>JAMJXE010000017.1:0-178561 GCA_023634365.1 Tilletia setariae
TGATCGGTATCAAGAATTCATATGTCCAACCTTATCAAGTCCTTCTACCGGTCAATTGGCAAAAGGTATGAAGATGGGGTGTGTGCGAGTCGCGCTGTGGAGAAGCAAAGTGGGGTTAAGAGGAGAAGAACAAAAGAGAGACGATCTGCGGTGCCGGACGACGGTCGACCCAGGAAAATGGATATGACTGAAGAAGCCAGCTTGTCCTGCTTGAAAATCTTGCGTAGGATCGTAGAGCCGTGCTTGCCATTGGTATGAAGGTATGAGGGATGGGCGCCAACCCAAGCACCCCGTCACTCTTATCATCCATCAGGTCCGCGCTGGCTCGGTCCGCTACCCCAAAGCTGACGTTTGCCAGCGAGAGCTCCGAGTCTTCCCGATCGAGCCTGATCGCGTCCTTGTAGACCGCCCCGCTCACCTTGCCCGCGGTGTATCCGGCCTCGAAGGAGCCGCTCGTGGACTGGCAAGCTAGGCTCGACTTGGATCTGATCACTGTGCAGCTTCCCGAACCGAACCCGGATGACGCGAAGGCCACCGCTCTTCGTCCGTTGACCCGCAGGATGAAGCTGCCCGTGTCTCTGAGTAGTCGAAAGGCTGCTGGCTTGATTCTGATGTGAAGATTAATGAGGAGATGATCGATTCGTCATGATGAAACATTTCCGTTAGCGTCGGGGAGACGGACGCTGACATCACCGTCCACGACTGATCTTCGCCACAAGGTTGGTAGAACCGCACGTCACGGCTTCCTCGGTTTCCTTCTGGTGGTGGCGGTGTTGATGATGAGAAGGTGAAGAGGAGCTCTGACCACTGAGTCGACCGTGATGTCCATGATGTGACGCCGTGAGCCCGTAGCGATGTAGGACGTGTGGGTGCGAGGTTCTGGTCTTCTTCCAGTCTGCGAGCGCATGACGCTTCGGCTGTTGCCGTCTCGGCCTGGTTTGATGAAGTAGCGATGACCTTGGCCGAAAGAGCGATCCGCTCCCGTGAGGCCAAGCTGTTGGACAGGGGAAAGGAAGGAAGCAACGCGCAGAATGATAGAAGCGCGCATTGTGTAGAGCAGGAGGGTCAGCTAGACAATGGGAGCCCTCGCAGCAACTAAAAGAGGGGCTCCCTTGTCACAGAAAGGGACTTCGGCTCAGGAGTGCAAAGGAGGGCGAATGTTAGCAGTCGGGCCTGTGTGCTGGTTGCCGTCTCCCTCTTCGCGCCGTCGAAGGGGTCCGGAGCCGCGGCTCATCTCATCTTGTCCCAGCTGAATGGAGTTGACGTCATTCGGGTGCTCTTTCCTCTTGAAACGAGGATCGACCTCATCTGACTTTCCTGACCAGAAGCGGGACCGAGTGCCGACCCAGAAGTGGCGCAAAGTGACGAAGAACCATTCGCAAGAAAGGAAAGAGGAGGAAGAGGAAGGGGAAGGCAATAGACGACATCTGTGCGAGAGCATGCATGAGCGAGAATGTCGGGTGTGAAGGAAGAGGATGAGGAGAAAAAGAGAAGAGACATCAAGACAAAGATGCGAGGACGATACGAGAGAAGAGAATGAATCCTGGAAGGGAAAGAAAGGTGACGTGTTCAAAAAGGTCGAGCGGCCGAACCAATTATGGGCGAAAGAGGAACGACCAAAAGGTCGGACGCTGAGTGCGCCCATCTTGCGGAGGCTCGCGGCCAGCAGGCCAGCCTGTTGGCAGACTCCCGGTATCAAGCTGCATCGGTACAGGTGAAGAAGGTCGGCGTCGATGTCCATAGGCGAAAGGGCGCGCCCCAGCCCTGCGAGCAATCCAACTGCATCTTGTCCGTCCTTTGAGGCAGGCAAGAAGAGTGACTACGGCCGTGGAAAGAAGTGTGTCGGGGCTGGTGTTGATGCCGCACGTATATACAAAGAAACGAGGTGTATGCGTTGTCTGCTTCGGGAGCAGCTTGGCGACCGGACTCATCTCGCTGTCGCCTCCAGCTTATGGGCCCCAATCCTCCTCGAGATCCGTTCCCGATAGCCCTGCTCCTGTATAAGAGATCATTCAGACCTCCTTCTCGCTCATCTTGAACCGACGCAGCTTGTGGCTGTGGCTCTGAGCTTGTATAGATTCTGAAAGAAATGAAGGCACAGCTCATCGATGTCTGCACAAGACGTATGTAGAGCCAAGATAGATGGAGAGAGAAAGAGAGAGAGAAAAAGGAAACAATGACGTGGAGCGGATATAGGACGGACATGGAGCAGTTAGAATCGACACGGCTCAGGACCTGGCTGAGGTGGCACAGATGAGCACGAGGACTTCTGCGAACAGACAAGTCCGGGCGTGTTCATCAGCATCGTCGTCTGAGTCATCATCACCTTCATCATCGGTTTCGTCTGAGGCTTCGTCACTCTCATCGTCCTGGCTGCACGCTGCCTGCGCAGAGGGTCCGGATGTGTTCACGCTCTTTTCGTGCGCGATTGGAGCCGTGACGATGAAGCGCGGACGTGCTTGTGTCTTCTCTTGCTCCCGGACTTGGTCGACAGACCCGATGAGATGAGTCTGAGATGAAGGGTGGCAGACAGACGCCTTCGATTCGACAGAGCTGATTGCCGTCTCTGCGGAGCCTTGCGAGACAGACGAAGCAGAGGCTCCTGACTCCTCACTGGAGAGGGAACTGTCGGGGCTCTTCTCGGACATCGTACCGTTTGTCGTGTCCCCTCCCACATCTACCATCTCTTCTTCATCGGCACTTGCTGTGGACTGGAAAGCAGCTGCAGGGGCAGCGACTCCGGCCTGATGGGTAATGGATGGCTCATGTTGGGAAGGACTGGTCACTCGTGCCACAGCCTCATCCAGCTGGTTGAGAAGGTCGCGCCCGACTTTCGTCTTCCTCATGTTACGATACCAATGGGAAACCATGGCCTGACACAGCGGAGACGAAGGGTCAGGCAAGCTGTCAGAGGGACTGTCAGCAAAAAGAACTCACATGCACATGGAGCGCGCCTTGCTGCTCGATGCCGACCAGACAGCGGAATGGCATCAAGTCCTGCTCATGCTTCAGCTGGAGTCGAAGGAGCTCGAGACGCGTTGCTGGTAGGAAGCCGCTGAAAGGTGGTTGCGAATCGCCTGCCAGGCTGACAAAGGTCAGCCCAGGGCAGGAGGGGTTGAATGCTGCTAGCTCATCGGCGCTTCTGGGTGTGTCGACGACTAGCGCGCATCCTCGAAGTATCCACAGCCGCTCCATCGCATCAAAGCTGGAGTCCAAGGTCAGAAGTAGCTCTGAAAGCAAAGGAGGAAGGGCAGTGAGGAGTTTCTCACATAGCATGTGTAGAAGAACTCAGTCGAATCCCGTTGTGCTCTCCGTCGTTCATGTGCTCGAACGCGCTGCAGAACAGTCTGTAGGGGAATCCGAAGAGCGGCTTTTTGTCGTCCGATGCGGAGCTCATCCTGGGTTCTCCCCCATGAAACAGGACTGCCAGAGCCTTCTGAACGATGACCGGATCCAGCAGTCGGGGCAGAATGTGGCAGCAGTCAACCGGATCCTGGCATCGAGTGATCGCGCATGATGCAAAGGGAGTTGATTTCTTGAATGACGTGACAGGGGACCCCTTTGTTTGTTGCGGGCCGCTCCGACGAGACTTATAGTTGTCCCAGTTCTGACGAAGCTCGTGAAGCCGCAGCGCAAGATCGAGAGGTGGTCCGACGTCTGGGAACTTTCGCAGGTGCACGTGGATGACCAGTCTGTCCGTAACGAGAGGCTGTGCAAGGTCCCACAAGGAGGCTGTCATAAGCTCGTGTCCGATTGGGGCCGGGTCTGTGACCTGTCCATCATGAGTCTTCCGCGCGAAAACGACTCCAACAAACGGCTCAGTAAAGGTTACCGAAGTGCTGGCCGAACCTGGAGACCTAGCGCGGATACCAAAGGGCCTTTAGAGATGCAACATGTGTAAGCGTGTCAGATTCGACCCTGAACATTTGTCCTCACTGAAAACTTACGCCAAGGTGAGCTCCAGGAGAGACTGAATACCCAGCAACTTCGCCGTTGCAGCACAAAAGCACTGCGGCCGCGTCTTCGTTTCCCTCAGCGTCTTATGAATGAAGTTGCGGCCCGTTCCTGGAGAGGGATCGATACGGAAGTGTACACAACATTCGTCCTCCACACGCTCGGGATTCATCGTCTGCTGTCCCTCGTTCTTCGTCATCGTGGATGTGCTCATCGTGATCCATACTGACGTGTCAGGCAGCCCTTCGCGGTAATGGAGCTGTTGAATAAGAGGAGTGATGGGCTCAGACATTGCTGGAGGAAGAGGAGGTTTGGAATCTGCAAGAGGGGTGTGAGGCTCGGCCGCAGGCATCGCTCTGGATGAAGCGTCGCCTCTTATCAAAGGCGGATAGGTCTGCATTCTGATGGAACGGCCTTCGTCTGGGTCTGTGGAAGGATAAGCAATGCCGTCTTGAATCGAGGAGGCAATGAGGTCAGTCTTCCCTCAGTCTCTCAAAAGTCAAGCCGGGCCTCATACATATACGCGTGGCCAAGGTCAACATGCGGTCCTGCAGCTTCCGCCAGCCGCTCTGGTCTTCTCATTCGACTGACGATGATGAGCGGTCCGAGTTCAGGCTCGGTCTCGCTCAGAATGCACGCGCAGATGAGATGAGACGGATCGACCGTCTCAAGCCGTTCCGGACATGCTGCTGAGTGCTGGAGCAGCCATAGGCAGATGAGATGAGACGGATGGGCCATCTCAAGCGGTTCCGGACATGATGAAGGCGCATGGTTGCTGCCCACTTCACCTTCGCCATATGTATGTCTAGTTGCTCACGTTGTTTCTGTTCCTGACCTTGAGCACAGATGGAAGACTCCTCTCGACAGGCGGCGCTCATCCACGTAACCGGAGCGAGAGTCCTTCTGACAGGCTGCATGAGATCAGAGACCGTCGTGATGAGGTGCGCTGGTTGCGATCCCGGCCGTCGCTCTCATCTGACCTCGTTGTACCTTCCACAGAACTACCTTGGCCAGGAGAAGTGGTCCTTATGGCTTGCGCCCTGCTGACAGCTTCGCCCAATCTTACAAACTCGTCTCTCTGACCTCGATTTCGATCACTCATTTCCATTTGCATCCTCTGCTCTTGCCCTCCACTTCAGACCGAATGAGTCAGATGAGACCAGAGCGGAGCTGACCTCGTGGAAGCATCACTGTCGCCTGCCTCATTTCATCATCGTGCGTCGTGGAGGGAGAAGCCCAGGGTCGGGGGTTACTGGGTCGGGTTCATCCACCAGCTCAATCACATCGCAACTTCCAAGGAATCAGGTTGTTCACCATCCGCTTTCGCCGCTGGCTTCTCATTTCACCCACCGTCCCGGCGCCTGTGTAGAGGTGCTGACGCGGCTGTGGTAGCGGCCGGCGGCTCTCTTCCCAAAGTGCACTTGTCCTTCCCCTTTCCTTCCCTCCTCCTGATCTCGATCTCTTCCTTTCACCTGACCTGATTCAAGCTGTACTCTCTGGCACTACCTCGTCACCAAGCCTCGCCATGGAGCAGCCTTCTTCTTTCAACACATACGGTCAGATCCTGAGTTTTGAGCCGTTCCTCCGCAAACAGGACTTCCTCAAGCTTCATGATCTGATGAGATATGAAGTTGCCGCGGACGACTGGCGTGCATTCGAAGGTGAAGACGTCCTACGAGAGCAGCATAGCCAGCTATGGGCCTCGGTGAACAACCTACTTACCAAGAGTCAAACCAAGCTAAAAGGTCTTCGATTCAGATCGAGACTGTGGAGCTGGTCCCCAGAGTCCGACAGTCGTCGAAAAGAGTTCCTCAACGTCAAACCGGAGACATCGAGATGCTATGCGAAAGCGTGGACCACGGTCTTGCTTCTCGGACTTCATCTACAGCGTGCAAAACAAAGAAGTGATGAAGATGGTGAGCACCTTTACTCGGAACACAGACAAACATGCCGTCACTGAATAGGTGTTCTCGTGTCTACCCACGCCCTTAGAAACCCTAGACTCGCTGAAAACGGCGTTCCCTTACTTGGAGGTTCTAGACATCTCCAAAGCCGTTCAGCAACTAGATTCCGCCCTCGACCACTACAGCTCGACGGATGAAGACGCGAAAGCAAGTTTGGAAGAAGCTATTCTAGGATTAAGCTGCTGCTTGAGCACGCAAACAGTATTGACGGCTGGAACAACCGACCTTCACCCCGAGTCGGCGTCCATCTTGTTGTTGAGCTGCGTGATCTCCAGCATTGACATCGCCTCCACGACCTCCGAGAAACCGGCGTTGCTCGCACCCCACCTCCACGCACCTTTTCTGTCAGCCATCACACATTGCGCACGCGTCTTGACCTACTCGACCCGAAAAAACGAGAACGATATGCTATCCATTCGTGAGGACAAGTTCATGGTGCACTCGGACAGTGCTTTTGCGAATCTGATTCCGGCGGTATCATATTCGTCCACGAGTGCCAAGAACCAGCAGGCACGTGTTGAAACGACAAGCAGCCAAGATCGACGCATCTTCACTATCCACATGACTAAATACGAAAGTTCTATAAAGGTGGATCAATATCAGCGCTTCGCCGCATCAGTGCTGCTCTCAACACAAGCCGCTTTCGACAGATTCTCGGGAGAACTGAACGACGTGGAGCAGTCTGAAGCTCTTGAGAACTTTTATCAATGGTGGTTCATTGCTTTTCAGCTTACTGCCGGTCTTTCCCCACGGCAAACCGATCTCCATTCCCTTGCATGGGAAGAGGTCACGCTGTCGGAGACATCTCACAAAGTAGTCGTGACGATCAAGACGCAGAAATTAAAGTGGCGGCGGTCTTACTACGTCTCGTACCTCCTGCCACTGCCCCTCGCGACGGTCACAATCCATCTAGATTCATATCTAAGGGCCCGACGTTCCACGGCCTCAAATTCATCTGCATTTTTCAGCGATCTCTCCGGAGAGGTTCTACCAATCTCCAAGTTCAATGGATTTCTTTGCCGGGAATGGCGAAGGTTTCAACGCATCGAGCGGAAGCAAAACAAGCAAGTCAGTTCCACGACGAAAGCATCGCGGATGGGCACCTCTGTATTGCGTCATTTTCAGGCAGCCGTAGTACATGAAGAACTACCCCACCCCGCTAATGAGACCCAGGACATCATGATGGAGCTACGAGAGGAGACGTCAAGCACTGGTGGCCTCTCTGGCTCTCAGGCTGCTAGCCGCAACTTTAATCAAGAAATCGCGGCGTCCAAAACGTGGGCCCGTTGGCTGAACTGCGAGGATCTTTCCAGCAACATCCACCAGGAAGCTCCCTCAGAGACTTTCACAGGCAGCAAAACACGTGGTAGAGCCGGGTCCGATGCTACGGACAGCTCGAGCCGGAATTCGGAGAGCACAGAGAGCGAAGTCGAAGAGGATTCTACCGACGAAGACGATAGTTCCGATGAGCAACAGAGTAGCGGTGATGACGACATGTCTTCGAGCCAAAATGAATCTGACTGGGACAATGAAGACGGGCGCAACTCGATGTCGTATTCTAGTAAACGAGTCCTCCACATACGGCCCGCAAGCCCGTCTGCCCGAGCGTCAGTTCTGAAACCGCGCAGATCGAAGAGAAGGCGGATCGCAGGGCCTGAACCTCTTCCGAAGTCTCTTTCGAGTGCTCGCATAGCTAAGAGACCACTATCACAGCCAAAGCAACATCACGATCAACGGTAAGCACGATGCCGATCGTCATTCTCCAACTTGATGACTCAATTTCATTTTTGATATCTGCAGAGCTGAAGCACTAAGGATCCTCGAGAACTGCAGCACCATAGAACAGCTATTCACTTTGTTTGAGGACATCCGAGGCATTCTCTCCTGCTCGATCGAGGGCTGTTTGACCTCGAATGCGTTCGTCAAAGACGGCGGAAGGGCTCAATTTCGAGTCAAGTGCAGGAAATGCAACATACAGTACGGGAAAGACGCGTTTAAAGCCGAGCTGAGCAGCCGCATGGAGACGGGACACGGCTCAGAAGATAGCCTTAGGCGTCATATCATGGCTTCTCGTGTCGCAAAAGCTGTCGGTCCAGACAGAAGGAACGTTCACGGCTCTCGAAACACAGAGAACCCAAGACAAGCCTCGACCTCGAGGCCGGCACTCCAAATGGACATATTCGACGGTACAGATGAAGAAAGCGCACAGAATGAGAACTTGATGAATCAAGGTGCCTTCCGCCTGACCGAAACTGATGAGGACCCCGACATCAGCAACTCGGATACGACGTCTAGATCGGTACGTCTGATATCTTTACCTTCGGAAAATCAGTCGTCCGATTCAGAGGGGGAACGGATGAGCACCCACTCAACATCAACAACTTCTCGCACACCTGACACTGATATCCGAGAGGGTAGGCAAGAAGGCAGCCTCAAGCGCTCGAATGTGCAAGCAAACTCGTTGCCAAAGCGACTCCGCACTGCACCTAAACGCTATGGCAGCCCAGTGGACTGGACAAAATGTCCGTCAGGCTCAGATGAAGAAGATGTGCACGATCAGATGCAAGAGGCAAGCGATGACGAAGATGGGAACGAATCTGACTGCTATTCGCCGGCACAGGAAAAGCATTACGGCACGCTACTCTTCCGACCAGAGGTTCCGTGTGTCGATTTTCGAGTCCAGGGTGGGGCTATACGAATCCAGGGACAAAACACGGCCCAGCTGGTGTGTACTGCTTGCGACAGGCGCAAGCTATCTTCTGGAGACGCCGCGATCAGGAAGCATATTCACCTCCACAGCGGGGGTATCATAGACGATGTGCGTTATTGGGCCGGGCTCATCAAACATAGTTTCGACTTTCACTTCAAGCACATTGGCGTCGGCGGCCTGTTCTCTGAGAAGAGCCATCCTCTGATCGAATTCGGACCAGCGCATGCTAGAGAAGTACGGGAATGGACAGAACTCCTATCTGAACAACTGAGAGACTTCTCGGGAGAGCAGCTTCGGAATATATGCGCCCATACTTCGTTATCAGACCCCATCATCCCCGCGGAGCTAAGCGCCCTTCGAGCTGCCTTGAGGATCATAGCCGACAAAACAGTTCATGTCATCGAGCATATGGGCATCTTGTTTCAGTATCGCATACAGTCCTCTTCACAACATCCGCTCAAAGATCGTCGGAGGCAACACTTTTTACGCGGACCGAGGTCCGTGAAGAACATGGAACGCATGTGGTGCAGATTTTTGGCGTGGCTGTGGGGCTGGTGGCAACTCCGAGACAGAAAATCATCATACCCCAACGAAGTCGACACAGTCATCCGCTCCATATTTGCAAGACGTGATCTCAAGGACGCGCTCATCACATTCTCGGATCAGATCCGGGTCGTATCCAGGCAAACTGGCAAACAAATCGACATTGAACGCCATCCCGATTTCATTGATGCAGTGGTCAATCTCTCAACGGTCTGCCTGAAAGAGTCCGTCAGCGTCACTGGCGCCCCCGCTCTGTTCTGGTTCTGCGCCACCCAAGCAAGTCTACGCAAAGCGGCCCAGGTCAAAAAAGATCGCGCCCGCCTGATACGATTTTCCAAACTGTTAGCGGTGTATAGTATCTTCCGTGCCCGGTCTGTGGATGGTGAACGACTTGAAGCGTTCAACACGCTCCGAAGCTCGCTGTTCACTCGTCAAGGAGACAATGCGTCTTCTGGTCTGATCAAAATTCATTCAAGCATCCACCACGACAAGGATCCATACATTTGCGAGCCTTCCGCAGTTTTCTTCGATGACCACGTCATCTACAGAGGAGTTCAAGTTCCTATGATCAAAATTCAAGGACTGGCCTCTTGGATGCGCCTCCAGCTTGAAGCAGCGCGGATGTCCTACCTTCGTGTTAGAGCCAAGACCAAGGTATGAAATCATGCCTGGAGCAGGATGGAAACGTGCGTTGACATTCTCCATGTCTTTCTCTTCTTCATCAAAATTTTTAGCAACGTGGCGCCCCAGCCAACCATGAATTGATGGTGAAACTAGCCGCATGTTTCCTTGTTTTTATAGCTCCTGGGGCTAACCAGTCGCGGATTCTCAAAGTGACCCTTCCTGGCAAGCAAGAAGGACGCTTTCATGCTCGGCGCGAGAATTATCTGAATCAACATGACGGAAACTGGTATCTGCACAGCGATTCGGCAGTCCGGAGGGTTCCCAGCTTCGTAGGACAATGCTTGAATGCGGTTTGCGTTCCTGATCATCGGCGGTTGTTCCACAGCGTGACGGTAGAAGACGTTTCCAACTATTTTCGCGTCATTCGGCACCAGTTCGCGTTTCAATTGAGCCTTCACTGCCTATCGATTCGCGCCATCGTCCGTGCCGTTGCCAGTCAGGTCTCGCATGAGCATTACCAGGGCCTGGGACTTGACACACCAAGCTCAACCCAACAAGCTGCGGCCGAACCGTTGCACCGACAAGCACATCATACTCCAAGGCAGGCCGAGAAAACGTATGGGCAGAACAAGGCATCCACCAGATTGAGGAGACAGCTGGCGGATGACGCGTCCGCTGCTTGGATGAACGTACTTGGAATTCAAGATCGCAGTGAATGACCCTGTGATTCGAGCCTGCGCCTCAGTAGCTTCTGAACTCCTACTTTTGCCTCAACACTGTTACTCCGTGATAAATATGCAACTTCACAACCTTGAAGCCACTGGCATAGCACACCGCATGATGATGCACATGTTGTGATGCTGATTCAAGAATGACGCCGCCAGAAAGCAGGTCTCACAGAAGCACTTATTCAACGAGGAGCTACCCGAGCCTACATAGCATCTGACCTGTTCGTATGTGTACAGTTTCCATTTCGGTCTTAAGAGACTCAGCACACAAGAGCTACAAAGCCCTTTGAGGCTGCTTATCTTCACGTAGTGAGAAAATCACAGCCATGGAAAGAGGGTGGGCAGGCAAAAGTGGTCCTGTAATCATCATCTTGTGTTCAAGAACTTGGCGTACGAGCAGAAGTTGGATTCATCATCAGATTCACTTAAAGACTCTGGATGAAGGCAAGTGGTGATGAAGAGGGCCAAAAGGGTGTCACATGCTGTAGGAGAAGATGAGGTCTGTCCTTCGCTCGGGAGCTCATGGTTCATGCTCACTCCACGTCTTGATGTGGCTTCTACATTTGTGTCTGCCATTTGTGCCAGCTGCAAAGACGGGCGTTCAGTCTCTTCATTTCTAGTGCTGTTGATCAGCGCAGGTAAGAATCCAAAGACCCCATATGTTTAGTTGAAGTCGGGCCGCCCAAACGGAGCGCAATTGCTTTTTCCATTGCTCGCTTCTGACTGATGGAGAAGCAGTCGTGACAGTGACCGGGCCTCATCTGCTAGACCGCATGAGATTATGGGCCAGTGTGTTGAGCCAGACTGGTGATGCCCCGACTCCCAACTGGTGCTCTCATTTGACCTTTGTTGAACTATGCTCAGACCAACGTGATGACAGTTGCAAACAATCCTCTTTCAGAGCTCTCGTGGGCTGATCACACGCGTTCCTGGCCCTTGACTTCTCATCTCTGTCCCCGTTCCGACGGGTACCAGGAGCACACGTACTCGTACCAGCACGACCCTGATTAGCCCCCTGAGACTCGAACTTCGTCGCTAAGAGCAGTCGCCTCCTCAAGCGATCCCGGCTTGTTTCCAAACCTCAGCGCTAGTCAAGATCTCGCTTGGCACTTTTGCAACTTCTTCTGAAACGCGGCGAGGGGTGGTGACTTTAGCGACCTGTTGCTCTCACGGCTTTCGAAAGCAATTTCCACAAGGATCTATCGACCCTGTTACAAGACAATCAGATATCGCAAGCAAGGGCCATGCTCTCCTTTTTCAACAAAACAGCCGTCATCGGTCACACACGACTGCCAGCGAAGAAAGGTGTGCTCCTACGCTGACCGTAAGTGGCCTCAATCAAAAGGAATCTTCCGGTCGCTGTATTCAAGATGCTCATCCGCACCTTCAGGGAGCAAGCCAAGTTGCCGTTGGTCTGCACAGGAGTACACATTGCTGCATCATAGTGGCACATCCTCAAGCCCTCCGCGGCCCGCGTCCATTTTGACGCAAATCAAGGTCAAATGTTGTTCAGTCAAGGGAAGCCCAGTTACACCAAGCGGTTCAAGGCGGATGATGAACCTCAAGATCGACCCTTACTCGACTGCGTCCAAGCTCTTTGGAGTTTTTTCCACATTGAATACTTGACGACCACCACTCGCAGCGTTCAGAGCAGCCAAAGCTCCAAGTCGTCGACAGCATCCGTCAAGAGCAGCAACAAAATCGAGATCGACATTCATTCCAACGCCACAGATGCGGCGAAATCAACGAGTAGACCCGAACCACCTTGCTGCCTCCGTGCGTATGCAGAAGAAGGCATTCTTGGCTCAATCTTACAACAGATTTTCGACCGATCCGTTCACTGGAGCAAGGCCACGGATGTACCTTCGCCCTTTACTGACTATGTCGACTTCGATACCGGAGGACTGTCTGGTATCGGCGGTTTGACTGCATCCAATCTGCAGGGCCGAGGCGCTCGCGTCGTCATCGCCAGCGGCGTCCACCGCGAAGCCGCAGAGTTGTACGACCTGCAGCGGGTCAGAGTCGAGGAGCAATGGACATCTGCGTTTGGGCCTAAGCTGGTCAAGACAGAAGACGGCGTCTTGCACATCGACACTCGCTTCTCGTGCCTTCTCGGCCGCGCTCCGATCGTGGTCCCAGGCATGACACCTTCCACAGTTGGGGCCGGTCTCAATGCTGCTCTCCTCAATGCGGGCTATCACATCGAGTTGGCTGGCGGTGGCCACTATAACGGCAAGGCTCTGCGAGCCAAGGTCGCGGAAATCCAAGCTGCAACGGAACCGGGACAGGGCCTGACACTCAACGCACTGTTCATCAACCCCCGCCAGTGGGCGTTCCAGTTGCCCCTCTGGCAAGAGATGCGCCGCGCGGGTCTGCCGCTCCAAGGATTCTGCGTCGCCGCAGGTATTCTTTCCAACGACACCGCCAAGGAGATCATCGCTGGCCTCCGATCGGCCGGAATTGAGCATGTCGCGTTCAAGCCTGCTTCAGCCGATGCTATCCGCCAAGTCTGCAGTATCGCTGCAGCCAACCCCGATCTCCCCATCATTCTTCAGTGGACCGGGGGACGTGCTGGTGGCCATCACTCTGCCGAGGACTTCCACGCGTCCATCCTCGCAACCTATGTTCGCATCCGCCAACAGCCCAAAATCTCTCGTGTTGCTGGCAGTGGCTTTGGCAGCGCTGATGACTTCTGGCCGTACCTCAATGGTGACTGGAGCGTCGAGAAGTTCGGAGTAGAGCCGATGCCGTTCGACGGTGTGCTTTTGGGCAGCTGGTTCATGACCGCCAAGGAAGCGCATACAAGCACGTTCGTCGAGCAGCTCATCGTCGACGCACCAGGAGTGGATGATGCGGATGCTGTATTGTCATAAATGCCAGCCTCTGTCCTCGACAAGTGCCTAGCCACATTGAAAGACAACACCAAGATTCTCTTTCCCGCTCTCCTTCTTCTTTCTTTGGGCGGGTGTCCTTAAAAAGCGGTGATTCTTTTCATTGCGATGTTCTGCGAGAGGGCCTCCAGACTTGGTACAAGGACGACTCCCTCTTTTTCCCCTCCCTTTTTTGACAGTCGGAGGACATCGATGTGCTTTTCGATCAGGATGCGCAGCGTGGGTGCGTGCTCCCGGGCCATGTATCCCTGATGCGAACAAGGTCGACGAGCGAATCAATGCCAAGTCTCACGGCGTTGAGCGACACCTCATCAAGCTCGACGGACCCCATGACGGAGATTCTAGCATGTTTTCTGCGACACCTTGGCCGTGTGTCTGCTATAATGTGGTATCTATACCGAGGGCGGAAGACACGGGTATGTGCGACAAGAATGCACAAGGTACTTACTGAAAGCTTCTTTGTCGGATCCGCTCTATCTAAACATGACCGATGTCTCGCAGTCTTAGCTGGCTACAGAGCCAGCTGATTGACGATACCCTCCGAATCAGCACTGATGTTTACGTAGGAAGTCAAGCAAACTTCTGCACCACGAGCAGGATAATTTACAGTGATTGTTGTGATCATACAACATCTGTGACAGAAGAAGGGAAAGCAAGATGTCTGAAGATTTCAAAGGGGCATGGTCTGACAACATGGGCATTTGTGTGTGAGCAGTGATGCTCAGAGCGAGAGAGAGAAAAAGGGGAGGGCATGTGAAGATGAGAGCGACGATGAGCTAGGGGTCGTCGACCTCATCTCGAGATCGGTTGTCGCTTTCTCAGCATCAGCGACCCCGAGGATGCACCGAGTGTGCGGCTGTTGCCGTTCCTGGGCGGAGGCGACCCCGAGGGTGAAACGAGAGCGTTACAACACCGGTGCTATTGCCCATTAGGAGTGATGCTACTCATTTATTTGGCAAGTATGGCACGGGTGTTGTTGCTGTTGTTGCACATCTCAGCAAGGGGCCGCGTCCAGCAATAGACATGAGGGATGTTTCGAAGACGGCAGCTGAGCACCAGATCGGAGCAGATTCACCTCATGACAGATGCTGCTCAGCAGGCGCGATTCGACATGTTTCGAAGGACTTCGGAACACTCTTCGGAACCAAACTTTTGCTCGAGCAGCTCAAATGAGGTGCTCAGGAGTGTTTCCCGAGCAACTCCAGACTGGCTCCTGCTCGCTGTCTGGGAGCAGTTACCCGAACGCAAATGAACCTCATATCTGCTTGCCGATCACCTGGAAGACCGCACCCCACACAGAATCCAGAAGGTAGGAAGCTGGCAATCACCCGACAAAAGATGAGAAGAAGAGCAAGGTTTCGGTCTGCTGAGTGTACCAGAGTAGATTGGCGATGAGTCTGGTACTGCGGCGTCTCCTGGCTCGCACCGTGGGCTCGATTGATCTAGACATGACGCATGCTTCAGCAAAAGGGCAGGAAGGTCAGCATGCTGCGTGGAAGGGGCAGACAAAAGTCAGCATACGCAAGCACTCCGTCAACTCCCGTGCTCATATCGGCTGCTGCCCTGCCCAACACCCTTCCAAACCTCATTCCAGATTGTTCAGAGCACCAGCTACGGAACAGCGCATAAAGTTGTTCTGCTGCTCGGTGACCGGCTTCGAGACATGTATATTTGGTGAGCAAAGCAACAGCCGAAATGAAATTCCCAGAACACACACACTCGAACTGCTGTGCCCCTTTCTTGCATGACTAGGTGCCAGCACCACACATCGCGACAATGGACGAGTTCATGATGCAGGCTGAGGAAGAAGCGGCCCTCCTGCTCATGAAATGGGTCATACTGGAGGATCGGCGTAGGAATGAGTTGGCTTGATGTCTCATATGCGTTCGGGTAGTTGCTTCCAGGGTCGAGCAACACCCAGTCTGCTGTTGCTCTGAAAGTAGCCGTGATCACCTCATTTAGCAAACCGGATCAAGACTGTTGATCCGAGAAGTGATCCGAACGACTTCGAAACATCCCTATGCTTCGAAGAAATGCGCTCAACAACAAAACCAGAGGTTCCGACCTCATTTGGTCTGTTGTGGATAGTGAGCCAAAACAAGTTTCGAGAGGTGGGGTCAATCAACAGCCGAAATGAAACTGCCGGGAAGCGCACGGACGGCTGCGCGTCGCACGCGCGCAGTTTTGATGGGTACCTTGTCTTGTAGCTTTGCAATCTGTGCTTCAAAGTCACCTCAATCTTCCCAAATCGCAACAGTTTCAACGACTTCGTCGCAGAGACCCAAGAGACCGCAGCGCTCCTACTGCTGACTTGCTCTTTGCTCGAAGAGGAGAACAGTCCTCAGGTGGATCGCTGGCTCCGACGTATGACGATCCATATGGACGAACACACCTACATACAGAGTTCAAAAGCCTGAAAGGATGGTGATCGTACTTCTGAGATCGAGAACTGAGATGTTTGCCTGCGGCAAGCTATCAGTAGGCATTGATGATGCCGCTTCAGAATGAGATGAGCTGTAATGAGATGCGATGCGATCCGAGCCTGGGGCGCTGTATCTATCTCATGTACAGCTTGCGTGGTTGGACTGAAGAGGAGTTAAAGAAGGAGGGATTACCTTTGCGCCCAATCAACCAGCTATAGGAAGGAAGCGACTTACACATCATCAGATCGAACTCCAGCTTGCAAGTCAGACCTCGATTTCTGGAACATGTCAGAAACGCACGACGAACCACACCATATTTGGGCTACCCTACTTGCCTTCGGCAGTTTCTCTGAAGGCCAGAATGCACGCCTTCTGGCTAGACTTTGGAACGCAAAAGTCTCACGGAATGATCTTCGCTTGCTCACCGTACCCGAGGCCGAGCTAGAGCACCGACACGAACTAATCGGAAAGGCTGTCTGGACGACATTAGAAGACTATCGAAATACACTCAATCGTCCGAAAGCAAGAGAGATCTACGACTTCGGCGGATCAAGATCATCTAGTTCCCGTGGAAACGGGTCCACTGCTTTCATCGACGTAAATGTCCAAACCGTTCGACAGTATGCGAAGGTCTGGACGAAGATTATTTTGTTCATATGGCACTTATACCGCTGTTGTAGTGAGTCGATCGCAGACTTAAAGCGCTGATCCGCGCGAAATGATTGATCAATTGCTGATCCCTTCAGCTTGTCGTGTCTGCTTTGTTTTGTTTCTGACCTTTCCGCCGCTTCAGCTTTTTTTCAACACTCAACATCCTCCGATGCGACCCTCAAGACAAAGATGCTAGAGATGCAGCCAGCATTTGCTTATGTCGAGAACGAGACCATCAAAGAGCTCGTCGTAGACTTGGACACCTGCTTGACCTCTACTTCCGATACCGGTTTCAACGAACCTCGGGTGGCAAGCGTCATCGTCCGGCTGAGCAGTGCCATTGTCTGTCAAACCATGGTTGGCGGGGGAAGCTCGCTCCTGCATGGCAGTCCGTGCTCTCCTTTACTCTTCGTCGCTGTGCTACTCTGCACCGACGATAAGAAGCAGCTTCAACCTCCGGCACACTGCGCTCCCACTCTCACCAGTATCATGTTCTGCGGACGTCTTTTTCACGCCCTTTATCAGCAGCAAGCACAAGAAACGAGAGCGGATGGACCGCGCAGTGGCGGAGGCTCTACAGCCGACCCTTTTCAGGTTTCGGTTGGTCTCGACTCCAAGACGCCAATGGGACTTCTCATACCACCGTACAGCTACGCCACAAAAGCCGCCAAGACTCAACCAGCACGCGTCGAGACTTGTTGGAATGCGGATCGCACGACCGTCACCGTGGGATCGTGCTTCATTGTGGTCGAACAATTTCAAGACTTTTGTAACTGGCAGCTGGATAATACCGAGTCATGCTACAAGAGCTTAGAGCAAAGTGCCAAACCTCCGTCGCCGAGCGAGCTTACCCAGTTCTATCTTCACCTATTGGTTGCCCTGCAAGTATCGGCGGGCCCATCGCCGCGCATCACCGACTGGCTAGGCTGCAAGTGGGAACACTTCATATTCTCAGATACCAAAGGCTTTTGCTTCCTCCAGACTCAGAAGACTGAACACCGCAACACGTCAGTTCATGCCATGATGTTACCGCCTCGGATTGTTCAAGTGCTCAAGAACTTTGAAGAACATCGCGATCAATGGGTTCAAGGATCTGTCGACCGGGCCTCGCTAGTCTTCTTTGGACCAGACGGACACCCTCTAAGCAGAACTCTGGCGTACCAAGCAATTGTCGAGGCGTGCATTCACTTCCGAGCCTTGGACGCAACTTTGTCGTTAAGCCTGAGGTGCTCCATCCTTCGACACTTTCAGGCGGCCTTGGTCAAGGAAAATCTTCCGAACGGTGCTTGCAATACGAAACTGGATGCGAGAAAGGAGTTGGGTATGATACTCAGCTCTGCGAAAGTATCACCCCACAGTGCCACTCGTATATTGCAAGACAGCGTCAATCATGGTTACCAAGCCTCACGAGTCTACCAGGAATGGTACAGTCGAGCCCCAGATAGGCACTTTCGGTCGAGTCCTAATCTGCTGAAGCCTCAGATAGCATTCCAGTTCTCATTGAGTCAGCTCAAGACATCCTCTGACGCGGTCTCGGACATAGACGACGAGACAAGCAGTGACTACAGCGAATCGGGCTGGGACACAGACGAGTCGTCTAGTATCGATTCAGAGCCCATACACACTAAGCGAAAGCGATCTCTTTTAGATGACGATGTCGACTGGGTCCCGCCCTCTAAGTATCGCAGTTCAGGAGGTCCTCAACGACAGATTCTGACACGCCAAGCTCAACGGTCGACATCGCCCAGTGTATCGTCAGCAAACGCGAATTTAGAGGCGCCTGAAGCCGTACAGGACCATAGCCAGGCAACATCATGCGTGATCAGGTTCGAGGTTGTAAAGGTACAGAGGAACCACGCACTTGTTTGCGTCAGCTGCGAGTCTGCAGTGTCGCCCGACGATAAAGCCCTCAATGACCACCTTCGAAACAAACATAAAGGGCTCGCAAAGGAAGAAATCAGCCTGGCTATCCAGAAGATTGGTCCAGTGCTACAAGATCTTACACTCAAAGGGGAAGAGGCTTTGGGTGTGCAGAAGCTGCCAATTCCGCCTTCAACGTCCAAGCCCGTACCGTTCCTGAAGATAAAGCAAGGCTGGGCTTGCAGGGCTTCGCGATGCATTCATGTGGCTACGAGTCTCGCAAAAGCTACGAAGCACGGGAAAACGCACGCCGAGCCCAAAAAACCAGAGTTGGTTTCAGCTCAGAGTTGGATAAGCGATCGAGGTCTGTTCGAAGTAAACGTTTCGGAAGGCGGCGCAAGCGGAAGCCCCCTGCCTGTCGTCCCTCGAAGAGAAGGGCTGGCCAAGCATGCCTTCTCCAACAACGAGTTCCAGAAATACTTTGCAGACAGTGAGGAATTAGAGGATCTATCCATGGAGCATTTCAAGATTTTGCACGGCGCGTTGAAGATCTCGACACAAGACAGACACCTCGTTTCTCATCTGGAACGAGCCTTGGACAACCTCTTCGAAAAAGCTTCAAAGCTCATCAGCGCGCTTGGGATTCAATTTCAACACAACCTTCGGGCCAACAAAAGCACCGCGGACTCAAGGTACCGACGGCATTTTGTGGTCCGGCCCAGCAGCGTCAAGAAGTATTGTCGCCGAGCGGCCCTACCTTTCATTTGTTGGATCATTGCAGTGTGGAAGCTGCGTGAGGGTACCAACACAGAGCTGTTCCCGATTTTGAACACTTTCTTCGCCACCGCCGACTTGTCGAAGTCAGTAGAGACCCTTCAGGCGCTCATGGCAGATCAGGCCCAAACGAAGGCAACATCTGATACCGAGAGCTCAGTACATCTGAACTCAATAGCCTCGGTGTTTCAGGCGTGCATCGAACAGCCGTGCGACTACTCGGGACGAGGCTCTGTGCTAACGCTTTTCTGTGCAATCGCGGCTGTGGATCAGAAAACCATTTTGAAAGTCAAGAGCACATCAAGTCATCTTGACTTGCTCTGTGCAATGATATGGTGCCTCAAATCCGCCGCCGTCTTCATTTCCCTCAATGATAACGTCAATACGGAAAGCTTGGCCAGTTTCGACAAATACAAACGAACTTTTCTCGATGCCGACCTCTCCACGCCCATGGCATGCTTATTGGCTTCTATGCGCAGCGCACGAGAAGATGTTCCACAATTCGGGGCAGGGCAACCATCACAGATGGACAGGGAAATTGAGGCTGGGCAACCGGCCTCGGATCTCACGGCTCTGGGACGTCTCTCTATTGACGTGGGAAAAGCTCTTGCTGATCTTGTGGAAGAGATTGAGAACCGCACGAGACCTGCCACAAATGTCAAGACTGTGAGTAGATCTTGCTATCCTTCTGACTCTTTTACTTGGGGACTACAGTCTAACACTGTTCATTTGGATGGAAGATGACCAAAACACGACAACGCCTCGCCGACCTCTTGGCACTGTCCTACATGATCCATGTAAACCCACAACTTTCTACTGGCGAGCTGGATGAGGTCGTAGCAGTGAGCACAAACGGCTCCAGCCGACCCGACAGTCTCCGGTCCCAAAAGTGTTTTGTTGTGTTTCAAGATGCCACAGAAGATCGGTTCTTAGCTGTCTCGAATCATCATGGTCGCTCGAGTACCTTGTACTTTGTCCCAGGCATACAGTCGAAAGCCACAGAACAGCTTTTGCTGCTTATGGGAGACGAGTCGCCAAGACATACGCGGACGCTGTTTGTCGACATGAATCGAGACCGGATAAGAGAACTCTTCAGGCGGCACGCTATCGCTGCAAGGATCCACGACGGGATCGATCTGGCACTCGTTCGAAAACATCTGAAACATCTTGCCTTGAAGAAGAACCTTTCACGATATTATCTACATGGCCCGGCCTCCTCCCCTGGCCAGCAGCCCCAGACGGTTGCAGCAATTCTGCACACGCGCAGCCACCACTCTGCCACAACAGCTGAGCGAATTTACGGGTCGAGCTCCTCACACAACAGTTCCGACCGAGATCTCGCCAGAGAAGATTCTCTCAGCTGGCTGAATTTTCTGCAAAGGCTCGCCTAGTGTGGCAGGATCTTACAAGATGATGATGCGCCTGTCTCAAGTACGGCATCATGATTGACTCCCGGGGCCGGTGTCACGCACCGATTGTTCCGGCATCTACTATCGTTGTGCACCTTCCAGACTCTATTGTTGCCTCTGATCAGGTCCTTTCCACTTCCTTTTTCTACGCTTCACCGTCCATTACATATTCTGTTTGGTCTCCAGAATCCACCCCTAACTTTCAGCTTATGTCACTTTCTCCCGGCTCCATTTGACGTTACAACAAACTTGATGAACCTCGGATGGGAGGTACTGCAAAGTTGAGAAACAAATATGCCGCTATCAAAGTCAAACAGATAAACGCAGCCCTAAGAGAAAGAATCGATGTCAATGGCTCGAGGAGCAGAGGGTCTCACACC
Organism: Tilletia setariae; assembly: GCA_023634365.1. NCBI lineage: Eukaryota > Fungi > Basidiomycota > Exobasidiomycetes > Tilletiales > Tilletiaceae > Tilletia > Tilletia setariae. Next base: position 20,912 of record JAMJXE010000017.1, read on the forward strand.
TGGAGATGCCCTTGTCCCACTCTGACCCTGCCTTTGTCCTGACCTGGGCTGAATCGATGGTCTGGACTGATGAGACCTATAAGAACTCTCTGTGCATCTCCAGTCTCTTTTCCCCTCTCCCCATCATTGTCTCTCTGCTCCCTCGCCCATTACTCACTCGCCTCCAAGTCAACCTACAGTATATCCTTTGGACAATCGCGGCGGATGTGTGTCTGAAAGGCAGGTAAGCAAGCAGTCCGCTCCCTTTGTTTGTCATGACTCCTTCCTTCACAGAGGTGTATCTTTGCGCAATGATTTTCTCTGCCCCTCCCTTTGTTGTCCTGGGGCTCTTTCATGTCCTTGCGAACGGTGCAGCACCACCATACAGTACCAACAAGCGAATTGTTCAACCAGCTGGAAGTGGGCATGTCGCACCATCTCACCGATCTGTCTGTCCGGGACCGGTCCAAAGACATCGATGCCAACAGCATTGTAAGGGCAATGATGCTGCCATGATATTGAAACTTGCTGACTGTATTCCTGGCTTGGTTCTCTCAACGTGTCTTCCTTTCTAGGAGATTCAATATCTGGAATACGTCCTGAGCAGCAAGCGCAAGTGCATTCGTCTGCTCCTTTTATACCAACACAGGGTCGTTCACCTTCTGATCTGGCGCAAAGACCATTCTGGAGCTGGTCCATCTCTGTTCGAGACGGAGCTTTACGACACCGTTCAACCGCAATGGGGTCGCACAGACAGAGGTCCTATCTGGTATCGCCGCAGACCTCCACGGAATACTCCACTGTCCGAAGGCGTTTATCAGGTCGAGCACCAGCTCAAGCGCTACATTGAAGATCTCCTGCCACCTTTGATGCAACAGCAAGCCTTCGGCCCCGGCTCTCACCTCATTGCAGCCCTGCAGTCCCATCCTGAGACAGGAACGGTCCAGATTGTACCTCGACACATCTATCAAGACCTGCTTCAAGCTCACCTTCCTTGTCTCGCCCAACATGACCTCCGTGGCTTGCCCGTCATTCCTCTCGGAGACATTCAAAGATACGTCCGAATCGAGAAGAACCATGTCTTTGTTGTGGAGATCAAATTGCCATCAGACGCCGGAAAGCGCCTAGCTGTCCTGAAACTGGTCCGATTCCCGGACGATGGTCAGATATCGGAGGAATTCCTGTCATCGTGGAAGCCTTCCATGGCCGAGGCAGAGCGACTGATGGCCCTGGAGCCGCATCCAAATGTCCTGGCAGCTCCACTTGCACTCGTCGCTGTTGGTGCCGCGAGCGGAGACACGTTGGCGCAGGGCAAGTACGCAGGCATGCTGCTGGAATATCATTCTAGCACTGTCGACGCAACCGGGTTCGAGAGCGATGAAGATATCCAGCAAAGAATCACTTTCAGCATTCAATTTGTTTCTGCGGTTCGCCATGTGCATATTTGCGACGATTTCGCCAACGACCTTCACATCGAGAATACGGTCGTCGACACATCATCCGCTGACGGATCCAAGCGCATCATCCTGATCGACTTTGAAGAATTTGGTGCCTACTGGAATAATCCCGTGCATGCGCCGGAAGCGGAGGGCTACTGGCAGATTATCTACGATGAGCGCACTCGACAGGTCACCTACGTTCTGCAGAACTCTCCGACGTCTAAAATCGAAACGATTCGGGAGGAGGTCGCCGAAATTGCCGAGGCACGAGAGCGGCTACAAGTGTTTGGAGTCGGTTGTCTTGTTGCCGAACTTCTGAACATTTCGCTTTACTTTCCTTGGATCGAAGACGAATGGTTTCTGTTTGGCCAGCGCCATCGAAGGAAGCAGGACGAGGAGAATCGTCTCCGTGATCTCAAGACAGAGGCCAAGCTATCACCACAGCTCCTTGTTGCGGTACAGCAGTGCTGTGCTTGGGACCCTAGACAGCGGCTCACGTTGGATCAGCTTCTAGAGATCCTGCGCTCTGAGGCTTCTCTCTTCTCCCTCAGCTGACCTGAGAGGATCTTTGACCCAAGCCTGATGTCTAGCTACTTTCTGACATCGAAAACACCAGCAATGAATTCCATCGAATCGTCGTAGCCTCGCAAGCAGGCATCATTGCTGAGCAGGAAGCTCCGATCCAACAGCTTCGACGGGGGAGCGAACAGGCTTGGATGGTCAGCAGCATGAGTATGTACGGTGGCTTCACGGGTCCGCATGCCATACTGATGGATGGAACTGGAGAGGAGACCGCGACAGGTGAGAATAGCAGGTTATCATCATCCCTGAACCGAGCGGGCTAACTCACTCATGAAGTATCTCAATACCCAGTCTGCTTGGGAGCTCTGAGTGGATGCTCGAGCGACGGTTGCGGATGGGGCCCCGGGTGGGAAGAACCTCGATCTGTTGCTGCGCTCCTCTTCTTCGGTGGAAAGGCGTGACTGGAGCTGATCAACTGAGTGACCTTGTAACCGACGGACTGGGCTGAGCACCGGTAGGGTATTATTAGTGTCTACGAATGTGGCTGAATTCGGTGATTTGAGCTGATCGAGGTAGCGCCAGTCTTGAGGCGTATCCTACATAAATATCGGCAGTGCCGCTCAAAGGTGCACAGCTGTTGTTGATGCTAAAAGATGCTGGCTCCTTGCGCAACATGCGGTCGATGGTCAAGGCGGCTGCCGATGTGACATTTGTGAGGTCGGGTCACCTCGCTCGATAAGGCCGGGTGTGGTGATCCAGATCTGGGCTTGGGCCGGTTCTTGCGCGGGGCAACGCGACGGCGCGATGACGCCCGGTCTCATCGGGCACAGCCTGTCGCGCATCTCATCAACGACGCGCTCGACTTTTAGCAAAAGCGATTATCTGAAAACCGCCATTTTTTTAAAAAGCGATTTACGCCACAATTTGCTCCAAAAGCAGGAAGACTCAACAATCATGAAGCAGTCTCACCCAACACCCCTCGAGCTGGGACAGCGAGACAGACACATCCCGCCACAACAGCAGCAATCCACCTAGACATATACTGACCAGTCTTGTCCGATGCGCTCTGGTGTGGATGGTGCTTGCCTTGCTATCTCTTCCTCCCAGCTCCTGACCTTCTCACCCTTCCTCTGAGCAGCCTTTCTTTAGGTCAGGTCACTCGATAGGACCCGTGCCGCCATGGCCCTCAAAGGTTGTCGGCAAGAACGAGGCACGCAAGATGCCCGCCTTTGCTCATGAGAATGAGACACAAAAATGTGTTAAAGGTTGAAGGTATGTCAATTTTGATCTTCTCCAACGCAAAGCAGAGCTCTTGACGCTGACGATGGGTACCTGCAGGACATCATGGAGTACAATCTACGAGCGAGTTATTCCAATCACGGATTCTGGAAACTCGAATCCGACGTCTAGGTCCCCTCGGATTTGGAGATGTACAAGCCCTTGCCTCCCGAGCATGTGTGTTTGTGCGAAGTAATGCAAGCTGGTCAGCGCTACTTGCTCGACCTCGGTTACCCCAAATCAGCTGAAGGTGCCAATGAGGACGCGGCTGACGACAGCGAGATGGACCTGAAGCAGCTGTTCGTCCCGTGGCTCACGACCAAAAATTTTCTCAATGTTGCTGAGAGCAACGCCACGCTGAAGTTGCACGGTGACGGGACTGGCCGAGGCGGGGCATTCAGCTTCCCCAGAGTCTCGATGAAGGAGATCTTCGTCCGTGCTAGAGAGGTACAGCCAATAGGTTAGCTGACCTGCTCAAGTAGCTTTGACGAGCTGGTGCCACTGACAAGGTTGTCTTCTCTCAGAGCCAGTGTTGCAGAAAGGAGGTCAGAAGCACAATGTGGCAGAGCAACAGGCCACAAAGCGCGCCGAGATTGAACGGATTTGGACTGCGCGGCGCCAGTCATTGTCAAACCCAGTCCCGCCCACCGTGACCGAAGATGGCGGCTGAGCTGAAGCAATCACAGCAACAGCAGCGGGCGAGCGGCTCGCGCGATACCGCTGGTGGCGCCCTTGCGAGCGCCCGAGCAACCCCAGGCTTGGAAGCCGGAAGCCGGAAGTCAGGCTGGACGCGACGCCAACAAGGTGTTGAAGACTCGATGCCTGGTGAGAAGCAGGCCTTGATGCCATAACACGGAGGCCAGAGTTCTAACTTCTACCTGCTCATCCCGACAGATCAATGGCGTTTGGAAGACGGAGACTCTCATGCATCCCCAAGTCGTCTCAGCCGGGGGCGAACACTGGCTGACAGTCTCGGTTTCCTTCAATCTTATCTTGCCATGGAATAACATAACACATGGACAGGCCTGGTCGGCGCATGCACAATAGCTTGCTCTCCAGTTTTCCGTAAGAGAGGAGGGATCAAGGAGGGTTCCCTGGCATGGTGTGGATGAATTCTTGTTCTGCCAGCTGCAGAGGCTGGCGGGTGTCGCAAAGCTTTCCGGCGTTCCATAGCAGAGTAGTGGTGGCAGTAGCAGGCGCCTCTCCCCCGAGTGGGCGGCTTTCATCCGCTTCATCTCACTTCCGGCGGAGTGGCACATCAAGGCAGATAAGATCTCATTCCCTGGCTGAGGAGGCGTCCCCTCGAGCATATGTATGTGCGTGAAGTTGAGGTCGAGGTGGAGGGAGCTGTTGAGGAAGAAGGCTGATGTGCTGCCGTGCTCTCATGGAGAACAACACTTGAGTTGATCCATCACACGTGGTGCTGGGATCGGGCGAGGACACGTGGGAGCCACGTGGGACCACCACGAATGCCAAACTGACTACGGCCGTAAAACCCAGTTTCAAATCCGCGCCGTGAGACCATGTGGCCCCGGTTATGTAGACCACCCCAAAGTTTTCGCCGGCCCAGAAAGATTGCATCCACTCACGACCACCAGCAGCGCGCTGCTCACAAGCTCTCAGCATCCACGACGACGAATCTGCAGGGACGCGACACTCATAGCATGTCCGCGACGGCACCAGTCGGCGCTGCTGCCGCCCCGCCGTCGCAAGTGTCGGGCGACCCGATGCACCGTGTGCGAGAGACTGCGCATCAAGCAGCCATGGACTTTGCGGTATCATTCGCTCGGCGCTATCAGCAGGACCCGGTCAAAGCAGCAATGTCCCTCTCCGCAGCATTGGCCCGAAGTGGCCTCACCATCCGCAATGTACACCTTCTGTATCCGTCACTCGAGGGAGTCTCCGCACCCGAAGCCGGGCCCGATGACGAGGCCCTATACGAACAAGCTTACGAACCCGCTGATGAAGACTTCACCATCATCGCTGTGCGCCGGGCTATCACCAAGCACCCCGAAGCAGCAGAGGAGAAAGTTCACCGCGACGGTGCATCTACTCGTCCAGCTTCTAGCTCCAAGGAGATGCACAAGGAAGCGCAGAAGCAGCAATCACCTCCAGGGAGCAATGTGAAGGGGCAGAAGGAGAAGGAGAAGAGAACGGCCGGGGAGAAGGAGAAGGAGAAGGAGAAGGAGAAGGAGAAGGAGAAGGAGAAGGAGAAGGAGAAGGAGAAGGAGAAGGAGAAGGAAAGGGAGAAGGAGAAGGAGACGGAGAAGGAGACGGCCAGGGAGAAGGAGAAGGAGAAGGAGAAGGAGAAGGAGAAGGAGACGGCCGGGGCATCGAGAGAACAATTGCCCGCGCTTGCAGCTGGGTCCGGTCCCAGGAAGGAGGGCAAAGAAGCGCAGAAGCAGCAATCTCGTCAAAGCAGAGCACGTACGGAGACAGAGAAGGAGACGGAAAAGGAGACGGAGAACGCCAAAGCCTCGACCGAACAATCGCCTCCTGTTGTAGCTGAATCCGGTCCCAGCGAGAGGGGCAAGGAAGCGCAGAAACAGACGACGCGTCCTGCAAGGCCAGCTACCGCGACGGAGAAGGCCAACGCATCGAAAGACCGTCCGCCTCCCATCGTTGCTGAATCCGGTCCCAGCGAGAAGGGCAAGGAATCACAGATGCAGATGACGCGTTCTGGAAGGCCAATCATGGAGACGGAGAAGGCCAAAGCCCTGAGAGCTCAACCCTCTTCTGGTGCAGCTCGATCAACTTCGACCAAGTCCGTTTCAAAATCGAAGACTCGAGACACCAGAAAGTCAGACTCTGACGAGCGCGAATCGAGTGATGAAGAGCAGCACGGGAGCTCCTCTTCTTCAGACCTGGAAGATTCTATCTGGCTTCCTTCCAAAGAGCATCAACGCACTCCACTCGAAAGGCAAGTGTACACCTTCTACCTTCTGAAGAGCCCAGTGGCTCCACTTCCCCAACTCAAGAAGGAGAAGGGACTCGAATTTGCCATGAAATACCGCGATCTTTGCAAGTTCAAGGCAACGGAAGCAAAGGAGAATTTGCGCAAAGACAAGACACCTCACGCGCATTCCGAAGAGGGCACAGCAGGAAGCGATTCCCTACCCGGCAAGGCTGCATCTGATGTCCGTATCGGCCAAGTTATAGTCCCCGGCAGCTCGTCTACCATCACCAGGGTGTTGACCGCCAGACAGTCACTCGGGCCTGATGGTCTCGTGCGACGCTATGACGCGCAAGGTCGCTCCAAAGGTGTGGTCAAGTACAAGAATAAACCGATCAAACCGGGTCTCTTGCTTTCCATCAGACTGAAGAAAGGCAACATTGCTCCAGCTTGGCACAAGCCCATCATTGTGGTGCTTCAAATACTTTCCTATGGTCCGTTGGATCCTACCGCGATTGCCGATGCTTCTCTGAAACCGGCCAAAGCAAGGACCAGGAACAGCGCTCCTAGCCACACATCGAATCAAGACGCTGCCTCACTCACAGCAACCATTAGTCGTATCGAACAAGGCATCGACTTACGCCACACCAGCACTTTTCAATTGCTGCAAGATTTACTTCACATTTTTGCTTTGCACCGCCAGGCGCACGTCGACTCCACCATACTCAAAAATCAGAAACCACTTCAAGAACTGACCGCTGCTATGAATGATCTCAGGCTTCGGTCAAAAGTTCAATTGACAACTATTCGCCAAGAATTCAGTACTCATCGTATGGGATCTTTTCCCGATTCGGTTGGGGATGAGGCCACAGAAGAGAGTCCTCCCGGACCAAACGCTACAGAGCAACAGACACCTGCCCCGCGCAATCGATCAGCAAGGCCCAGCTCCCCTTTACACACGGATGGTTCCACGGAAAACCCCGAGGACCACGATGGAGTGTTAAGGTTGCTCCTCAATCCCATCCGCAGCGGAAAGATGTTGTATGAGCTTGCCGCGGCACTTGGTTCGGTCATCTTTCTGCCTCTGCTCCTCTTGTCTCAGACGTTTGGCGATCCTGCTAAGGTCCGCAAAATGAGCAACCCCCAATGGCATGTATTACTCAGCCTGTTCAGGGGTCGGACTCCTCAACTCAAGGAAGGTGCGGTCATGACTGAGGAAGACCAGCTGATCATCGACACGGTCGTCTTTGGTGTCAGGGCAATTCTTCCGAGGGTTCTCACGGAATTTATATCTGCGATCGAAGAGGACAGGACACATCAACGACTTCTCCGAGCATCTTTCATCGTTCAGGAGGACCCGGATCGACAACGACTTCCGCTTGGTGTAGAGCACCCTTGCCGAGCGCTCGCGCCGGTTGTTCAAAGTACAGGCTCGGACCCTCGACTCAATCATAATTACGGTCTTTTCATCCACGGTCAGCTTCAAAGTGTGACTATTTACACTCGCACTGCCGCTTTTATCGGTCCAGATTGGCAAAAGTGGCTCACTGGCTCTCGCACTGCCAGACCAAGTCTTGACGAGGTTCTGTACAGCAAACATCCCATGAGGGGCAAGAGTCCCAGCTGTCCTGGAGTTGACCCATCTGATCTTCGCACTTCTGACCTATACGGATGCGAGCCTGATGAGGTCATCCCCCACGCACTCGGGTATGCCGCCTATTTTGGTCTCGATGTCAACTCTGAAGCCTTTCAAACTGTTATAGACGCGGTGAAAAGCAAACGACGGACGGTCGACGTTGTTCATCCAGGTCCGAGTCTCAAGGAAGTAGAGGACTCACCTCGTCCATCCACGCGCGTTCCGCCCGCACTTTCAACTGTTCCGCCCTCAACTCCTCGTACAAGACGCCGGCCGAACGACACGCCAGGTTCCGAGACGCCTTCAAAGTAAGTCTCTCCAGTTGTGACCATCTGAACCTTTTTGTCTGCTGACGGCCGACCTTTCGGCTTCAGGAAACAGCGAATGGCGGCGGAACCTGCATCTGAATCATAACTCTGCCACACGCGAATCCCGTCTAATACTCGGAACTTTGCGTCATCCGTGCCACCAGCTCAGCTGCCCTCCCTTCTGTCCCGGTGACTTCGACCGTCAAGCTCACCTCGTCCTCTCTCGTCGGTGTCACCCAGACCGTCCAGGGCACCAACGTCCAGACGGTGACTGTGACCTCGACTGTGCTCCTCCCTCTCACCACCCCCATCGATAACCCTCCAACGATCAGCTCCACCTCTACTTCCAGCACCACTACCACCACTACCTCCTCCTCAACTACCACTACTTCGTCTACCCCCGCACCGATTGTATACGTTCCTGTCAAAGGCGTCCTCAGACTGCAGAAGGCGTCAGACGGGTCCCAATACGGGTATCTTGCTGCCGGAAACGGAGCATACGGAGGAGGTGCGATCACAACCGATATCAATGACGCCCAGCTTGTCACCATTCCCGGCGAAGCATATGCACTCGGCGGCAGTCAGATCGAAGTCACCATTGTGAACCCCGGGACTTATGATCGCATCGGCGGTAACCAACTAGCTAATTCTGGAAATGGAGACCTCACCCGTGGGAGTGCCAAGTGGGTCCACTTCTTGTTCTGTTCGACACTTCTCTCATCGCAGCACTGACTTGCTCACACATCGTGTACGCTCCTTCATTCCCCTCTTCTTTTGGGTTCCTTTTTTTCCCTGTTCTCACTTCGGCCAGCTATGTCACCATCGCCAATGTAGATTCTGGTGAGTCCCGACGTGATGAGAAAGAGGCTGCGCGTTGGCCACGCGAGGGCTGACATTCGCCATCTATCTTTCTCCCCCTGTTTTGCATTAAAAAATGACTCTAGTTCCGGCAGGCACCAGCTCAGACGAAGCTACGTCGTATGGAACAGGCGTCACCGAGAGTGCGGTTTGGAACATCGACGCCGCCACAGGCTTGACCTCGTTCGTGTGGACAAACTCAAATGGCGTCCAGGTCGCGATCAATTCTGCGCTGGCCCTGCAAACAAGCTCGTACATGTACCTCACACCCGACCCTACTGCGTTCATGCAATCGTATGGCTCCTTTGATGTTGTGGTGAGTCGTGACTTGACTCGCAATGCAGCATTTGTATCTCGCCTCCGATCCATCTGACAAACAAACTTCCCTCTCCTGTTATGTCGGCCGCTCTGGTCTATCTTCATCCCCTCAGAACGTCTACTTTGTAGCGTCGACTTAGCTCATCATCCAGTGCACGACCAGAGCAAAAATACACTTGCGACCTGCTTGTAAACGGACTGGTTGGCCATGTTCTCAACAAGATGGACACGTGCGGGCACAGGAGAACGCCGTCGATCAGCTGTCGTCGGACTGGATCGAGGACTATCGCATACTCGTACTGGGTCCTACGTCCTGCATCCCATCCCTCCTCCATTCATTTGGCTTTCCTCCCCCCATTTTCCTTCTTCTTTTCTGGATCCCTCGTTGTCACCGTTATGGTAGCATTTTGAAAGGACTCATCAGGACACTTCTTTGCTTTATCTCAGACCCACTGTTAGTTGAAGGTCAGGATCACGGACTCTTCCATTCCCAATCTCTTGGAATCCATCACAGTCCTTGCGTAGATTCAGAATCTTTTTTGGTTCACCCTCACTTCTCTGTCTTGTCAGTTGTCACACTCTTGACCAAACAGTCCCAAATTGCTTGCATTTGGAAACAATGTCCTTTACTTTGGGCCCTTTACGACTTTGACTTCTTGCCTTTGAATAGCCTGCCCAGTCCACCACCGCTCTTTGTTGTAGTTTTGGTAGTACCGGTCTGGATGGATGATGCGGTTCCCGTCTGCGTGCGTCCTAGAGATGCCAAATCGCCTCGCGTTCCAGCTCGACCTGGGTGGTTCTTCGCTCCCTGCTCCCAAGCCGGAACTGCATCCTTCAGCACTTTGACAAAGGAAGGCAGCAGTTCACGTGTGGCGGAGAGTGCGGGGATTGGCGCGCTAGACTCAGAAGGATCGAATCGAGGCGATTCGATGTCTTCCTAATACCGGCGGTCAATTGCTGTCTGCATGGATCAGGGCGGCCAAAGTACGCCCATGGGAACGGCTCCGCTTCTGTGCCTCGAGCAGGCGAGCGGCACACTCCGTCTTCGGGCTGGACACCTTCGGCACGCATGACTTCGCGCAAAAGCCCGTCAACGTCCTCGATCCGTTTGCGCATCGCCTCGGTAGGAACATCGTCTCGTGACAGTCCCGAGGAGGGGACAGCATCTTGGAGAACAGACAGGTAATTTCTTCGAGTCTCCAGCTCGGCTCGTACCTTGCTGTAGAGTGTAAAAGTCGCGACCGAGTCTACCTCCTTGAGCACTTGCCCGAGCTGGTCCTCACTGAGCCCAGACTTGACGAGCAGCTCCTCTACATTGACTTCGATCCGCTTCGCATCGTCGTGGGCTGGGTGGACCGGATCCGTTCTGGAGAGAGACATGTAATCGACTCCGTATTGACACCAGCGAGCGAATGGCTCGATGATGGTGCTCATCTTGTGGAAGAAGAAGTAGAGACGTTGCTCGTGTCGAGCAGCCAGGGCGATCCACTCCGCACGTGTGTTCTGAGACTTCATGCGGACATTGATCGCATCATTGTTGAACAGTCGGCCAATCCATATCCATCCCTTGATCTCTCTCGCACCAAGAGCGGGTCTGTGATCCCGGGACGGGCTCCGAACCTTGCTGGAGCGCTTTCTCCGCGAGGAATTGGAGGTGCGCTAGTGCTCACCATTCGCTGCAAAGGCGAATCATTAGGAGCGTGTTCTGTCGACCCGCTGGCAGTCTCTCCACTGACCCCTTTCAAGCTCGTCAGCGCGGTCACGACTGGAGCGAGAGCTCGACGCCGAGCGACCTTTCCTTTGCTGGTTTCGTGACTGTCGCTGACGTTACTTTGCCGGATTCAAAGGATGGGGATGCCAAATTCGGTTGCTGGGCACCAGGTATGGGTGAAGCTGCACTATGAGGGCGTTGTATGCGGTGCACGGCGCCCAGTTTGGAAGCAGAGAGTGCATTCGATTGTGCCGATGAGGTGAGGTCCGGTGATGGCGAGGATGCGGAGGTCGGCACGAACGACGAGCTGATCGCCAGTGCACCCGGATGCAGCCTAGAGGCAGGCGTATCTATACCACCACGATTCCCAGTCGACGTGACTTCAAGCTGACTAGCTGACTTTCCGGGGCCCAAATGTTCAGGCGGACCAGAGACAAAAGCAGCCTGTCTAGCAGCCTGTCTTTCTCGCGATCGCTCCCCTGATCGATCTCGCAGGCGATCTCGAGACCGGTCACGGAGTCCTCGACCCCTTGAGCGCTCACGCATCATCGTCCCGACGCTGCTTCCCGAAATATCTCGTTCCCTGGATCGATCCCCTTCGTGGAAAGATCCAGGTCCAGACGCGCCGCTACTGGGAATTGTGGCGGAGGCGCGTACGTGGCGCATCCATTTTTTCGGCCGACATCTTTACGTTCCCCCCCAAACTGGAATCCGGGGAAATGTGGCCAGCCGATCCAGTATTCGAACCTGACTCAAAGCAGGGGTGTTCAGTCACGTCCTGGCCGGACCTGATGCCACCAGCTCCGAATGCTGACCAGCGGAGGGCAGGTGCAAAAATCTCACTTCACATACAGCTCCCTGCCGTCAGCCTGCGAGGCTACATACGCTCGGCACGCCTGAAGGCCCAAGCTTTGCCTCTCTCTGGAGTGAGAGGGCCGGACGAGCTCTAAATAAGGCTCGTCTGGGCTCGATGGGAGGTTGGCTCGGCCGAGATAAATCCAAAGTCTCGGCCGAACCTTCAGTCAGCCCATCAGTTTGACTGCTGGCTGCGAGAGAGAAAATCATTGCGCAATGATGCACCTTCGTAAAGGAAGGAGTCATGACAAACAAAGGGAGCGGATTGCTTGCTTACCTGCCTTTCAGACACACATCCGCCGCGATTGTCCTTCTTGATCTCCCGACATCCGCACCGTCGGAACTCGTGACTCATTCGACTACCGGCAACCTCCAAGGCAAGGGCTGGAAGGGCTGTGGCCTATGTTTTCTTCTTCTCTGTTTTGACCTCCTCCTCCTTCCCCCCCCCTCCGTTTCCACCCCTCTTTCCTGTCCCTATGGTTATGTGTTCTCAGACGCACGCACTCACATTCTTTCCTTCTGGTAGTCTCTAGTCAGGCAAGCGATCTCAGCTCTTGAGTACATAAGAATTGCGCGACCAGTATTCCTAGCCGGGTTTATTTGAGCGGGTGCCTAGGACCGGGCGGGTAGTTTGGGAGGCCTGCGCGAGCGGGCGTGTAGTTCTATGCCACGCAGATGTTGCGGGTACTCGGAAAATGAGCGCTTCTGACGCACCGGCTGCAGGCGGAAGGCTTTGATATCACCTCCACTGTCGCTGTTTCCCGGAATGAGATCAGCATGCTTCCACTTGTCATGCGATGTGGTTTGCCAAGTGAACGTTTACCGGGTACCCTGTTTTTGTCCTGGCGGGTCGGGACCTGATAGGAACACTGTGCGCGACTCTTTCAGGAGCTCGACTTGCTCTGATCTTGGAGTTCACACACTCTCTCTTTGCCACCACAAACTTGGGCCGCTTTTAAGAAACAGGCTCCACATCACGCGCTGCTCCCCTCAAGAACCACATCCTCGTTCGGCTTTTAAGATTCATGGCCCACTGTTCTTTTGTTCCATCAGTCCATGGACCATGTATTCTCTTGACGATCGTCCTTGCTTTTCTTCCGTTGCGTTTTGCTTTTCTACGCTGCGCTCCTCCTCCACTGTTCCTTTCACTTTCCGCTTCTCATCTGCCAACAGAATGGCGTCTATAAGCACTCTCCAACGGAAATCACGACACAATAGTCTCAGCTCCTTGCCAGGAAGAACGCGGTGGAACATCAACATGTATCGGTAGTGGGGAAGACGTAGGGGTACATGGACATGCGATTGAAGGCGTCGCCGACGAAGAGAACACGAGGCGGCATCGAATTTTGGACCACGCAGAGCTGAAACCCGCTGTGTAGATCGTCATTCGAAAGGACAAACTGGACACGAGAGGATCACCGAGAGCATGGGAGACGAAGAGCGGTGAGGGCTGCCTCTTCAGCGAGAATCGTCGCCTCTCGCGTACCCAGGCGATCCATGATCACTCGTGCGTGGCTGATCACATACTAGATCGACCTTGATACTGCCCACTGTACCCGTCGGTTGCCTCTAGCAGGGTGCGGAACACCATTTGTGCCAGACGCGCATTTCTGTACAGTCGAATTCCAGCCGGGTTTTCAACCTTCAGCATGGCTCCGATAACGCCGTGGTATCCGCTGTCCATGACACCGGCGTGGATCTGTGCGCCTGATCGGAATAGCGAGCTGCGTACAAAGAGTTCGCCCATGATGTCGCGTGGCATGTTGACCAGTTCGTTGAACTCAACCAGGTAGACTCCCTGTGAGAGCTCGATCGAGCTGGCTGTGTGTGCAGACTCATCTGCATCGTCATGTTGATGAAATTGCATTCGAGTAGTTTTGGCGGCACGTCGCTTGGTGTTGTCAAAGTCGATGGCACCGGCAGAGTTGAGCGCCAACACGTGTTTGAGGCTGAGGTCGATTCCGCAGGGCTGCACCTGCGTCTTCTGACAGCGCAAGCCTGTTACCAATCCTCGGGCGAGGGCAATGCGACCGGGAAGAATCATGCTGGGTAGATAACTTGTTGATGAGTTTGAAAGCGGTTCGGCATCAGTGTTGGGCAAAGGAAAGAGAGCATACTGTGAGCTGACTGCTGACCCTCGGCGCTCGTGCGCAGAGGCGTGCGGCAGGCCCGAAGGGCGCAGCGCACGCGCCAGGAACCAATGTGCGCGCTTATGGCCTGGATCTTCTGCCTATTTGGATCATTACTGCATTGTGTCGGTGCGTTTGGGAAGTTTGTCACGGGACGGCGAAGGAGGGAAGACGTAGCGACTCACCTGTGAGGGTGAGGGGAGACTCAGGACACGAAGAAAGTATAGAGGCAAAGGGAATGTGTGGGGATTGTGGTGAAGCGATTAATAGGGGGAAGGAGATGAAAGTTACTTACTCAGAGCCCCTAGGCTTTCAGCTTCGGTCGTGGGAAGATGTGGTGGCTCAGCTGGCCGGATAATGCGGCAGAGATACGCGTCGCGCGAAGGTCGTCGACGCGACAACAACAATCCAGCGGAAGCGACCACCTTCATCTCATATCGGCTTCCGCATCACAGCCTGCGCTCTTCCTGCACTTCCCATGACTCGACTTCCCTTCATAAGCAGAAGATGTAGAGTAGGCTCTTTCGAAGTCGTTCGGATCACTTCTCGGATCAACAGTCTTGATCCGGTTTGCTAAAGTCATGCAAGAAAGGGGCACAGCAGTTCGAGTGTGTGTGTTCTGGGAATTTCATTTCGGCTGTTGCTTTGCTCACCTTCTCCCCTCAATCCACCTTCCCTGGCTTCAAGATAGTTAGTGTGGTTCCCCTCTCGCTCCTTTTCCCAGAACCTCCTCTTCTTTGACTGAGCACACGAGCTTTGCAGTGAACACTACACCGCCCGCATTCTTTGCCGGCCCTCCTACACTATGTCTGCGAGGTGGCCAAACGACATTCGCCTCCTTTCTTCGTCATTGTTCAACATCTTCCCTCACACGATGCGTCTTACCAAGGTGAAGACCCTGAGGCCCCAGATTCTTGCGGCTAGGCACCTCTCGTCTTCAGGCCTGAAGGCACCAACCACAGCCCATCCTTCGACGCATACTATGGGGCACTCGCTTGAAAGGTACCTCGCGATGAAGATTGATCCCGACATCATCAACAAGGATTGGAAGCAGATTACCATTCTGCCTTCTCATCTGCGCACTACCCCAGCTCGCATTTCGCCAATCGAGAAGACGGGAAAGCTGTTTAACTGGCAGCGACCTACCATCTCGCATCAAGACGACCACTTGAGCGTACACTGCTTTCCGGGATCAGACTACGTCTACCACTACTCTTCAATGATTGCGACCTATCTCTCGCTACAACGCCTGCCATCTGAAATCGTACGCACAGTTGGCCCTCAGCCAACCGATTGTCTTGACGTTCTCCTCGCTTCGAACCTCCAAAAGCTGGGACACGTAGACACGGTTGTAGTCGGACATGTGCACAGTCTACCGAGCATCACCGGAAATGAGCCATGGCAGGACGGGGCGGATCATGACCAACTCTTCGCATTCAAGATCAGACGCTTCACCAACGGTCGCGCCGTAGCTTTCCTTGGATGCCGTGTGAGCTTTTGGGGCAGCATCGCCGGCTCGCTCGTTCAAGCGCTTCAACAGCTGTCACATGTACGCCAAGTCATTTATCTCGGTAAGCTTGGCAGCCTCAAAGCCCATCACGCGCCCAACCAAATCCTCGCTACCGGAAACGTCACCTATGTTCAAGGCAAGCGCATCGAGTGGGACAACATTCTTGAAGCCCCAGCCCTTTCCACCGATCCATGTGTAGTGTCTGGGACGCATTACACCCTGGCGTCGGTACTCGACGAGACGCACGACTGGTTTGCCGCCCATCATCAACAGTTCGACTGGGTCGATCCCGAGATTGGCCATATGGCTCTCGCCTCCGTCACGGGAGGGACGGAATTTGGATATCTCCATATCGTCAGCGACAATCTTGCCAAGAAGTATCCGCATGACCTGTCCAACGAGAGGCTCAAACGCGTGCTCCAAGATCGTGCCGCGCTTTTGGCCAAAACGGAGGCTATCTTGGGCGGCTATCTCTGCGCGACTCCCACAATCTAACCCTGGCATCACCGCTTCTCGACGCTGCCGGATTTGACTCCCTTCAAGTGTCCACGCCCATCAAGCGCAAGCCCGTCGCTCCCGCCAGCACCGCGCCCGGTGTTGTCAATGCAGCCACGCCTGTTCCCGACCTACCTGTGGTTCCTGACTTCAGACGCTCATCTCCAACCCTGACCCTTCCCGACTTCAGCAGTCGCAGATCCGAGATGGAGATGCTCAAATACATCTATTTTCTCCCATTGCACAGTCAGCGAAAGCAATTTGGGCAAGCTGGTGTGCCTCGACGGTTCGAAGCTGCCGTGCTGTGGATTTGTTGGACCGGCTCGGCTCGTCTGATGATCGCAAGACGTGCAAATTGCCGCAAGCATCTCGAACGGAGGCCAACTCATACGAGTAAGCAACCGCGCGACTGAGATCGAGGTTGAGACGGATACGGACATCTATGCTGTTGGTCAAGTTGAAGCTCTGCAAGTCCGGAGACGAAGTGAGTCGAGCCTTGAGAGCCTGCTCCTGCACGGTGCCGTACAATCGACGATCCCATTCCTCACTCTGCGAGGCCTGGTCAGAAGCGACGAGGGGTGTGACGAAACTGACGGGGGCTATTCTGGGAGTTTGCTGATTCGGGTCTTCCTCGTATCCTGGCTGTCCGCACAGGGTCTTGAGCTTGTCTGGTACAATCTCCCGCCTGTACCACGGCGCCGTTGGGGACATCGAGCCCTGGTCGCCCGAGGTCGTCGAGATCCACCTCGCCGTCATTATCGTAAAGCAGCTGCCTTTGCGCGTCTGCATTGCTGCCAGCTCCTTTCTCTGCAGCTGGTCCGCGTGACCCTCGGTCCACTCTGCTGACCGTTTACAACGAGGCTGAGCGTGGTATGTCGACATCGTACGCGCGTATATCAGCGACATTGAAGAAGGATGTGACCGAGTATTGCAGCTGCATGGGCTTGGTGTTGTTGAATACGATAGCGATCGTGATCCGTGGCTGAGCCGGCCCTAGGCAATACACTCTGGACGCAGCTTGTCCGACAGTCCTGAACCTGGCAGTGCTGTAAGGTGGGATATGAATGGTGTGCTGGAATTGAAGAGTACAGCGCGCATGCATGCAAATGGAAAGGGCCTACCGAAAACTACTTACCTGACCAAGGGCATGGCTCGAGGGCAGGACGAAGTCACACGCGGTCTCATCGCTATGTGGGTCCGAGCGGATCGGAAGATAGTTCTGCAGGATGGAGGGAAATGGTATGCGAGAACGAGTGACCGATACGCGCATGGAGTGAAGCTCACCCTCGGAAACAAAGAGCTGGAGGACGACCGGACCTTCGGCCCTGAGAGCGTCGAGGGAGAAGCCGTGCACCCATCCAGTCAGCAGGAGGCCGAAGAAGAACAGGTACAGCATGAGGCTGAGCCATGACCGAAGCGGAGGAGAAAGGCGAAGGATCTTGAGGGTGCATAGCAGGTACAGAAGACTCGCGCCGATTGGTATCGTCCTTGGAAGTTGCGATGTGATGGAGCTTGTGGATGAACCCGACCCAGTAACCCCGACCCTGGGCTTCTCCCTCCACGCCGCGCGATGTTGAAATGAGGCAGGCGACAGTGATGCTTCCACGAGGTCAGCTCCGCTCTGGTCTCATCGGACCCATTCGATCTGAAGAGGAGGGCAAGAGCAGAGGATGCAAATGGAAATGACTGATTGAAACCAAGGTCAGAGAGACGAGTTTGTAAGATTGGGCGAAGCTGTCAGCAGGAGCGTAAGCGATAAGGACCACCTCTCCTGGCCAAGGTAGTTCTGTGGAAGGTACAACGAGGTCAGATGAGAGCGACGGCCGGGATCGCAACCAGCGCACCTCATCACGACGGTCTCCGATCTCATGCAGCCTGTCAGAAGGACTCTCGCTCCGGTTACGTGGATGAGCGCCGCCTGTCGAGAGGAGTCTTCCATCTGTGCTCAAGGTCAGGAACAGAAACAACGTGAGCAACTAGACATATGGCGAAGGTGAAGTGGGCAGCAACCATGCGCCTTCATCATGTCCGGAACGGCTTGGGATGGCCCATCCGTCTCATCTCATCTGCCTATGGCTGCTCCGGCACTCAGCAGCATGTCCGGAACGGCAGACGGTCGATCCGTCTCATCTCATCTGCGTGTGTGTTCTAAGCGAGGTCGAGCCTGAACTCGGACCGCTCATCATCGTCAGTGGAATGAGAAGCCCAGAGAGGCTGGTGGAAGCTGCAGGACCGCGTGTTGAACTCGGCCACGCGTGTGTGTATGAGGCCCGGCTTGACTTTTGAGAGACTGAGAGAAGACTAACCTCATTGCCTCCTCGAGTCAAGACGGCATTGCTGATCCTTCCGCAGAGAATGCAGACCTATCCGCCGCTGATAACAGGCGACGCTTCATCCAGAGCAATGCCTGTGGCCGAGCCTGACACCCCTCTTGCAGATTCCAAGTCCCTTCTTCCTCCAGCAATGTCTGAGCCCATGAATGACCCTATCCAGCAGGCCCTCCATCGCGAAGCGCTTGGTGACACGTCAGTATGGATCACCATCAGCAAATCCACGATGTCCGAGAAGGAGGGACAGCAGATTATGGATCGCGCGCGTCTGAAGGAGGAGAGCTGTGCAAACTTCCGTATCGACCTCTCTCCCGGCACAGGTCATAATTTTGTCCGCTGCACGGTGAAGGAACCGAAGGCTCGACCGCAGCGCCTGTGTGCTGCAACGGCAAAGTTGCTGGATGTCCAGTCTCTTCTGGAGCTCACTTTGACGTACGTTCTCGGTGAGGGCAAGCTTTCAAGATGCTGATCTGACACGCTCGCACTTTTGCATCTCTTTAGGCCTTTTGGTATCCGTGCTAGGTGTGCAGACTCGACCAGTACTTCTGTGACCTTTACGGAGCCGTTCGTTGGACTCGTCTTCGCCCGGAAAACTCGTCGTGATGGGAAGATCACCAATCCAGCCCCGCTGAGCCAGCAGCAGATGAACGCGACGGTATGGGACCTTTCCGAGCCTCTCCACAATTCGCAAGTGGTCATCCACGTACATGTGCGAGACTTTCCGGACGTCACACCATCTCTTGACCTTGCCTGTCGGCTTCAAGAGCTGCGTCAGAACTGGGACATGTACAAGTCTCGGAAAATCGGGGCGCAAAAAGCGAATGGGTGTACTATCGCGGACTTCAAGAGGAACACTTCCTTTACATCATGCGCCATTACGCGATGCCAGGATCCGGTAGACCACTGTCACATTCTGCCACGACTGCTGGACCCGATCATCGTCCAGGAGGCTCTGGAGGCTCTCTTCCGTGGGGGAGAAGGCTGGACGAGCACCGCGACAGACGACAAGCCGCTCTTCGGTCCCCGCTACAGCCTTTCGGACGACGCATTCGAAGACATGAATGACGGAAGTCACAATGGGATCCGATTGAATCCGATCACACATGCTATGTGAGTACTTCCCACCAGTGGCAACCCTCTGCTCCCAGCACTCTTACTGACTCTAGACCTTAGTTTTGATGCGATGGAGCGGCTGTGGATCCTTCGAGGCTGCGCGCTGGTCGTTGACACGCCTAGAAGCGTCGCTGAATTGGCAGCATTCAACCCCACCTGCCCTGGGCTGACCTTTGTCAGCCTGGCAGGCGATTCGCAACCACCTTTCAGCGGCTTTCTACCAGCAACGCGTCTCGAGCTCCTTCGACTCCAGCTGAAGCATGAGCAGGACTTGATGCCATTCCGCTGTCTGGTCGACATCGAGCAGCAAGGCGCGCTCCATGTGCATGTGAGCTCTTTTGCCAATAGTCCCTCTGACAGCTTGCCTGACCCTTCGTCTCCGCTGTGTCAGGCCATGGTTTCCCATTGGTATCGTAACATGAGGAAGACGAAAGTCGGGCGCGACCTTCTTAATCAGCTGGATGAAGCTGTGGCACGAGTGACCAGTCCTTCCCAACATGAGCCATCCATTACCCATCAGGCCGGAGTCGCTGCCCCTGCAGCTGCTGTCCAGCCCACATCAAGTGCCGATGAAGAAGAGATGGTAGATGTGGGAGGGGACACGACAAACGGTACGATGTCCGAGAAGAGCCCCGACAGTTCCCTCTCCAGTGAGGAGTCAGGAGCCTCTGCTTCGTCTGTCTCGCAAGGCTCCGCAGAGACGGCAATCAGCTCTGTCGAATCGAAGGCGTCTGTCTGCCACCCTTCATCTCAAACACATTTCACAGGGTCTGCAAACAAGCTCCATGATCAAGTTGCTACGATCCGAACCCCTCGCGAAGGCAAGACACAGACAAGCTGCCTTCCGCAGCATGCATCTCGTATTCAAGACGAGGAAAGTCAGGAGAACTCGGACGATGGAGACTCATACTGCAGAGACTGGGACGATGAAGATTCAGAGGAAGAAGAAGCTCAAGACCCTGAACACATTCGGACCTGTCTGTTCGCAGAGGTCCTCGTGCTCATCTGTGCTACCTCAGCCAGGTCTTGAGCCGTGTCGCGTCAGCTTTCTCCATGTCTCCCTCTATCTTGACTTCCTTTTCCGGCTCTTCATTTGTCCCACCTCTTCCTATGTTTTCTTCAGGCTTCAAAGAATCAATGTCTCATGTCGATCCCATTTCTTTACACGCACGTCCATCTCGAGGTCAAGGTCATGTCCAAGACTGTGGGTGATGCACGTAGCGATTCTAAAATGGGACATCGGCTCCCACACAGAAAGACACATCTTCTGATTGCTGGACGTTGACTGATGATAGCGGCTGTACCTATTGTTCCACACCCGTGCTGCAGGCGTCCTTGCCCAGTACCTGGCGCTCGTTGACTGCAACTCCAACATCCAGAAGCCCGTAGAGGTGCCAGCCGGGGCTAGATGTCAGCAGTTGGAAACTAGACACGTCTTGTCCGGACGCCGCTTGTATAGGATCGGTGTGGTAGCCGCTGTTGGTTCGTCCGTGTACTGAGACGTGCTGCTGCCAGGAGTATTCCGCAGGGTACTGACCTCTCACAGTCACCTCTGCAGCATCTGCGGTTCCGGTGCAGGCAGGTCTTCGCAGCAACCACTGGTGTAAAGCTAGGAGGCCACTGTGATCAGTGAAGCGAACTGTCGGGCGTTCTCGTACCTTGTTTCGATTCTTCGCCTCCAGGCGAATTCGCCTCCCCTCGTGCCAAGAACCATGTTTCAGGTCCGCAAAATTCACCCCCCTTCACCTCCTTCTTCAATGACCTGAGACACACTTTGACAGCTATCGGAGGCCTTGGCGGTCACTTTGTCGAGGTGAAAGTGCAGGCAGGTGTCAGGTCTGCATCGGCACCTTGCTGCCGATGAATGCTCGCCCATCTTCTGGCCTCTGCGCCTGTGTCAAGAAGGAACCCCGGTCATGTGAGTACAATAGCACTGCCAATTCTACCTGTGAGTGCTTCGCGCTCGCGTTGCTTCTTCCACCACGTCTATGTCTGACTCCATTCCCTGTCTTCAATGTATACTGTATATACAGACATCTTCTCAGCAATCCGAAGCCCCTTTGCATGCTATCCCTGCGCGACTCGTCTGCATCATCACCCCCGTACTTGATCCTCTCTGCTCACTCTTCCTCCTACAGATGCGTCGCCGTCCTCCTCCAGCCGCCGCCGGCACTTCCGACGGATCCGAGGATTCGGAGAGCAGCTCGGCATCGCTGCGACCACCCTTCGGAACGGCTCGACAGCGTCCAGCTGGACTGGATAGAGCCTTGGAGAAACCCATCTTTGGCTTCATCAAGAGGTTCGGAAATCAGCAGCGCAACATGCTGTCCAATTGCTGAGCATCGTCCTCACTCGCGAGGCGCGGATGCAGCGTGTCGACTGATCAAATTCTATTAGCGGATAGATCTGAGAGGCTCCACGGTCATTACCCCGGACAAGCGTCCGCGACAAGCAGCTCTGATGATGAGATGGAGATGGACTACGCTGAAGAGGAAGACGATGACGATTCGGAGATCTTGTCTGGCTCAGACCGAGGTGACCCATCCGAATCCGGTCGCAGCGGCACAGGAGGCGACACAGTAAGCGGCACAGCAAGCAGAACAGGAGACGACACAGGAGACGACACAAAAGGCGACAAAAACGGATTCGATGACAACGCCTCGGCATGAATCTTGTGAGCAGCGGCACTTTAACGCGCTCTTCATGCGCACACAAGTATGCAGACCAGATGGGATCCTCTGACACTGTCCCGCTTCGTCACATCTGTTCCAGTCCAGAAGCGTCGTGGTCGGCCTCGTGGAGCGTGTCACCGGTCTCCGCGGCCAAGAATGCCTTGAGCTGGTCCGCTGGCAAATTTTCAATCTTGAGGACCTCCAACATGTCCTTCAACTCTGTGTAGGATAATCCATATCCCGTCGGCGATTTCCAGCGCGTCTCGTTTCCTGTATTCAGCTTCTTCGCAATAATTCGCCCCCAGCGCGACTCATGTGCATTTTGAAGGTGGTCCCGGAGAGATTCTTTCGGATCGTCGGCGCCGTCCTTGTAGTCATTTGGGGACTTGGAGTCAGCAAAGTCGATGAGGACGGGGACCCAAGTATCCTCCGTCCGCGTCACCAGCAAATTGTTCAAATGAACATCGCAGTGGTTGATCCCGAGGTTGTTGACAAGGTGTAGAACCTCACCGACCAGCTGGCAGAAATGGGATGCGTCGAAATCAGGAGGAATTCCCTCAGTCTTGACGTATTTGTGGACGGGTGCGCCGTTAATATGCTGCAACAGAATGCCTGGAACTTTCGTAAATTCATGGGCCTCCGTTGTGTCGTCAGCGGGTACTCTGACCTGGAACGTCACCGTACCCATGAATTTTGGCACGTAAACCCCCTGCAAGCCTTGCAGACGTTCATATGCTGTGACCTCCTTCCGCCACATTTGAGCACCAGAGACCTGGTTCTTCTTCGAGGACGGAGGGAAGTAGAGTTTGAGCACACCGGTATGTGTCTTGTCCGAGGCTTCCCATTCAACGACAAACGTGCGCGAATGTTCAGCTTCGAAGACCTTGATGATGCGGGCCTCAAGATCCTCTGCCCCTTCGTCGTGGATCGAGAGCTCCGTGTTGTATAGGCTGCGCACGTTGTGTTTCAGAGCGAGAACATGCCCTTCCGTGCAGAATCCTAGAGTCGGGTTGGGCGCGCGTCTTCCCTTACTTTTCGCCTTTACATGAGGACGGGTCTTGCGCTTGTTGTCGCTGCTCATTGCGACCTGAGATGTTGAGAAGAATGACAGTGGTAGAGGAGGTTCGTGCGGAATCTCAAGACGTATCGGAAGATGCTTTTGTCAGGAGATAGTACGGGTTTGACGCCTGAAGGGAGCTCCGTTGCTGCGAGGTAGTCATCCCAGAGAAAGGGACATACGAGGGAGCATCGTTGCGCAACGATTCGGAGTTGCTCTTCCCTTTGTCTCCCTTGTCTTTCTTCTCTTCCTTGTCTTTCCTTTTCTTTCTTCCTTCCTCCTTCCTTGTCTTCTGTGTCTTCCTCGTCTTCCGTCCCGTCATCGATCAGCTTGTGTATGTGACTGATCTGACCAGTCCTTCTTCACTGCGCACCTCTTCAACCTCTACTGACGCTTTTACTCTGCCCCGCCCTCTACTTTCTGGCTGTCCACTCTTTATCCCGGTTCACTCTTTTAAAACCTGCGCACTGTTGCGGTAGGCTGCCCCTTCTGTCCTCAGCTAGCACGGCTTCACTTCCACAACCTGTGCAAGGACACAGCTTTTTGAACTTGATCCCCGCTGCTGCGTAAAGTACTTATGCTGCTCGCACTGCCTGACTTTGCCCTTCTGGTGACCTCTGACGTTTTCCTGCTCCTCTCTCCCATACGGGTGGTATTTGCGTCCACTTTTCGACCAATAACAATCGCAGACGTAGGACAACCCTCAATATGGTGAGCAGATCCTAAGTCGTGAGCGGAATGGCGTACGATGATGCTGCGCTGACACCACCGTCTCAGACCTCTTCGCTGAAGTACTTCGAATGGGAATTGAACCGAGAATTGAAAACGCTTAGACTCCACACCAGCGACAACAAAGTGATCTTCAGGATCTATCTGTCTTCAAAATCCGCCGGGGATTCCTTCTGCAGAAGGATGTTCGATGCTATCTCTCAGCAATACTTCGTACCTGCTGAACTCCACCGCATACCACGATGGGCATGCTCCATGAGGAGAGACCCTTGTCATGAACCAGACGGAGACCACCCTTTCCGCAACGAGCTTTTCGACTTGATTGATTCACAGCTCCCCGATGCACTACGAACCTATCAAACAAAGGTGCGGCGGCCGCTCACAGGGTCCTTCTTACTCGTGTCAATCGACGATCTCCCCGAGGCGCCTAGTCAAGCATCGCTCACCATCCAAGCCGATATCCATCGCGAGTACTCACTGGCAGACCTCCAAGATCTTGCCCCAGACAGCCTTCCAGGCATTCATCGGATTGACCTGAGCAATATTGTTGGATATACGGACGCCATCACAGGG
Source organism: Tilletia setariae (assembly GCA_023634365.1). Lineage (NCBI taxonomy): Eukaryota > Fungi > Basidiomycota > Exobasidiomycetes > Tilletiales > Tilletiaceae > Tilletia > Tilletia setariae. The sequence continues at coordinate 45,317 of JAMJXE010000017.1, forward strand.
AATGTCTACAAGGTCGAAGCACAGCTCAAAGCCGACATCAAAACGCCGGCTATCCTTAAGACCGCCATCGAACATGTGGATTGGCAGGGCCTTTGGCGTACCACGTCCTCCGGAGTGGCGGTCAGAGCGGATCATTCAAATTTGCTTGAGGAAGTCAAAACTGTCGTCAAGTTCTCGGGACATCCAAACACTGCTCATTCGCCTCTCGCACTCGTCACCATCCGTGACGCGACTTCGTTAGGATGCGAGAAGCTGGTCGGCTGGTTGCAGCGGGTGTATGAGGGTTGGTCGCTCGAAATGAAAAAACCTCACAAATACGGAGGCGACGCTTCGCTCATTCCGGAACGGATCGGATATGCGACTGATCTCGCTCGAGGTATGCTACACATGCAACGCCAAGGGTTCGTCCATCCCGATCTGCATCAGGACAATCTGATGTTCACCTCAGATGGAGGCAAGCGCCGGCTGGTGATCATTGATTATAACACTACGGGCTGGTACAACAATCTTGAAGGGCCGAACAGTCCCGAGGCAGCCGGATACTTGCAAGTAGCGCCCATCGAAGGACAGCTTGCATACGCCCTTGTGCGCTCTCCAGCTCTCAAACAACACAGCATCTTGCATGATCTGGCTGAGCACCCGGAAGCCCTGGAGCGTATGCAAGTGTTCACCTTTGCGTGGGTCGCTGCAAAACTATTCGACTATTGCATCCCATACAAGTCCGAGTGGCCAGAGGACTACATCAATGCCGTCGGCAAGAAAGTCAGCCACTGGCCAGGCGCACGACACGCGCTGTATTGCGAGCGCGAACGTCAGGCGGGCTCGCAAAAACAGATCGAAATCGACGCGATGCGAGCCGCTTGGGAGAAGCTGGTTCCCGATTGGATCAAAACCCTCCTGGATCGCTGCTCCGCCTTTGATCCTCTCGACCGGCCCTTGCTTGAAGAGATCATTCAGACTCTGGCCGACGACGCACAGCACGACGCAACAGACAAGCTCGCACGGGTCAATATCTCTGAACGCTTTGCTGAATCACCGTCAGGACCGCCCAATCTCGATGTATGATTCTGGCGATTGCAAACCCTTGTCGGTGCTTAACAACAACCCTCGACTCAACCATTATTGTTCTCCCTCGCCTAGACTGTACTCTTGATCTGTAGTCTGACCAGCCTCGTATCTTTGGTTCTTCGAGAGAGCGTGCTCTCCAGCAATGTTCTTGTCATGTTTCAGCTCCGTTGACTTGTCCTTTTGATGGCTCCCGCTTCTTCCGAATTGCTAGTAGCGCTCACAGGCTTGTGTGTCTCCAGAAGCCCTCAAGGCTCGACCAAGAAGTAATGATGGAAGCAGTGTCACGTTGGCCAGACAAACTGGTGTAAGACTACTACAATCTTTTTTCTGATGTGTCAGGAGAACATCAAAGGTGATTGCGGCAGGATGCAGGAAGTAGGGAGGGAGTGATGGAGGGGGAGGAAGGGAGGAATCTGATGAGAATTGGACCGCTTCTTAGCGGAGGCTCGCAGTTCGATGAGCAACGTAAGACCCGCTGTCGGGTGAGCTACTCAGTCAGAGGAATGACGGTCATCGTTCAGCTCAGAGCGGTGTTCCACTCACGAGGTGCGCCGACAGTTCAGCCTTCAACTGGCTCCTGAAACCTTCTTGCCTTCTTCCTCGCAATCCGAGCAGAGACTATCATGGTTTGAGGGCCCCTCCTTTGCTTCTGTGTAGGGGGGTTCGCAAGGTCCATCCTCGCACTCTTCGAGTTCGATAACTTTCGACTTTCTGGGAATCTCGTCCTCACATTTGCGGCAATAGGAGTGACACTGCAGGGAAGCAGGTGTCAGTGCAAAGCGCCTGTTCTGGGGACAAGAAGAGGACTTACAATCACTGGCACACACATTGTGCGTCTGAGATGATGATGTGATTGAGAGATGAAGATGTTGTCACAAGTCGGGAAGGAGTTGTAGTTTGGGAGGGCATTGTTGATGAGGAATCTGCTGTGCTATTTGTAGTTCTCTTCCGCAACAACGTAGACAGTTTGCCAGTCCGGTCTGAGATGAGACGAAGTAGGTAGGGCTGAAGTTTTGCTGGGAGTCATCCTGCTGCGCTGTCATTTCTTGTTCCTTGTTCTGGAGTCATTCGCTGTAATGAGAAGTTTAAAGCCAAGCTCGAGCAATGCCTGGAGAAAGACCGGCTCCCTACGTCCAGGCCACTGCGCCGCTGTCGATAGTAGTCACGCACCCAAGTCGGCGATGGGCAGCTCCCACTTCAGAGTCCGCAAAGCGGCCGCCTTCCCTCTATCACGGTCCAGGGTCGATTCCGTCTCGAATGTCTAAGGACTCCGTGCGGGTTGAGGGCCATCGATCGGGCGTTTGTGCCGCTCAAGACGGTGTCTCTTCCGGGCAGTGTCGCGCAACACGTTCTGCTTCAGATCCCTGGCATAATGCTGTAGAGTCGAGGGCACCATCCACAGGGTCAGCACCAATGTCTGAGTATCTGGATCCTGTCAAAGGCGCGCCGTGCGAAAATACGTTCTCAAGTTGGATCGTCAGCATCTGCAACATGATCAATATCGTGTTCGGTGCCGATGCGACTGTCACTCTTGGTCCACAACAGCGCAAGAGGGGGACGAGTCAAGTGCTACGAGGTACAAGGCGAAGACACCGAGGCACAAGAGTCGAAGCAGCGACTTCCCTGCTGCCCTCTTGCGCAAGGGCTGGTCGACACCGTGGTTTAGCTGAGTTCATTTCACGCGCGTTTGAGGTAAGCATGCGATCCTCCGAGCCGGAACCCGACCATCTGGAATAGCCAGACGTCCCTCCTGAAGATACTGTTGGGCCTGAGAGGCTGCTGAGCGCTGCCATGTTGGCGGGTGTGATCATCATTCCATCCATCCATTCAGCCAGCCAGCCAGCCCCTTCCCAATCCGTTTTCTTTCATTGATCAGATCGCCTTGCAAGCCTCAGCGTCTCAATTTCAGACTTGCATGGAGCGTATCGGCAGGAACACTCGCGCCTCCAGAGCGCGTCTCTTCTTCCCACTCAACATGGCAAACATCTTAGGCTCATGCCGTGTACACTGTCGCCACAGATGCGGTCTCCTGTGCCAGCTCAAGAGGTGCTGTTGCTGAGACTTTAGAAAGAGTGGAGCATTCTTGAACGGCGTCCGTCCTCAAAGCTTGGCTCTCCTTCCCCGGAACGTCGGACCGAGTCGCGAACATTTTCGTTCTTGTGAGCTTGGAAGTCGCCAAACTTGGCGGGGATCAGCAGGGCCGAACCGAGTGCCGCGCTCAGAATGGACACAATGGTCTTGTTGCTTGCAGGTTTGCCGAACTGAATATTCGCTGGACACGATTGCGTGACGCAGCACGGGACGGAGGGGACCGTCGGTGATGTCCATTCGTGAGCGTGTCAACAGGCGTCTTGATGCTGGACTCGATGGCTGTGCGAAGCTTCTTCAGGTCTGCGCGCATCGATAATGCCTGGCCTTAGATCAAGTAGCGAGCATTGGCTCGCAGGTCAGAGAATTTAGTGACTCGACCGCCTCGCTCGAATCGACGAATGTCCTGGACACCGAACTTGGTCACTGCGCGAGTGAAAGCTGGGGAACATGGTGCGATTTGCTCAGCATAACAGGGGCTCGACTGCTAAGCCAAATCCGGATGGCACATACCTTGTCATCGAGGCCTATGGAGCCTTCAGCAGGTATGACGTTGGTGATCCTATTCAGCACCGGCCATCGATCGTTGCAATAAGCAGCTCGCACGACTTTACGTGCGACTCCGTTTCCATCGTACGGCACCAGATAAAGGTAGCTCCGTTCGACAGCACCTTCCTGCTTCGGCAGCAAAGATATCGGCAAGGGCACAACGACGTAGCGGGGAGAAATGCCCGCGATGTTGGTGCCAGCTGCTATGATAAGTGAGTCGTCCAGACCGAGTTGGACGATGGCGTCGCCGGGCTCGAGCAGACACGCAGTCGCCAGTGTCGCCGGAGACGTCACAGACGGAAGTATCTTGCAGTTTGCGGGAACGGACACCAATCAAATCAACACGTCTACACACTGTGGGCTTGTGATCACCTTGTATGCGTGCATCACGTACCATGACTGAGTCCAAATCTCTGCAGCGCTCAACGTCCCGGTTCCGGGTTTCAAGGAGAGGATTAAGAAGAAGGGCGTAAGATTAGTGAGGGAATATCTGGGAGGACACAAGAGTGAGTGTAGGTTTCACAGAAGGGGAAGAGACATTTGGGTGAAGAGAAGAGTCTTTGGGAAACATCAAGGAGAGATGAGGGCCATTGCTGTAGAGGGCAGCATCCAGAGAGGATGAGGGAGTCATATGTGCTCGTACGTGCGACAGTAGACGAGGGTCACACACGATCAGGTTGCTGCCCTCGCTACGGCGCCCGTGCCTGTAGTGTGCCAAGGTGAAGACAGGACCGAAGGACGGAAAGGAGAAGCGATCGCGTGTGCGGGAAGAGTCTGCCCTGTCAATCAAACGATGGAAGGGGAGTGAAGGGTCGGTCTGTTGTACCTTGGCTGAGCTCAGCGCTGCACGGAACTCACAAGCCAGGCTCAGTTGTCTCCGGCGATGGCGCTTGACCTACTCCTATTTCTCGCAGTTGCTGCATCGCTTGCCTTTTATTTTGGTGGTTTTGTCAACCGGGTCGGCCGTTTCACAGTCTACGCCAGATTCTCTTGCCGCGTCGCATCGTACGTATTCTTCTTTGGGATCGACGCCGAGTTTCTCGCCGCACTCTAGGCAAAGGAAGAATGTCTGAAGTGCACATGTCAGTCAACAGCACGCGGACTTGATGGAGGTGGACGCCAGACGCACCTTGAGGTTGGTGCACATTGTTGTTGTGGAATGTAGCGAAGTTTTGAGCGAGCGAGGGAGAAAAAAAGAAGGACGAGGACAGAGCTGAAGAATAGAGGAGACGGAACGCTGGAGTACCTGCTCAGACGGGCTTAAGCAGAAATCCTGTCAGCCTGACCCACGCCACCGAGAGCACGCTGCGCAGGCATGCTGCCCACGTCTCGATGAGGAAGCGGAACAGCGTAGGGCTGTGCTCGCTAGCGACGGGACAAAGAAAGACGCGCGAACCTCATATGCCAGCATGCAGATATGCAGTGAGCTCAGCAAGCCTGAACATTTGCCTTTCTTGTTCTCCTTGCTGCGACAATCGGCCTGGACGGTCCCCATCCCAGGCGCAAGCATTCGGACGAAGGTAGCCAACGTGGCCAGCGTCATGGGGGGCCAGTTCTGTAGGTGCGCCGGGCGTGGCTCGTGGGCAGTTTGGTCGGAGGCCGTGACCATCATGACCACGATCGCGACCGTGATCTCATTCTGTTGCGCAGGCCGGTTCACCTCATCACCAGCGCATCACAACATGATCAGCATGGGAGTCTGCGCTTCCCCTTTGTTTCCCTTCATCCCCCTTGTCCAAAGAGGGATGTCTGTGTATGTTTTCCTTCCATCGTCCCTTCCTCCATCTTCTTTGGCTCTTGCTCGTTGTGCAAACTCCGCTCTTGTGCCATTGGCTCTCGATCTTCACGTATTGTGCGCCTGACACCCATCACTGTCTCGGCACAACGACGCCGTCCTCAAACAGAAGAAGTGGCCCCGATCTCGCCTTCATCCAGCAGCCTGAGTACCTCACTGGGATGGTGAGCACATACTATGGCCTGCAACGTGCCGGCGAGCCACAAGCTGACTGTACTTAGGTAACATTTTGCAGTCTCCCTCTTCCAGTGACATGCGCCTTCTCCGGTGCGAGATCAACCGCAAGCGAAAAGCAGCTCGACTCCATGTTGCCTTCGGGAACAAGCTCGGCATCGTGTATGTGCGTTCAGCAGATGCGCTCTCGGAACGTCAAGAACAAGAGTCATTCTGTTCAATGGTCTACGAATCGATCCACGCTTACTTTCCCCCGAAACCTCAGGCCAGCTTCAGCGACATCTGGGTGCGAATGTCGCCTGCCACAGCTGTGCAGATGCAGGGCCCAGGCGCTGACGCCTCAAGCAAGCTCATCGATCTGCTTCGCACGCAGCTAGCTCATGTCCTACAGTCTCTCCCCAGCGGTACCGTCTGCTACTTGACGGTGGACGACGATCCCCGAGACCAGGGTCAGGCGTCTCTCAACCTGCGGAGCGATGCTTATCGTCAGTATCTGTCCGAGCTCCGCCCTATTGTGCCAGACCTTGACGAATTCGGCTACGATCGTGTGCGCTATATGGGCATCAAGTGCGTCGACCTCAGCGCTATCGTCAGATATGAAGATTTCGTCGTCCCAGCATCGCATGTAATGACCGCATACATTGCACCAGAGGAACGCACATCCAGCGGCCCGTTCCTGTTCAAGACTGCGGAAAGGCAAGACTACGAGGGACCGGTGCGCGATTTGAAGAGCGTAGCCAAGGGAGAAGTTCTTCAACGAATCTTGCTACAAGAAGCTGAAGACTGGATCCAACTCGGCAAGCACAAGAACATCATCGACCCTCCCGAATACTTCGTCACTGTCAAGGATCAGAGTGGCCGTCTCAAGCTCGTTGGCTGGCTACGAAAAGTCTACGATGATTGGGACCCTCAAGAGCTCCGCCCAGACGAGAAGAATGGAGACTTCAAAACTGTATGCAAGCTGCTGGGCTACTTCATTGACTTTGTCAGGGGCGTTGAGTACATGGTCAGCAAGAACTACGTTCATCGCGACTTGCAATGGCACAACTGCCTCTTCGACAAATCCGACGATGGCGTTCGGTTGGTTATCTCAGAGTTCGGCCGATCGACGGACAGTCCCGACGCGTACTTCAACAATACCGGTCCTGGCAGTCCGGAGAGCTTAGGCCACTGGGAAGCGTCTCTTGATGACTCCGGTCGCCTCGTATACTCTCGCCAAGATCCTGCTCTCGGGAACAGATGCTTGACGATGCTGAAGCATTGGGCCGCTTACCCGGAGGCACTGGAGCGTATGCAGGTCTTCACAGTAGCATCTGTAGGCGCTAAGATGCTCTCCTATCAAAGTCCGTACCCCGAGTACTGGCCCTGCGTTACGAGGAAAGCGGAAGAGGACCCAGATACGAAGAGGTGGGAGGCGTTGATTCCTCAAGACGTCAAGGACCTTTTACATCGCTGCTGGTCATTTGATCCTGCGAAACGACCCTTGATGCGGGAACTTCTGGGCTTGCTGGAGGATATCAAGTGCCGACTGGAAGCACCGCAAGATCAGCCTGCAGCAGCCATCTAGCTGGCAGCCAATCAGGCCCGAGGATCGGACACTCGGACATGCGGGGAAGCGGGTGAGGAGTGGCGACGCCCAGACTCCAATGACTGTGTTTCCCGGAGGAAAAACACTCATCCCTCACACTGTTTCTTTGAAGAATCTTGTTGTTGAGCCAAGTTGTAACGTTCACTCATACCAGCACATGAGATGGGCGTCGCCGTCCGCCTCTTCGGGCCGTTGCTCTCTCACTTACCTCCGTCTCCCTCACATCCATTCATTTCCTCCCACGTATAAGTAGTCATCAGACATCTTGATTTCCCACCTAACGTTACAGGAAGATCTGGTGTATGTGATAGGTAGAAAGGGGCACAGGGATAAGTGAGGGTCTTTTAGGCAAGCAGGAAGGACAGTCAACATCAGCTGCGCACCCAGCTTCTCCCCATCCCAACTCCTTCCCTATCCCCTGAACGCACTCAGAAGCTCAAGTAAGGCATGAAGGGAAATCACCAATGCCTTACTTATCTGTTGATCGTGGCAACGGCGGCGCCAGCAGCAGAAAAAGCAGGGCCTATGGACGCGTGTGACATCTAATGGATGTACGAAGATCTACAACACCTCGACAAGTGGAACGTTCAACAAATTCAAGAATACCATTCACGACAGGAACACCATTGCGATCTGCGTGTCAGGGACTGACACGTCGCTCTCGCAATTCAGACATCAGACCCGCACTGAAGCTCACGATAGAAGCTCAGCTGAAGGAAGCAGGTGTGATATGGGAAACGCGCGGGCGTGGCCGAAGCAGAGTGAAAGACGTAGACATACGAAGACACCATCAAGTCACAATGACCTAGGAGAGGGATCCTAGCGAGGAGATCAAGGGATAATCACCGGGACATGGGCTTCAAAGATGGTTACCAGCTCGTCGATTCGAGGTCTCAGGAGCGGATGTTCAGAGCAGCATTGCTGCAAAGCTTCCCGAATCTTGTCTGGGAAGAAAGCCTCCCATCTGTCGCGCGGGGGATAGTCGCCAGGCCTGGGAGTCTCTCTCAGGAACATGCCGCTGTTTTGCCAGGATCTCTCATGTGCAATCGGAGGATACACCACGCGGCAGTCCAACATGTCGCTCAATGTCGTCCCGACAGCGAACATGCAAAGCCGCTCCAGCGCCTCTGGTCTGTCGATCCAGGCTCGAAGGATGTTAAACTTGCCCTTGAACCCTTTCTCCCGTTTGGTGTACTCGAGAGTGCCGTCCTCCGTGGTGTAGACGTCCCACAAGCCCTTGGTTTCGGGCGCGTCAGGACCAGTCGTGTTTAAGTACTCTCCATACCTTTGGAAATCGATCAGCATCAGGCGACCGGAAGGAGGAGGGCCGGAAAGCAGTGTGTTGTGACCTTTCAAGTCTTGTGGATAGCTAGCACGGTTCCGAATCAAGTGCTGGACACCCCTGCAAAACTCGAGTCCATACTTCATGCGCTGTCTGGCGTCCTGCTCCGATCTTTCCTGGAATTTTGGCAGGGGTGTATCGTACCACGGATAGAAGACAATTTGGAGCCAGCCGACGAACTTGGGATGAGCCTCCGGAGAGGAAGCATTTTGAACGGTCACGATGGCTACGGGTGCAGGAATGATGTTAGGATGCGTCTGGAAGCGCATGATCTCGTCCAGCTCGCATTTGTGAAAGCGCTGTTCAGTGGGTCCTGAGTGGGCGTCGGGGTCCTCCAACAGATCTTGGCGAACGTAGGCTGTCTTGAAGACCAAGTGGGCTCGTTCACCGTCTGATGGAAGATTCGCAAGGACGTGGCAGACCGGACCATGGATCAGGGAGAGGAAGGAGCGGATCGCGGACGCGTCGACTCGGGGCACCTCAGGGTACTGAGTGGGGTCCAGATCGGAGAGACAGGCATTCGCGATGGTCCTGTAATGGTCACCGAGGAACGACAGAACGGGCTTGGCTGGATCCGCTGGATCGTCTTTGATGTCCACCCAGATGTAGCTGCCACAGATCGGATCCGGTCGAGCGGCCAGAACACTTGCTTCCAAGGCCGGCATTTGAGCTTTGATGAATGCTAGAAGCGAGTCCTCCTTCCGAATTGCTTCGGGAGTTAGCTTGGCCGAGCATCCATAGCTCAAACGTCCGGGACGTCCGCGTACCCAGAGAAATGGGTCTCTGTGGCGTTCGATGCCAAAAAGACCAAAAGTGGGCTCGACACACTGATAGAAGGAGCTGCAGAACGAGGTCATTTGCGATGATGGGTTGCTCTCGGAGGCTGGCTCTGTTGCTCGTAGACGGAGCTTGAAGATAGCGCCATGATAAGCCAAGTCGAGTTGCAAAAGAGTTTTAGCTCTGATGATCTGCAAGGCCAAGATCCTGATCGCGCTTGGATCGTGTTGAGACGACTGATGCAACATCAAAGAGTCAGAAATAAGGCACATCGATGAAAGCGCATTTATGTGTATCTGTGTCTGGCCTCACTCACTTGGTGGTCTGGCAGAGTGCAGGGCAGGCTGCCATATGGATACTCGGTGCTGTCGTGGACGTCTCCCATTTGAGGAACACTCGATTTCGATGGCATTCTGTGGGCTGAGGAAGGAGGGTCTGAGATGGTGGACGTCGTGGTCAAGAAACGGAGCGAAAGGAAGAGGCCAAAGTCTTTCCGCCCGCCTTGCTGGTCAGGGAGAAGTAGTCTACCTGCGCCGTCCGGAATGCGATCTCCGGCAATCAAAGAGACAAGAGTCCCTTATGTCCGATGCAGAACGTGCTGAGATGAGAAAACGTGTCAGCGTCCGTCCGAGCAACAAGATGAAGAATTGTCAGAAGGGGGGGAATCGCCTGCATGCAAAGGCTGGCTTATATGCCTTTGTGCAGACCAGGGTCTGCTTCAGCTCAGAGCAAGGGACAAAGGGTGAGCAACCTCAGCCCAAGTTCTTTGACACAAAGGAGCTAGTGGGAGAATGGACTGGGACAAAGGTATGCAGGTACGAGGGCTTTGTTGTGCTGCTCCTTCGCTTGGCTCCAAAGGCCCAGTGAGGCTAGGCCACACAATGATTCTCGTGGGAAAATGAGATTTCCTTGAACCTTGTTCGAGCACCAAATCCGTCCCATCCTCCCACATCCTCCTTGGCCCGTGCAGCGGAATCTCATCTCAAACGAACAAGGATCGGATTTTCCTGCCAGCCAGGCAGGTCAAGCGCAGAGCCCATGTCTGCCAGCGATGGCTTTTCTAGAGACAAGACGAAAGCGAGCGAACAAGAAACCATTCCCAGGCTGCAGGTTTTCGCATGAGCGCATTAGACTCGCAGGAACGCGGTGTCGGGCGCCTGCTGGCACTCAAGGTGCGAAGAAAAAAATGAGGAACAAGGGCGGCGGTGGGAATCAAGCTAGCCTTTGTTCCCTTTCCCGAGAGCTATAAAACCCTGCTGATTGCAGCCTGACCTCCGCTTTGCGTTGACACTGACCTCGACCCCCTTCTCACTGCGCTCTTTCATACTTCTGTCTGTCAGCAATGTGAGTCGCTCTTTTTCCTCACTGGCATTGAGTTTCAAGCTGATCGTTCGGCTAGCCTTTTCTTTCCGGTCTTTCTCCTAGCGATCCGTCTGATCCCACCACCTGCGCCCTGCCCACGAAATGTGCGAGCTTGTCATAGTAAGTTTTTTTTTTCCTTCTTGTCTCCAGAAGGTGCCTTACACTGACACCTGCTTCTCTGCAGATTCTGCCCACGTGCAAGAAGTGTGGCACAGAGTATCCCAGAGAGTCGACAGTAGACCTGCGCAAATGCAGCGAAGGAAAGTGCGCCGATCCCGTTGAGATAACGGAGATCGCAGAAATCATCTGCGGAAATTGCAGCGACGAGGAGTAACGGTGCCAGAAACACGCTGAAGGTGTAATCAATCACCTTTCCCAAACGCCAAAACCCAGCACGTCATGTGCCATAGCTGAAGCTCCAATCATTCCCTTTTCTTGCTTGTGCGTGAGAAAGAGACACTTTCACGGCCGGGTCTAAATGAAGAGGCCGGCTGACATGACTCAAACGAGTGAGACAACTTTGCTGGAAGATCGAGCAGCATGATGCATCGAGGAGGACAGCTGCAGACTCCCCACTATCGACAATTACCGTTGCCGTCGCCTTGCTGAGGGCTCGCGCACAGACCTATGCGCTGCGCACGCTGGAGCTGTTTAGCTGTGATTATCACCACCATCATACTCAAATGTGCAAAGCGAGCAGCCGTGCCCCTCTACAGTGACTGTAGTGTGACGGAGTGAAGGCAAGACCAAGGCACGCCCACACAGGAAGAGATGAGAGACCTTGATTCCTCAAGATGCCAAAGATCTCCTCCATCGCTGCTGGTCATTTGAAATTGCGAAACGACCCTTGGCGCGGTCCCTGCAAAGACACGGGCTGGTGAATGGAACTCATGGAGGTTCATTGGTAAGAGTAGAAAGATCGAAACATGCATGACATAAAAACAGATCAATGGTTGTAGATAATCCAGTCTCAAAGGCAATTGATGGTAAGCTAACTGCGACATGTAGCGGCGTCGCTGGTATCAGCGTCCTGCAGCTGGGCGGTCCTGTCCAAGCCCGCTTACTTCTGGGCGCTGTACACCGCGACGAGTAGGATAAGAAGCTCTGCAGTCTTCGTGACTTTGATGCGCTCAAGCTGCTCTTCAGCATCGTCCTCGTCCTCGGCATCGTCTTCGTCCGTCTCATCATGGGTGCCATGGCTCATCTCATCGTCAGTGTTATCTCGCGTTGCGTCTCCGTCAGTCGGTCCTCCGTCCTCACAACGCATTTTGGTGGCCTGATTGACAGCATCCGAATAGTTGAGCGCGTTGGTTGGAGAAGCTTGGAAGTGGACTTGCCTCTGATGAGGCTGCGACACAGAAGCGACGGCACAATCTGGAGAGGGCGTCTTTTGAAATGAAGTACTTTTATCAGACGCCAATGTGGTGACTGAGACTGACCTCGCCGCCGTGAGGGAGGAAGAGTGGGATCCGAGAGTAGTGGCGCTCTGTGTCTCATTGCTGTGTCTTGAAGTGGCCAATATGTCTCCGTCCTCTTGACGTTCGCCAGGCTCGCGCGGATCGGATGCGCTTTGTCTGGGCCGCAAGGTTGCCGTTCGACTCGAGGCTACAGAGGTGCTAGCTAATGAGGGCGAGTTCGAGGACGACGCAGAGGCATCCGGCACGCGCTGGACTTCTTGCTGCAAGTCTGCCAGGAGCTTCTGGCTCGCGGGCCAGCGCAGCATGTTGGATCGCCAGTAGGATACAAGGGCCTGTGGTTTAAGGAGAAGCCGCCGAGGTTGTCAGCCTCCTTCTCATAGATCAGCCGGTTTAAGATGAGTCTGATAATGACTCACTCGCAGGTGGAGAGCAGGTTGCTGCGCGTTGTCGACCCAACACCGATAAGGAGCCAGTTGTGTTTCGTGCTGGAGCTGCTCGCGGAACAGTCTGTCTGCTTGGTCAGGAGGTAGACCCACACCGGTCGTGTCAGGACCACCGAGATTCTGAAGATAACTGAAGGATGGACACGGTGGATTGAAAGTAGAGAGCTCTGTCCTAGCGTCAAGAGCGCCGATCATGAGCGCCTCGCCGCGCAGGATCCAGAGACGATCCAGGGTGTCGAAGCTGGGTAAGACGGGTTAGCTCTGCCAGCAACAGTCGTGTCGAGGAAACAGACTCACATCTTATGATAGGTGGGCTCGAGCCGAATCCGATTGTACTTTGCCTTGTGCATGTGAGAAGTGAAAGCTTGACTTGTATCGTCGATGGGATAGTTGACACTGAACAGGAGCTTCTTGAGCGCCGAAGCGGAGGCAACCTCAATCAGATTCGTCCAGAACAGCTTATCCAGCACCTTGTGAACGATTGTGTGCTCAAGCAGCTTGGGAAGAATGTGGCAAGCTTCGCTCGGTTCTCCGGTGCGAGAGATGGCACAGCGTGACAATTTCAGCGATGCCCTGAAGTTCCCGAGAAGTTTGTCGTTGGCTCGGGTGTTCTGTCTGCTCTCGTACTTCACCCAATTGTCGTGAAGCTCCAACCAGCTTCGAGCGACGTCTGCAGTAGCCTCCAGAGTCGGAAATGAGCTCAGCTGAATGTGAATGACTGCATCCCACGTCTGCAAAGGCTTGACTAGGCCCCACAAAGTGGTAGCCATTTGTGCGTGTTCGATTGGCATCGGGCGAATCACTCGAGGTCGAGGCCCGCGATCCTGCAGCGCGTACTGTGCCTTGACGAATGTTCCTCCGAATGCAGTGTCTTCAGACGATCGGACACTTTTCATCAACACTCCAAAGGGACTAGATGCACAGTCAAAGGTTCAAAGAGAAGATTTAGCCTGTGGTACTCTCTAGACGTTGCAGAGAAGTCTAGACTCACGCAAGCGTCAATTCGAGGAGTGACTGAACGTCGAGGAGCTGAGAAGTCGCAGCGCACAGATGCTGCAGACTGTCGTCGAGTTTCTTGTTGTTCGCGAAGTGCCGGCCAGTACCGGGATAGTGTCCGATATGGAATCTAGCGCACACTGCATCGTTCTCGACCAGTGCGGCAAGCTCGACGGATTCGGTGTCCTCGGGCAAGGGCAAAGTACCGACGGTGACGCGGAGCCTCGTGTATGCAAACTCTTTCCGATTGAGGAGCATCTGGAGCTCATCGTGAGACTGGTTCTGAGTGGGGTCTGACATTTTGGGAAGGGGCAAAGTATGGAACGCCGTTATACGCCCTCATGCTCTCCACGCCACATCTGCTTCACATGAGGTATCGATCTCGCTTCCTCCGCTTGTTGGAGACTTTCTTGTCTTCCAGTCTGCTACCAGCTGCTCTAGTCGCCAGCTTCGCCAAACGATTGAGAAGGATAGCCCGTGGGGCGAGCCCGGCTGCGGCAGTCTGCATCATTCCCCTTGCGTGGAACCTACCTAAGAGGCACAAGAACTGCCTAGGACTCACACATCGATCCTGCCGGGTTGTCTGGTGAGTGGTTTTGCCAGCCTTCTGTAGAAATACTCATATCTAAGCCAAGGTTGTTTCACCACCCCAGATCCGCTCGATGCACTTCAGGCAGATCCTCTGAAGACTAGCGCGTTCGAGTCCAGTCTTTAGGAGCTTGCCGCTCTCGGCGCCACGCAGGCTGCCCTCTAGAGGCAGGGCGTAAATACGTCTACCTCGACTGGTGGCAACGCGCACTATCTCCACTCAACCTCCACGCTCTCTCGTATCCTCGCAGAACCCTTCCTCAAGGAGCGATACGACCTCGACGACTTTCTCGATCTCACCTACGGCACCTTGTTCGAGAACGAATCATCGCGCGTCTTTGGGTAGGGCTGCTGGAAAAGGCGAAGGAGAGCAAAGGAGAATCTTCAGACCAATTCCTACACCTGCCGTGCGGGCGGGTTTGAGAGATGTCCATTTGGACAAATTGGAGCAGAAATGCGCCCTGCGTAAGGAGCGACAACAAGCACGGAAGAAGATAGCTGAGGAAGGGAGCGAATACGAGGTGAAATCCGGCACAGCTCCAGAAGCGCCTGCCCACTTCTACAACTGTGAGGAGCCTATGAACGCACCTCATAACGGCGGTCTCTGATCCCATCTAACAACATGTCAAAATGACTCTCGCTCCGGATACGTGGATGAGCGCCGCCTGTCGAAAGGAGTCTTTCATCTTTGCTCAAGTGTAGGAGCAGAAACAACGTGAGCAACTAGACACATGGCGAAGGTGAAGTGAGCAGCAACCATGCGCCTTCATCATGTCCGGACCGGCTTGGGATGGCCCATCCGTCTCATCTCATCTCATCTGCGTGTGTGTTCTAAGCGAGGCCGAGCCTGAGCTCGGACCGCTCATCATCGTCAGTCGAATGAGAAGACCAGAGGCTGGCGGAAGCTGCAGGACCGCATGTTGACCTTGGCCACGCGTGTATGTATGGGGCCCGGCTTGACTTCAGAGAGACTGAGAGAAGACTAAACTCATTGCCTCCTCGAGTCAAGACGGCATTGATGATCCTTCCGCAGACGAAGACGAAGGCCGTTCCATCAGCATGCAGACCTATCCGCCTTTGATAAGAGGCGACGCTTCATCCAGAGCAATGCCTGTGGCCGAGCCTCACACCCCTCTTGCAGATTTCAAACCTCCTCTTCCTCCAGCAATGTCTGAGCCCATCACTCCTCTTTTCCAACAGCTCCATCACCGCGAAGGGCTGCCAGACACGTCAGTATGGATCACGATGAGCACTTCCACGATGACGAATAACGAGGGACAGCAGACTATGAATCCCGAGCGTGTGGAGGACGAATGTTGTGTACACTTCCGTATCGATCCCTCTCCAGGAACGGGCCGCAACTTCATTCATAAGACGCTGAGGGAAACCAAGACGGGGCCGCAGCGCTTTTGTGCTGCAACGGCGAAGTTGCTGGACATTCAGTCTCTCCTGGAGCTCACCTTGGCGTAAGATTCTAATGAGGAAAAGCATTCAGGGTGGATTCTGACACGCTTGCACATCTTTTATCTCTAAAGGCCCTTTGGTATCCGCACTAGGTCTCCAGATTCGGCCAGCACTTCCGTGACCTTTACTGAGCCGTTTGTTGGAGTCGTTTTCGCGCGGAAGACTCGTGATGGACAGGTCACAGATCCAGCCCAAATCGGACACGAGCTTATGACAGCCTCCTTGTGGGACCTTGCACAACCTCTCGTCACCTGGGAATTGGTCATCCACGTGCACCTGCGAAAGTACCCAGACGTCGAACCACCTCTCGACCTTGCGCTGCGGCTTCACGAGCTTCGTCAGAACTGGGACAACTATAAGTCTCGCCGAAGTGGGTCGCAACAAACAAAAGGTTCCACTGTCACGTTGTTCAAGAAAACGACTCCCTTTGCATCATGCGCGATCACTCGATGCCAGGATCCGGTTGACTGCTGCCACATTCTGCCCCGACTGCTGGATCCGGTCATCGTTCAGAAGGCTCTAGCAGTCCTGTTCCATGGGGGAGAACACAGGATCAGCTCTGACTCAGAAGAAAAGAACGCGCTTTTCGGATCTGCATACGAGCTGCCCCCCAATGCGTTCAAGCACATGAACGACGGAGAGCACAACGGGATTCGACTGAGCTCCTCTACACATGCTATGTGAGAAACTCCTCACTGCCCTTCCTCCTTTGCTTTCAGAGCTACTTCTGACCTTGGACTCCAGCTTTGATGCGATGGAGCGGCTGTGGATACTTCGAGGCTGCGCGCTTGTCGTTGACACGCCCAGAAGCGGCGATGAACTAGCAGCATTCAACCCCTCCTGCCCTGGGCTGACCTTTATCAGCCTGCTCGGCAGTCTGAGAACCCCCGAGAACGGGCTTACACCAGAGCAAGTCTGCGATCTTTCGCGTCGTCAGCTGCAGCATGAGGCAGAGCTCAAGCCGTTCACGTGTCGACTCGAGCTGGAGCAGCAAGGCGCACTTCATGTGCATGTGAGTCCTTTTGCCAACAGTCCCTCTGAAAGCTCTGATCATTCATTTCCGCTGTGACAGGCCATGGTGTCTCATTGGTATCGTAGCATGAAGGGAACGAAGGTCGGGCTCAAGTTTATCAGCCAACTTGATGAGGCGATGGAACGAGTGATCAGTCTGTCCCATCCTGAACTGCTCATTACCCATCAGGCGGGAGCCGCTGCCCCTTCAGCTGCTGTCCAGCCCACATCAAGTGCCGATAAAGACGAGATGGTAGATGGGGGAGGGGGCACGACAAATGGTACGATGTCCGAGCGGAGCCCCGACAGCTCTCTCTCCAGTGAGGAGTCAGGAGCCTCTGCTTCGTCTGTCTCGCAAGGCTCCGCAGAGACGGCAGTAGGCTCTGTCGACTCGAAGGCGTCTGTCTGCCACCCTTCATCTCAAGCTCATCTCATAGGGTCTGCAAACAAGCTCCATGATCAAGTTGCTACCATCCGAACCCCTCGCGAAGGCAAGACACAGACAAGCTGCCTTCCGCAGCATGCATCTCGTATTCAAGACGAGGAAAGTCAGGGGGACTCGGACGATGGATACTCATACTGCAGAGACTCGGACGATGAAGATTCAGAGGAAGAAGCTCAAGATCCTGAACACATTCGGACCTGTCTGTTTGCGGAGGTTCTGGTCCTCATCTGTGCTACCTCAGCCAGGTCCTGAGCCGTGTCGCGTCGGCTTTCTCCATGTCTCCCTCTATCTTGACTTCCTTTTCCGGCTCTTCATTTGTCCCGCCTCTTCCTATGTTTTCTTCAGGCTTCAACGAATCAATGTCTCATGTCCATCCCATTTCTTCACACGCACGTCCATCTCGAGGTCAAGGTCACGTCCATGACTGTGGGTGATGCACGTAGCGATTCTAGAATGGGACGATCGGCTCCCAAACAGAAAGACACATATTCTGATTGCTGGACGTTGACTGGTGATAGCGGCTGTACCTATTGTTCCACACCCGTGCTGCAGGTGTCCTTGCCCAGAACCTGGCGCTCGTTGACTGCAACTCCAACATCCAGAAGCCCGTAGAGGTGCCAGCCGGGGCTAGATGTCAGCAGTTGGAAACTAGACACGTCTTGTCCGGACGCCGCTTGTATAGGATCGGTGTGGTAGCCGCTGTTGGTTCATCCGTGTACTGAGACGTGCTGCTGCCAGGAGTATTCCGCAGGGTACTGACCTCTCACAGTCACCTCTGCAGCATCTGCGATTCCGGCGCGAATGGATCTTCGCAGCAGCGTCTGGTGGGAAGCCAGCAGGCCACTCTGATCGGTCAAGCGAACTGTCGGGCGTTCTTGTACCCTAGCCACATAGCTCTCCCGGCCTTGGACCATGCATCCCGGACATTGATCGGTGATGTCGTCGATGCTTGAGAGGCTGATGTTGGCATATGAGACTGGAACCTCGACCCCATTGCAGGTTCATGGCCCACAAATCTGTCCCTGACAGTATTTGGTGGTGACTTTCTCGAGCGTATAGGTGCCAAGCCCGACCGCCTCCACTTTGACAGACTCCTGTTTGATTTTGACGCTGTCGTTGCGCATCCCTCCAGATCCAGCGACGTCTGGGGCACTGGGTTCGGGTACGTACGAGACTTTAAGCACCAGAGGCAGACTGACGGTGTCATCCCCGTCAATCTTGACCACTGGCTCCGGTTGGTTCTGACCACGCTTGAGCTTGACAGGCCGCTCCGGAACACAGGCAGCGAAAGCAGGTTGGGCAGGCTGGTGTACCTCGACGGTTCGAAGCTCCCGTGTTGTGGATTTCTTTGCTCAGCTCGGTCCGTCTGGCGATTGCGAGACGTGCAAGTATCCACAAGCATTTCGAACGGAGGCCGACTCATACGAGTAAGCACCCGTGCGACTGAGATCGAGGTTGAGAGGAATACGGACATCCATTCTCTTGGTCCAGTTAAAGCTCTGCAGGTACGGAGAAGAAGCGGATCGAGCCTTGAGAGCCTGCCCCTGCACGAGGTCGAACAATCGACGGTCCCATTCTTCACTGAAAGAGGCCTGGTCAGAGGCGTCGAAGGGTGTGACGAGACTGACGCGGGCTATTCTGGAGGTTTGCTGGTTCGGTTCTTCCTCGTAGGCTGGCCGTCCGCGTGGGGTCTTGAGCTTGTCTGATACAATCTCCCGCCTGTACCACGGCGCCGTTGGGGACATCGTGCCTTCGTCGCTCGAGGTCGAGAGCCACATCACCGTCATTGTCGTAGAGCAGCTGCCGTTGGGCGTCTGCATCGCTGTCTGTGCTGCCAGCTCCGCCACCTGCACTTGTTCCGCGGGACCCTCGGTCCACTCTGCTGACCGTTTACAACGAGGCTGAGGGTGGTATGTCGACATCGTACGCGCGTATATCAGCGACATTGAAGAAGGATGTGACCGAGTATTGCAGCTGCATGGGCTTGGCATTCTGGAATACGAAGGGGATCCTGATGCGTGGCTGAGCCGACCCGATGCATGGACGCTGGAAGCAGCTTGTCCGACGGTCCTGAACCTAGCAGTGCTGTGAGGCAGGATGTGAATGGTGTGCTAGAGATGAGAAGCTCAGCGCGCATGCATGCATACGGAGAGGGCCTACCGGGAACTACTTACCTGACCAAAGGCATGGCTCGAGGGCAAGACGAAGTCACACGCGGTATCGTCGCTATCTGGGTCCGAGTGGATCGGAAGATAATTCTGTAAGATGGCAGGCTATTGCGTGAGTGAACGAGCAATTAATTTGTGCATGGAGTGAACCTCACCCTCGGCAACGAAGAGTTCGAGGAAGGCACGACCTTCCGCCCTGAGAGCGGCGAGGGAGAAGCCGTGCACCCATCCCGTCAGCAGGAGGCCGAAGAAGAACAGGCACAGCATGAGGCTGAGCCATGACCGAAGCGGAGGAGAAAGGCGAGGGATCTTGAGGGTGCATAGCAGGTACAGAAGACTCGCGCCAACCAGTATCGTCCTTGGAAGTTGCGATGTGATTGAGCTTGTGGATGAACCCGACCCAGTAACCCCGACCCTGGGCTTCCCCTTCCACGCCGCGCGATGTTGGAATGAGGCAGGCGACAGTGATGCTTCCACGAGGTCAGCTCCGGTCTGGTCTCATCGGACCCATTCGGTCTGAAGAGGAGGGCAAGAGCAGAGGATGCAAATGGAAATGAGTGATTGAAATCGAGGTCAGAGAGACTAGTCTGTGAGATTGGTCGAAGCTGTCAGCAGGAGCGTAAGCGATAAGGACCACCTCTCCTGGCCAAGGTAGTTCTGTGGAAGGTACAACGAGGTCAGATGAGAGCGACGGCCGGGATAGCAACCAGCACACCTCATCACGACGTTCTCCGATCTCATGCAGCTGTCAGAAGGACTCTCGCTCCGGTTACGTGGATGAGCGCCGCCTGTCGTAAGGAGTCTTTCATCTTTGCTCAAGGCTAGGAGCAGAAACAACATGAGTGACTAGACATGTGGCGAAGGTGAAGTGGGCAGCAACCATGCACCTTCATCATGTCCGGAACGGCTTGGGATGGCCCATCCGTCTCATCTCATCTGCCTATGGCTGCTCCAGCACTCAGCAGCATGTCCGGAACGGCTTGAGACGGTCGATCCGTCTCATCTCATCTGCGTGTGTTTTCTAAGCGAGGCCGAGCCTGAACTCGGACCGCTCATCATCGTCAGTCGAATGAGAAGCCCAGAGTGGCTGGCGGAAGCTGCAGGACCGCGTGTTGACCTTGACCACGCGTGTGCGTATGAGGCCCGGCTTGACTTCAGAGAGACTGAGAGAAGACTAACCCCATTGCCTCCTCGAGTCAAGACGGCATTGCTGCCCCTTCCACAGACGAAGACGAAGGCCGTTCCATCAGAATGCAGACCTATCCGCCGCTGATGACAGGCGACGCTTCATCCAGAGCAATGCCTGTGGCCGAGCCTGACACCCCTCTTGCAGATTCCAAACCTCCTCTTCCTCCAGCAATGTCCGAGCCCATGAATGACCTTATCCAACAGGCCCGCCATCGCGAAGAGCTTGGTGACATGTCAGTATGGATCACCATCAGCAAATCCACGATGTCGGAGAAGGAGGGACAGCAGATTATGAATCGCGCGCGTCTGGAGGACGAGAGCTGTGCATACTTCGAGATCGACCCCTCTCCCGGCACGGGCGAGAACTATATTCGTCGTACGGTGAAGGATGCGAAAACGCGGCCGCAGCGCCTGTGTGCTGCAACGGCGAAGTTGCTGGATGTCCAGTCTCTCCTGGAGCTCACCCTGATGTAAGTTCTCGGTGAGGGCAAGCTTTCAAGATGCTGATCTGACATGCTTGCATATTTTGCATCTCTTTAGGCCTTTTGGTATCCGTGCTAGGTGTGCAGACTCGACCAGTACTTCTGTGACCTTTACGGAGCCGTTCGTTGGACTCGTCTTCGCCCAGAAGACTCGTCGTGATGGGAAGATCACCAATCCAGCCCCGCTGAGCCAGCAGCAGATGAACGCGACGGTATGGGACCTTTCCGAGCCTCTCCACAATTCGCAAGTGGTCATCCACGTACATGTGCGAGACTTTCCGGACGTCACACCATCTCTTGACCTTGCCTGTCGGCTTCAAGAGCTGCGTCAGAACTGGGACATGTACAAGTCTCGGAAAATCGGGGCGCAAAAAGCGAATGGGTGTACTATCGCGGACTTCAAGAGGAACACTTCCTTTACATCATGCGCCATTACGCGATGCCAGGATCCGGTAGACCACTGTCACATTCTGCCACGACTGCTGGACCCGATCATCGTCCAGGAGGCTCTGGAGGCTCTCTTCCGTGGGGGAGAAGGCTGGACGAGCACCGCGACAGACGACAAGCCGCTCTTCGGTCCCCGCTACAGCCTTTCGGACGACGCATTCGAAGACATGAATGACGGAAGTCACAATGGGATCCGATTGAATCCGATCACACATGCTATGTGAGTACTTCCCACCAGTGGCAACCCTCTGCTCCCAGCACTCTTACTGACTCTAGACCTTAGTTTTGATGCGATGGAGCGGCTGTGGATCCTTCGAGGCTGCGCGCTGGTCGTTGACACGCCTAGAAGCGTCGCTGAATTGGCAGCATTCAACCCCACCTGCCCTGGGCTGACCTTTGTCAGCCTGGCAGGCGATTCGCAACCACCTTTCAGCGGCTTTCTACCAGCAACGCGTCTCGAGCTCCTTCGACTCCAGCTGAAGCATGAGCAGGACTTGATGCCATTCCGCTGTCTGGTCGACATCGAGCAGCAAGGCGCGCTCCATGTGCATGTGAGCTCTTTTGCCAATAGTCCCTCTGACAGCTTGCCTGACCCTTCGTCTCCGCTGTGTCAGGCCATGGTTTCCCATTGGTATCGTAACATGAGGAAGACGAAAGTCGGGCGCGACCTTCTTAATCAGCTGGATGAAGCTGTGGAGCGAGTGACCAGTCTGTCTCATCCTCAGCCAGTCACTGATCTCCAGGCCGGAGCCGCGGACCTTGCAGCCGCAGGACAGCTCACAGCAAGTACCGATGAGGAAGAGATGGCAGATGCTGGAGACGACACGATACACGAAACGATGTCCGAGAAGAGCCCCGACAGCTCCCTCTCCAGTGAGGAGTCTGGAGCATCTGCTTCGACTGTCTTGCAAGGCTCCGCAGAGACGGCAGTAGGCTCTGTCGAGTCGAAGGCGTCTGTCTGCCACCCTTCATCTCAAGCTCATCTCATCGGGTCTGTCGACCAAGTCCGGGAACAAGAGAAGACACAAGCAGGTCCGCGCTTCATCGTCACAGCTCCAATCACGCACGAAAAGAGCGTGAATACATCCGGACCCTCTGCGCAGGCAGCGTGCAGCCAGGACGATGAGAGTGACGAAGCCTCAGATGCAACCGATGATGAAGGTGATGGAGACTCAGACGACGATGCTGATGAACACGCCCGAACTTGTCTGTTTGCAGAAGTCCTCGTGCTCATCTGTGCCACCTCAGCCAGGTCCTGAGCCGTGTCGATTCTACCTGCTCCATGTCCGTTCCATATCCGCTCCATGTCAATGCTTCCTTTTTCTCTCCCTTTCTCTCTCCATCTATGTTGGCTCTACATACGTCTTGTGCAGACATCGATGAGCTGTGCCTTCATTTCTTTCAGAATCTATACAAGCTCAGAGGCACAAGCTGTGTCGGTTCAAGATGAGCGAGAAGTAGGTCTGAATGATCTCTTATACAAGAGCCAAGCTACCACTACGGAGCGACAAGCTGCCAGCGGGCTTATGATACGCCACATTGTGTGCGTGCTCGGTCACGGAAGAGTGCGACGTCGCCGCCGACGAAGGTGTCTGATATCGAGATCCTTGGGATAACGACCTGCGAAGATCGAACATGGATGCAGAGCCACTGGTGCCGCTGCTGGTACCCGTCTCGGAGTTGTGTACTGGTGTCCGGCTGTAGCGATGATGGGATGACGTCCACGAGGCTGAACGAGGATTGGCCGTGGGCATAAGACGTGCCTGTGGAGAGATTACCTCGCTGAGAGATCGGGAGCTGGGCCCTGAATGCGATCGTGGATCCAATGGCGATCGTGTGGGTGGCTGATGGTAGAAGTAGTGATGTTCTGGCCGGACGGGGGATGTATGCTGGCTCAGGTGATCAGCGGGAGCGCCGATGATGGCCGCGCATTGTCCACGCAGACGGTCAGAGGCAATGAAAGCGTATTTGGAGAGGATCTGCAGCTCTTCTGAGATTGCTTGGGTGAGTTGGGCTGACAAAATAGAATCGTCTTGCTCAAGGATTGGCCGCTGGTGACGTTCACAGTGCTGATCGATCCTGTCTTGGAGACGCCCGAGTATTTCGATAGCCTGTTTACAATGGAACGAGGGGAGACAGAGAAGGAACAACTGGATCAGCATTGCTCGTGGTCAGAGGTTGTCATGCATCTACAGAGGACCGTGGAAGATACTTGCCACAAGGAAGGAGTCTTTCGCCACAATATGCGCATACTCCTGCCCGTAAGGCCGGAAGTAGCTGTTGATGGGCAAGGTGTTGTTCCGTAGACGTTGCGGAGAAAGTCCTGTGCGACTTGGAGCTTGGATAGGTGCTACATGACGCGATGAGTGAAGGCTCCCAAAACCTGCAGGTACTTGCTCTTCAGGAGCTTTCACCGAGTGAATGATGGTAGAGAGTGGGGGTAGCTGAATAGGGCTCGCTTGCGCAGAGCTATAAGTTGAAACTGGGGTCGGTAGACGTGAATAAAAGACTCGATCGGTCGAGCGTGTGCCAAAGCCAGAAGTGGAGCCAGACTCTTCGGTCTGCTGGAAGCTGTGCCGCAGGGCGGATACTTCCAGGCAGCTTTCGACCGCGCTCTTTCGAGTACGGGATGACTTAGGTAGCGCCATGCTGCCCACCCTTGCGTCGGGCTTTCGCTGGCTGGCCCAGGCGGGGATGCAGAGCACGGGACACAGTTCCTTCTCGTGTGTATGGAGGGAATTGTTTTGACGCAGATTTTCCAGCGACGCGCGTCATGGTCGAATCATGTCTCAAATTAAAAGCTCCGAGCATATCACAAGGGCCTGCTGAACATTTGTGACTTGACGCGAACCATACTCGGGATGATGTTGACCTCCCCTCTTGCCTCACTCAGCTCCTTTCTGTTTTACGATATCCTCGCGGGTGAGCTTCGCAGCGTTGCACATCGAGCGGAAAATCGAGTCCTCCCGATCGAAAAGCGTCAGAGGTGCGTCAAGCTCGGCGAATGTGCTTGGCGATCCACCGCTGGATGGTCGCGTCCGACTCGACGTCCGCACTGCTCGTGGCCTCGTCAAGCGCTAGCACCTTCGAGTTCTTCACAATCGCACGTGCGAGTGCGATGAGCTGTCTTTGACCAGCCGAAAAGCTGTCCTCCCGACAAGGCATGTCCAAGTTGAACTTGCAAACGTGTCTCGTAGGCGAAGTCGGGCTCAGCGTGGTAATCGGAGTCAGAGGACTTCCAGGAATCGGCGTCTGAGCACCCGAAATTGGCGTGTCATCGCCTTCCACAGTCAGGCGCACCTGGCGCAGAGCAGCATGCATCTCCGCATCCGAAGCCTGGCCCGTCGGGTCAATGTTGAATCGCAGCGTGTTGGCAAAGATGATCGAGTCTTGAGGTACGATGCAGATCCGTCTTCTCAATATCTCATATCCCAGCTCGCCAGTATCTTGCCCATCAATCAGAATCTTGCCGCCCGCAGAAGGAGCCAAGCGCCAGGGTGCGACCAGAAGTGATGACTTTCCGGCACCGGTCCTTCCGAGGACACCAACACGTTCTCCATCGCAGATGCACATCTCGGAACTCGATAGTTCCTGAAGCTGGCCATTCCTCCACGGGAGGGTCGTTTTCCAGTGTCTTTGGTCCTTCTGGAGGCAGATCGGCATAGTACAGCACCCGCTCGACGACCTGTACAGAAACACGTCAGCCAAGGGCTCTAGATGAGGCCGAAAAAAGAAGAAGAAGAAGAAGAAGAAAAAGAAGGAAGAAAAACTCACATGGAAATCTTGTTCGACTTGAGCCAGCTGATGTACCATTTGCGACAGCCTGTTCCAGAAACGGAGGATTTCATTCAGTCAGTGGGATTCAAGGGAACAAGGGCAAACAGTTGTAAGGCTTACGATTGAATGATCTGCAGAGTGTAGGTCAAGGCCACACCCAGTACAGCGCGAGAGATCGTCTTTCGGAAGCCAACCGCGGCCAATCCGATTCCGAGTACCAGGATGTTGCCCAAGAAGTCCATACGTACGCAGAGCCAGCGCTGACCAGCCACCGTAAGGTAGTAGGCGCGTTTTTTATTGTCAATATTCAACTCCTTCGCCTTGATGAACCTCCGCTGAGCTCGGAACGCCCGCACGCTCGCCAGACCTGTCAGAGTCTCGCCAAAGGACGCATATAGCTTCGAACGCAAAATGGAGTCGAGGCGTTTCGCTTCTGGACTCGTGCGGCGGTAGTAGCCCTGGAAAATGGTGTGGATGAAGATGAAGGGGTGGGAAGATGATGTCGAGGTACTTGTACGAGTAGATGACGAGACCGATAGTACCCAGCACGGTGAAGAACTGGTCGCAAAACTGGAACATATGGAAGGGAAGCTGATTATCCAGCGTGTCCACATCCTTGCTCAGCCGATCGACAATCCGTCCCGCTGGCGTAGTTCCATGGAACTTGAGCGGCGAGTTGAGCACATCTCCCCGACTGCGCTTGTACAACGACAGGAACGCGTAGAAGCCAGCAACCGAGACCGAGCATGAGCCTGCAAACACAAAGACGGCCTGGGCCACACCGAAACCGGCGCAGAGGCCCATGTGCTGGCCTTGATGCCAGGCCACAATCGAGTTCTCGGACCAGTATCGGAGGAATAAGTTGTTGCCGATGCCCGCTACTTGGATCAGCGTCATGACAGAGAACAGCCAGAGGGTTAACCAGCCCGAGCCAGCCGAGGTGAGATATCTCCAGCATACCTTGAACGAGACCGCGCCCGCCTCTCGCTCTTCTACACTCATGATGCCGCCGCCCCCCCTCGGCAGCCGGAGTCCTGGCGGGCTTGAGCTCTTGTACCTCCTCGTCCTTGGCCTGTTCTTCCTTCTGCTCCTCATTCTCCTCGGTTCCGTGCTCGGCGATCAGAGCAGCCAACACGGCCGCCTTTGCGAGAAACAAGATCGGAATAGGTTCCGTTCGACAATCTTGCCGTCATCCATGACCAAGATCCGATTTGCCAGGGGAAGCGCCCAGAGTTGATGCGTGACCAAGAGTCGCGTCTTGCCACTCATGAAACCCACGAGACACTTGTGCAAGAGGTGGCGTCCCACATGTGGGTCCACAGCGCTGAGCGGGTCATCCAGAAGGGTGACATCGGCGTTGTACATAGTAGGCCGCGCGGGCCAGGCTGACACGTGCCTTTTGTCCACCACTGAGATTCACACCTTGTTTTTCAATCTCCGACGCGTCGCCGTGAGACAGCAAGTCAATGTTGTGTTCGAGCGCCCATACGTCCACAACGCGCTGGTACCGCTCTGCGTCATCCGGTTGACCGAAGAGAATGTTCTGCTTGAAGATGAGGTTCTGGGTCCAGCTGTGCTGTGCCACGTGGGCCACCGAGTCACTAAACGACCCGCTTCCGCTCTTCTGGCGCATCTCGCCCGCCATGGCAGAGATCATACTTGACTTTCCGGATCCGATGCGTCCGACGATGCCGACGAGCGCACCGTTTGGGATGGCCAGGTCCAAGTTCTGAAGTGCGAACGGCTCCGCTTGAGCAGGCACGACCACATTTTCGTCCTTCGCCGTTAGCACGGTACTTCCATTCTTTGCGCTAAACACCTGTCCGTCTTCGTCTTTATCCTCGGTATCGGGAATTTTTTCGCCCGCCTCGGCGCGCCGGGGTCGTTCCTTCCACTTTTTCTTTTCCTCCTTCTTCTGCGCCTTCTCCTTCTTCTTCTTTTCCTTTTCCTCCGCCTTCTTCTGCCTAGTAGCCGCCTTGTCCTCCTGGGTCAAGTTCTTGGACTTTTCCGCGTCTGCATCGCCACCGCCACCACCGCCAGGAGACGGCTTCTTCATGCCGCCGGGCATCTTGGGACCCCGTTCTTCGGATGGACCGCCGACGGTCTCCCAGGCGAAGGAGCCCTTGACCTCAACGCCGTACTCCTCATTGTCTTCGGGGTAGTCGCCCTTGATCTCGGGAGAGAGCATGTACTGACTGATACGGCTGATGTGGTGATCAGACCGTCACCCAGAAATCGGTAGCTGGAATGAACTGAAAATTTCCCGAGGCACTCCCGGGTGGGGAAAAGGGGGTCTGTCAGAGAGACTTGGTTGCGCCTCAGAGATCCAAGATCTTGATATGTTACTCACAAGGCTGCGAGGTAAAAGGTGCGAATATAAGTCTCGTGCAGTGCTGCGAGCAGACTTTCGTTGTAAGTTGGCTTTTGGGAGCGGAGGTCAGAGGGGACCTTGAAGCCGTGGACGCTCCGGAGACGCACGGGCCGTTGACACGACACGGAAAGATTAGATTAGATCAAGCCGCCCGATCTCAGCACGATCGACAAGACGACAACCTCATTCGCTGGATGCAGCATGAGCAACACAACCCACAGAGCAGCCAGTATCGTAGAGGATGAGCACAGCACAGCACAGCAGAACAGCACAGACGCAGACAGATTGGAGCCACAGCAGGACGATAAGGCGACCTCATCCTTTGCCATCGATGCCCTCCGCACTCTAGGCACACAGCTCGACAGCATCGAGCATCAGCACGAGCAGCAGTTCAACAGCAGCAGCAGCATCATCATCATCCCCACCAAGCAGCAGCAGCAGCAGCAGCAGCAGCAGCAGCAGCAGCCCAAATCCGGTCCTACTTCCAGCCCGATCAAGGCTACCATCGCCATCCTCAAACAAAGCCCTACCCTCATCACCATCTCACTCTTTCTCCTCTCCTCCTCGCCATCAGCCTCATTCGCAACAGAAAAGCTATCCACCTCCACAGCTCAGGGAAAATCAACATCGGTTCCCATTCCCAGCATGGGTCTCAGTCGATCTCAACTCTTTCATTCAGAACCTCTCTGCCATCCGCGCTCCGAGAGTGTTCGATCCCCTTCGCCTCGAAGCGCACGAGCCCGGAGCAAAGAGCCGCATCATGCTGGCTCAGAGAGACCAGCTCGCCATTTAGCTCGGCACCCTGGCACAGAACTTGCTCATCCTCGCGGCATCGCCATCACTAACAACATCATCATTATCATCATCGGACCCCGGAAGCACAGGCCCGACAAGGGAAGACCGTCTGAGCACAGCTGCCAAGGACGAGGGAGCTCCTCTTCGGACCGTACTCATCACCACCGAGAAGGCCATCTCTCACATCCGAACTGCGTCCAACCTGCCTCCTCCTCGGTCGCCGTCCAGCTTTGCAGCTTAACTGCCCCAGCTTCAGCAGCAGCAGCAGCAGCAGAGCACCGGCGAGGATGGATCCAGTACACACACGGCACAAAACTCCATCGTCGATTTGCCCTCCTTCGACGAACGCGCATGGACCCGAGGCGATGGACAAACGTCAGAGTGCAGACCTTCTTGAGCGCAACTTGGCCACCACCTCCAAGAAATCCATACCGGCTTCCGTCGGTGAACTTCAGCAAGACTTGCCAATACTCAACAGGGCCCGCCCGCAGTCTCTATATGGGGCCCTTTCTCTGCTGCTCAGCCAGCTGTCGGTGTTCTGGGTGCTGCAGCACCCGTCAGCGGAATCAGCGAGCTCAGCAGCATAGGCGGCATGCCCATCTCACAGTCTCAACCGGATGGATTGAGAACTTTGACCGAGTTGGCAGAAGCAGACGAAGAAGAAGAAGAGGAGAGCGATTCACCGTCCAAGAAGGCACCTGGCTCCGCCCTGTCCAACCAAGAGGACCTTGACCGCCTTCGAAAACAGGCCAGACGGGCCTCGCTTACGCCTCGACCACTCAAACTCAAGAGCAGACCTATAAGCTTGTTCTTGCCGAGCGGGGGCTTGGCCGGTGCCATGGCCCATCGGATGGGTGGGAACGCCGGAGGACCCCCACCTGTCGCCCTCAATCAGGCAATCCAGGGAGCTCACAGCGCGGACACTGTCGCTGGTGGCATTCGGCGGCGATCCCTCCTCTTCACGGCAGCCACTCATGCCAACCTGGCCGGGCCAGCGGGAGCCAAGGAGAATGACTGGAGCACGATTGCTTCGTCGCCTTCTGCTACCTCAAACTCATTCAGCACTACTCCTGCTGGCTCGAATTCGCCTCGCACGGTTGCAGCGTCGATTCAAGGCAACGCTGCTGCAGGTCCAGCACCATGGACGCAGGCATCGCCTTCGGCTTCTGCTTCTGCTGCACCTGCCTCTCCCTCGGCGCCAAAACCACGCATTTAACCGGAGCAGGCTGTATCCGCTGCTGTCGTATCCGAGCCTCGCATTTCCCTCGAAGGCGATATTGTCACTATGCCGACCCTGACAGCTACCACAGCTGCTGCCCAAGCTGCGGTCGGCACGACTAAGATCAAGTCTGGCATGCGCGCCCTGCGACTCGGCAGCCTGGCGTCAGCTACCAGCTTGGCCACTATCATGTCTCCCTCAGCAGTTGGAAAACCAGGCTCGGCCATCAGCGCAACCAGCAACAGCAGTCTCAGGATGTCCCCTCCGCCATTATACACTGGTTCGGAAGGGCTCAGCTCTGCCACCACCGTCACAAGCCCTCCGGCTGCTTCACCTCTGCCTCCTACTCCACAGAGCGCGCCCGCGTCTACTCCTGCCAACGCTACCGGATCCATCTCTAAGGCGTCGACGGGACGACGATCGAGCATTGTCTACCGCTCCTCATCCAACACCACCTCTGCTACCTCTTCCAACTTTGGCAACAGCAGCAGCGGCACCAGCTTCAGCAGCAACGCCTTCCCTATGCGCCGCACCCGTCGAACAGGCGACACAGCCGACAGCTCTGCATCCAGCATTTCACCTCCTTCTTCCATCAGCACCACGCACGGCGTCGCGACCTCGACTCCGACCATGGCCGCCATGGCTCGTGGTGGCAACGGTCTCAACAGCAGGACGGGCGCGTCGGGCGACGCGTCCACAATCACGGTCTCGGTAGCCACGTACGAGGTTAGGGTTAGGGTTAGAAGCAGAAGTGAAAAGCATTCAGAGAAGAACTTCAACAGCGACAAGAGAACATCAACAGAGACACTTCCAGCGTCATCCTAGGCCTGCTGTCGAAGTGCTTCCCGCAAGTCCCACACGATCCACGACTGAGTTAGAGCAATACACAAGGCCACCTTGAGTGGCGTGGCACGACAGAACCGCACATCTGACGCATACAGTCATCTTCAGGCTGCTAGTCAGGCGTGCTCTGTCCACAGATTCATGGTGCATTCATGCTTACTTGATCAATCCAGAAATCACATCCTTCAAATCCATCACTCGTTCAGATGCCTCCGTGTTGACGTAGGATGCCGAGATGAGCACGCCAGGCGATTAGGGTTGCTTCTGCTGCGTTGCACCTTCTTCATTGAGATCAATCTGCGAGCCGTGACAATACATCGGGTGGTACAGTCCTTCCAATCGGGATCATGACTTTCTGAAGTGCACCAATCAAGTCGCAATCATGCCTGTGGTGGTAGCTTAGGGTTAGGCTATGCGGATTTAAGATGTCAAGAAAGAAAGCTACTGAACAGAAATACATAGCACATAGCACAGGAACCCCGAACAGCAGCCGTCTTCCAGGACACCCCATACGAGTTACAGAACTCCAGAGTGATGCTGCCCGTGAGAGCCCCCCGTTGGCCCCCAGTCCCTGTCGCCGTCCCATGCCTCTTCCGCTCGGCCACCATCGCCTCACATCAGGGCTACAACACCAGCGGTCGATCACCACCTGCGCACGTAGGACGCAGAGGCCGGTTCCCGCCAGACCCAAAGCACGTCCAAGTGCCCAGCACGACGGAAAAAGGTAACGTCGAGCTCCCCCCTCGGCCATCCACTCAGAGAGTCCCCAGCGCCCGCTTTGGTTCCTACCTCAGCGGACCATACCCCCACTCCGGTTCACCGGATTTGGCGAGGCGCGCTAAGACCCACTACCGCGGAGTCAGAGGCCTCGTGCCAGGCGGGATGCAGGTGCACGTCGTGCGCAGGCGCTCCAGGGGTAGTCAGCACATCGGCAGCAAGCAGCTTCCAGAGGAGGCCACCGCGTACCCTACGGCCCCCACAGGAGTCTCGACCCGCCCACGTCCCCACACCTGCCCCATCCTCCCAGCGGCTCCCCTCCCCCTTGCAGGCCGTCAACCGCACACCCCTTTGGCCGAGGCAAGGGCGCGCAAACCGGTCACTTATTACACGCGACGTTGTGCCCCAGCCCCACGCGTGTGGTAGACTAACCCCGTCCTCGGTCTACCAGCGAGAGCCTCCTGGCCCGGGCCTCCACCCACCGTCTGTTGCATCCGGCTTCTGAGCACCCACCCCTCCCCTCATCGCCACTGAGCGCGTTGAAGCCCCCCGCAGCGTCCGTGCCGAAACACCCCATCCCACCAGGAGCCCACCCCCTGGCAGCCCCCCGCACCACCCGTTGAAGGCAGCACTCACAGCCCCCGCAGCAGTTGAGTGCCACAAGGGCCCAGAACTCTTCATGGTGGCAATCTTGCTACCATGAAGAGCTTTCCCCATCCCACCCGTTGAGCGCAGGACTCACAGCCCCCGAGGCTGTTGAAGGCCCCGAAGGCGTACCCAGAACTCTTCATGGTGACAATCTTGCTACCATGAAGAGCTTTCCCCATCCCACCCGTTGAGCGCAGGACTCACAGCCCCCGAGGCGGTTGAAGGCCCCGAAGGCGTACCCAGAACTCTTCATGGTGACAATCTTGCTACCATGAAGAGCTTTCCCCATCCCACCCGTTGAGCGCAGGACTCACAGCCCCCGAGGCGGTTGAAGGCCCCGAAGGCGTACCCAGAACTCTTCATGGTGACAATCTTGCTACCATGAAGAGCTTTCCCCATCCCACCCGTTGAGCGCAGGACTCACAGCCCCCGAGGCGGTTGAAGGCCCCGAAGGCGTACCCAGAACTCTTCATGGTGACAATCTTGCTACCATGAAGAGCTTTCCCCGTCCCACCCGTTGAACGCAGGGTTCACTGCCTTTGAGGCAGTTGAACACGAGTGCGCACCCAGAACTCTTCACGGTGACAATCTTGCTACCATGAAGAGCTTTCCCCTCCTCATGGATGAGACGGGTCATACCGTCGAACTCCGCCCGCGTGGTGAAATCCATGGCCTTGCCCACGCGCACGTCGGTCCAGCTCCTCCACGATCGCCCGTCGCTGTACCACAGTCGGAACCGCCAGGCCGCGGCGGTCATATTCAGGCCACAGGTCCGACTTGAGCTTGGGGTTCAGCGCCCCCTCCGGCAGCATCGAATACTGCTCCACCGTGTTCCACAGGCGGGGACACTCCGGGAGCTCGTAGATGAAGGTCAAACACCCCGCCGGGTGAGGTGCGCTCTTGTACTTCGCCGATCGAGGCTCAATCGGCCGCATGGGGGCCCAGTCAGGCGCGGTGCTCCAGTCGATCGTCTCGATCCCATGTCGCTCGTCGAGTTCGTGCTGGTGCTCGGCCGCCGCAGTCACGTCCGGCTGCTGAGGTCCCAGCAGCTTAGCCGCTGTGCCCGTCTGGCGAAGCAGCCGATCGACGGCCACAAACAGCTTTCGAAACCGCTTGTAGCGCCGGTGGTTGAGCAGCGCATCGCCTAGCCCGTACCGAGTAGTTGCCAGCGCTGGGTAACGCGCCAGGTCGCTCAACACCAGCGATCGGTCGCCCGTATGAAACGTGAGCCCGTACCCCGCCGCACACTTCTCAGGGCAACTCCTTTTGAAGCGCTCCTTGCACCCTAGGCAGCGGCACATCGTGCAAAACCGGTTGATCCGCCACTCGATCGCCCGCAGCACCGTCTCGTTGTCCTTGCAGTACAAGACCGCGTCCGGTCGAGGCTCTGTCGAGGTCGGACGAGAGGACAGCACCGGGAGGCGCGCCGAAGGAAGCACATACTGGCACAGGATGCCATTCGAACTCTGAATTCCGTCCAGTAGAAACCACCGGAGACGGTGATGCTCCTCCACCTTCACCGAGCGGTCCAGCCGTAGGCCGCTCCGAGTGCTTTCTTCGCTCGGGAGCTCCAAGATGGCCGCATTGGACCGCGCGCGAGCGAGCAGCTGACAGGACGAGGAGGTGCCCTCGGGGGGAAAGCACGTCAGCTTCTCTGCCCGCTGCACCGCTAGAGAGCCGGGGGCGAGAGCGTCCAGATGGTGCTGCAACATGATGGCCAGCTTCAGCATGCGCGCCGACGGATGGGGCAGTCCTGTGATCGAGCTCAGGACCGCAACAGGAGCCGTAGCGGTATGGCGTCGGGTGACCCAGTGAGTAGCCAGCCGCTGGTGCTCATCCATCGTTTCGAGCCACTTCTTCTTGAGAGCCGTTCGTTCCCGCTTGCATTCGGCACAAATCCGGCTCTTTGATCGGGTCCGCGGAGCTAACTCTTCATGGTGACAATCTTTCTACCATGAAGAGTTAGCTGACGACAGCACCAGGTGCCAGGCTAGCCCTCCACCGTAGTCGAGGAGGGTTCGAGCCAAGGTCTTGTACATGGCCAAGCGCGTCGCCGGTGTCCAATACTTGCCGATGACAGCCAGGTACTTGACCATCCCATCCGCGCGTCGGAAGTTGGCCTGGATCCGGGCCTCGAAGTCGACTTTGGCCACCGCATGGGGAAAACCGAGGTAGGTGTATTCTTCCGTCTGAGGCAGTGCCTGGCCGTCGAGAACGAGGGGAGCGACCCTGTCCGCTGCCGGGCTGAGCTCCGCCGACTTCTTGATGTTGACCTCCATGCCATTGTCAGCGCACCAGCGGAAGAGGGCGGCCAGCATCGCGTGGAGTGCCGCCCGGGTGCGCGCCCGCAGCTTGATGTCGTCCGCGTAAAGCAGGACCTCGCTCGTCCGCTCCTTGCCTGGACAGACCCGGGCGGGGAGGTCGTCGATGAAGCAGTTGAACAGGAAGGGTGCAAGCAGAGAGCCCTGAAAGAGCCCGCGAGCCCGGGTGAACGACGTCTCGGAGAGAGTCCCGTTCACATTGACGTACGACCGGGTCCCACAGAAGAGAGAGACTAAGACGGCCAGCCGGGCGCCTTCGAAGCCTCGCCGCTGGAGCTTGAGGAAGAGGTTAGGGTTAGGCTATGCGGATTTAAGATGTCAAGAAAGAAAGCTACTGAACAGAAATACATAGCACATAGCACAGGAACCCCGAACAGCAGCCGTCTTCCAGGACACCCCATACGAGTTACAGAACTCCAGAGTGATGCTGCCCGTGAGAGCCCCCCGTTGGCCCCCAGTCCCTGTCGCCGTCCCATGCCTCTTCCGCTCGGCCACCATCGCCTCACATCAGGGCTACAACACCAGCGGTCGATCACCACCTGCGCACGTAGGACGCAGAGGCCGGTTCCCGCCAGACCCAAAGCACGTCCAAGTGCCCAGCACGACGGAAAAAGGTAACGTCGAGCTCCCCCCTCGGCCATCCACTCAGAGAGTCCCCAGCGCCCGCTTTGGTTCCTACCTCAGCGGACCATACCCCCACTCCGGTTCACCGGATTTGGCGAGGCGCGCTAAGACCCACTACCGCGGAGTCAGAGGCCTCGTGCCAGGCGGGATGCAGGTGCACGTCGTGCGCAGGCGCTCCAGGGGTAGTCAGCACATCGGCAGCAAGCAGCTTCCAGAGGAGGCCACCGCGTACCCTACGGCCCCCACAGGAGTCTCGACCCGCCCACGTCCCCACACCTGCCCCATCCTCCCAGCGGCTCCCCTCCCCCTTGCAGGCCGTCAACCGCACACCCCTTTGGCCGAGGCAAGGGCGCGCAAACCGGTCACTTATTACACGCGACGTTGTGCCCCAGCCCCACGCGTGTGGTAGACTAACCCCGTCCTCGGTCTACCAGCGAGAGCCTCCTGGCCCGGGCCTCCACCCACCGTCTGTTGCATCCGGCTTCTGAGCACCCACCCCTCCCCTCATCGCCACTGAGCGCGTTGAAGCCCCCCGCAGCGTCCGTGCCGAAACACCCCATGCCACCAGGAGCCCACCCCCTGGCAGCCCCCCGCACCACCCGTTGAAGGCAGCACTCACAGCCCCCGCACCAGTTGAGTGCCACAAGGGCCCAGAACTCTTCATGGTGACAATCTTGCTACCATGAAGAGCTTTCCCCATCCCACCCGTTGAGCGCAGGACTCACAGCCCCCGAGGCTGTTGAAGGCCCCGAAGGCGGGGTTAGGGTTAGGCTATGCGGATTAGGGTTAGGGTTAGGTTACTCGGTTGTTTAGACGACAGAGAACTAGTAGCTAAGATACATGAGTAATGCACACAGACAACTCCTCCTCTGACGCCCTACAGGCTATCATTGTTGCTCCTGGGCAGCTGAGCTGTCTTCGCCTCCCTTGCTGCATTCACCCACTGCGCCATACGGCTACCGTCACCCGCGTCAAGGGCTAGTCCCCAGGCGTTCACCGCAGCCACACCATTGATGGCTGGGCCGTGCTCCTGGAACCCCTTAGTGACGCCTCTCCTCCGGCGTCGATGAGTCAGCTGACTCGGACCCGACACCCCATGCCCAAAGCAACACCCGCTACTGCTTTGGTTTCTCCCTCCGACGGACCATACCCCCACTCCGGTGCCAGGCCGGATTTGGCAGGCCGCACTCCACCGACTACCGCTCCCCGAGCGTACGGTGCCCCTCGCCACTATGTGGCCAGGCAGCTCCTTGCCGGCTTCTTGGCGCGCCCTGGTCGGGCTAGGCGGCTGCCCCATTTTATTTGTAACGCGCGGTTGTGTAGCTCCCCGCGTCCCGCTCGGCATCCCATTACCCCACAGAGTGAATGTAATGGGACACAAAGAAGACAGGCCGGAGCCCGTCTCCCCCCTGCTAGCCCACTCCGTCGCTGTTGAACAGCAGAGCCGGAGCCGCAGGACACCCCACGTCCGGTCAGGCGGACGCAGGCAGACTGCCCCTCCCCGACTTGTTGAAGCACAGGGAGTCCAGAACAGCCCAAAGACCCTCCCTCTGGGTTAGGTTACTCGGTTGTTTAGACGACAGAGAACTAGTAGCTAAGATACATGAGTAATGCACACAGACAACTCCTCCTCTGACGCCCTACAGGCTATCATTGTTGCTCCTGGGCAGCTGAGCTGTCTTCGCCTCCCTTGCTGCATTCACCCACTGCGCCATACGGCTACCGTCACCCGCGTCAAGGGCTAGTCCCCAGGCGTTCACCGCAGCCACACCATTGATGGCTGGGCCGTGCTCCTGGAACCCCTTAGTGACGCCTCTCCTCCGGCGTCGATGAGTCAGCTGACTCGGACCCGACACCCCATGCCCAAAGCAACACCCGCTACTGCTTTGGTTTCTCCCTCCGACGGACCATACCCCCACTCCGGTGCCAGGCCGGATTTGGCAGGCCGCACTCCACCGACTACCGCTCCCCGAGCGTACGGTGCCCCTCGCCACTATGTGGCCAGGCAGCTCCTTGCCGGCTTCTTGGCGCGCCCTGGTCGGGCTAGGCGGCTGCCCCATTTTATTTGTAACGCGCGGTTGTGTGGCTCCCCGCGTCCCGCTCGGCATCCCATTACCCCACAGAGTGAATGTAATGGGACACAAAGAAGACAGGCCGGAGCCCGTCTCCCCCCTGCTAGCCCACTCCGTCGCTGTTGAACAGCAGAGCCGGAGCCGCAGGACACCCCACGTCCGGTCAGGCGGACGCAGGCAGACTGCCCCTCCCCGACTTG
This sequence comes from Tilletia setariae, assembly GCA_023634365.1. NCBI lineage: Eukaryota > Fungi > Basidiomycota > Exobasidiomycetes > Tilletiales > Tilletiaceae > Tilletia > Tilletia setariae. Next base: position 82,297 of record JAMJXE010000017.1, read on the forward strand.
TTGAAGCACAGGGAGTCCAGAACAGCCCAAAGACCCTCCCCCTGTTGAAGCAGAAGAGCCGTCACCGGTCCCCCCGAAGTCTGTTGAAACAGACGGGGCCGAGACACAGCCAGAAAGACCCCCCATTGTTGAACCAGGCAGGTCGTCACCCTTCCCCGCCGCAGCCTGTTGAAGCTCGCAGCAGAGTCGAGCCATGCCACCCCAGAGTTGAAGCCAGAGCGGCTGGGTGCCGTTCCCTCCCGCAGCCTGTTGAAGCTCGCAGCAGAGTCAAGCCATGCCACTCCAGAGTTGAAGCCAGAGCGGCCGCGATTTGCGAAACTACACATGGGTCGTCTGGTCGCATGATGTGTAGTAGATTCCAGAGTCGCAGCCAAAGTGGTCGGGTTGTCGGGATCTGTGACCAAAAGTTGTGAACCGAGAAAAAACTACACATGGGTCGTCTGGTTGCACCATGTGTAGTAGAAAGCCTCGATCAGATGTTCCACTTTCGCTTCCTCGTATCAGGTCGCACGTCCACCTCGGCGTCGATTGCAGCCAAGGCGGCGTCCCGGAGTCGTCGCTGCTCAGCCGCGCCCACAGGCGTCCATGGCTGAGTGGGGTCATAGACCAAGTTCCTGACAGGATTGTGAAGTCCCTTGCCCTGACCAGCTGCCCGACGCTGGAGTTCCGCCAGAATGGCTGCTTTTTGCTCCGGTGTCGGAATCACCAGACCAAGACGCTCGTAGTCGGCGCGTTCCCTGGCTAGACAGCGCTCGCGGAAGTGCATCGGCCCGAGACAGGCATATTGCTCGATTGTGTTGGAGAGAGTGTGTTCGCCCACTGTATATGTGAAAGTCAAGCAGCCTGGCGGATGTGGCGCACAGTTGAGCAGGCTTGCCAGGGTCTCCTGCTCGAGGGGCACGGAAGGCTGACCTGAAGATGCTTTTCGTGCTAAATGACCCAAATGAGCGGATTTGTCAAAAAGTCAGAAAAACTACACATCATGCAAGCACACGGGTCATGTGTAGTTGACACTCACCAGCGGCGTTTCTCAGCATTTCAGTCAGAATCTCGGTTTCTAGCTCGTGGTCTTCATCTTCGGAGTCAAGCCAGTCGGGACGCGTGCTCTCGTCGACGTCCATGGGCTTGTGCGCGACGCCGGCGGAGATCTTTGCCTGGTCAGACGCGGACCGGTCCGGAGCCTGAGCCTCGCGCGCCCGCTCTTCGTCCCGTGTCTTCCTGATTTTGCGGTCGATGAACACCATCAGCTTGGCGAACTGCCGGTATGCCTGTCGGTTGAGGTAGGCGTCCACTCTCAGGTATCGGTCTCTGACGGTCGGTACCGCTGCCGGTGCCTCGCCGTCACCCGCTCGCTTTTTGCGCGGGCCCGGCTCGTCTGGCAGCTGCATCCTGTCGGCCTCCACCATACGTACGTCTGCAGCCGAGATGGTTGACCCGTACGCCGCCGCACAGTTGTCCACGCAGGACCGGAGGAAAGCGTTTCCGCAGCCAGCACACTTGCATCGCGCCCCAAACCGGTTGATTCTCCATTCAATTGCGCGCATGCACACCTCCTGGTCTTTGATGAACAACAGTGCGTCTGGCCGGGGCTCTGTCGAAACCACCCTCGCGATCGGCCGAGGCACCCGGGCAGAGGGCAGGATGTATTTCACCGTAAGCAGTCGGCTGTCCACTAGTCGCTGATCCAGGTACAGCCCCAATCTGTGCCGAATCTGAACCTTGTTGCCTCTTGGAATCTCCAATGCCTTCCTTGTCTCCTCCACCGAGGGCAGCTCCTCTAGCACCTCATCACTTCGTGCGCGGGGAAACACAGAGAGTGTCCACTTCTTAGTTTCGGAGGCAGCCATCTGCGCCAGCGTCGCCGCGGCAAGGGAGTCAGGGTCCAGCTGCATGAGATGAGTCCGGAGCATGACCGCCAGCTTGTACAGTCGGTCCCGCGGGTGGTTGATTCCCGTCAGGGCAGAGAGCGTGGGCACAGGAGCGTTGCTTTGCCATCGGTTGGTGATCCAGTGCAGTGCCTTGCTATGGTGCTCTTGCATGATCTTGGCCCATTCCTTCTTCTTGCGAGAAAGCTCATTGTGGAGCAGCACGCAAGCCGGGTCCCAGACTCGAGGCTTCGCAGTGCCGATGTGCTGCTCGCACTGGCTCAGATGGCACCAGGGATGTTTGTGGTTGGACTTAGTTGATGGATAATTTAAAATAGAGTGCCAGAGCAAGGCGCCGCCATAATCCAGCAGCGGCCGAGCCAGTGTTTTGTAAAGTGCCAGGCGGGCTGCCGGGCTCCATTGTTTGCCAATCACAGCCAGGTAGCCGACCATGGCGGAGGCGCGCGTAAAGTTGGCTTGGCAGCGTGCCTCAAAGTCCACACGGTCGGCCCGGTGGGGAAAGCCGAGATAGGTGTATTCTTCGACCAGAGAGAGAGGAGTGTCTCCAAACAGGTACGGCTGCACGTCAGAAAGAGCGCCATGCAGGCGGGCGTCATAGATCTCCGCCGACTTGGCTACATTGATCTGCATTCCGTTGAGGCGGCACCAGCTCTGCAACCGGTCGAGCATGCCGAACAGTGTTGAGCGTGAGGATGCCTTCATTTTGAGATCGTCCGCAAAGAGCAGTGTGCCCGTGGTCCCAGACGTGTTGGGATCTTCCACAGCCGGGGGGAGATCATCAATGTACACGTTGAACAAAAAAGGGGCGAGGAGAGAGCCTTGGAACAGGCCACAGTCCCGATGGACCTGAGTCACACTGAGATCACCGTTGACATTGACATAGGACCGTGTGCCGACAAAGAGCGAGTGAAGCAATGCAATCTTGTGAGGGCTCATCCCCCGCTCTCTGAGTTTGGCAAAAAGCCGTCCGAGAAGCACCCTATCGTATGCCTGCTTGAGGTCGACGAACACCTGGTGCCACTGACCCGTGGCTGCATCCGAGTGAGCGACGAGAGCGGTAGAGGTAGTGCTGAACCCAGTCCGAAAGCCAGCTTGGGCGGGGTGGAAGGTGGTCTCGGCGGGGGTGAAAGCCTTCATCATGCATTTCTCGAACAAGCGTCGGAACATGACGGTGAGGGAAACGGGTCGCATCTGGTCGATGGTGCGGACCACGTTCTGGCGGACGTCGATGTGGTCTTCGTGCCTGGCTTCTTCGCTCTGTGTGCTGGCCTTGGGAATGGGATGGATGACGCTCAGATTCCAGCGCTGGGGTGTGCAACCCCATCTGGCGGCCGCAAGGAAGAGAATGGAAAGCAGGTGGGCGAGCCCGGCTCCAGACAGTGCCTTGATCAACAGATGATGGATGGCGTTGGGCCCGGCCGACTTGGCGAGTGAGTATTCGCGAATGGCCAACTCGACAGCGTCCTCGCGGAAGTGCTGAAGAAGTTCGTACCCGGGCTCCCCCACGATTGGCGGCCGGGCAAGCAGAGCTGGCTCTTCGGGGTAGGCAGGCTGATGCAGACTCTGGTAGAACCGCAGAGCATCTTCGCTCGTCGACCATGCTTCGGGAGTGCGCGAGACGAGCAAGGTCTGCTGGCCGCGCTGGGCACGGCGATACTGTCGGAGGGCCGAGCGGGCCGTGGGTTTGGCATTGAGGATCCTGTCTTGGAAGTCCGGTGTCCGTTTCACCTCCTTGACGTCGTACGTCCCCAGAGCGGCCCGCCCCGTCTGCCACAGCAGTGTGCCGATGAGCCTGTCCATCTTGTTGACACATGCTTGGGCGCTGGTCCGGTCGGCCCCGCTGGCCATCTTTTGCAGCGCCTTGCGAACAGGCTCGTACCCATTCTTCCAATGCCAGAAGAGTGCGGCCCGCCTTTTGCGACTGTCCAGATGTTTGAGCTGCGAAAGGAGCAAGTCGAAGTCAGCACTTGCAAAACTGCACATGACCCCTCTGCTCGCACCATGTGTAGTAGGAGGCCCGAAACTACGCATCTTGCACCAGACATGGTAGTAGGCAAAAAACTACACATGACCCCCCGGCTCGCACCATGTGCAGTAGCAGACCAAAACCTGCACATCCAGCCCGATACGTAGTGGCAGGCCAAAAACTACACATGACCCCCTTGCTCGCACCATGTGTAGTAGCAGGTCAGAACCTGCACATCCAGCCCGATACGTAGTGGCAGGCCAAAAACTACCCATGACCCCCCGGCTCGCACCATGTGTAGTGTAGTGGACACAGTACGAAACTCACCTGAAGGCGGGTACTGGGCTGGACCAGCGGCTCGAGAAGCGGGCTCGCTCGCACATGCGGAGTGGCATCGCGGTGATAGGAGTCCCAGCTCGCTGTCACGTCGAGGACAGGGTGGTCTGTGTCGAAGAACGGCGCGGGGTAGGAAATGAAGGAGGCTGCCAGGGTCGGTTTGGCCAGGACGTGATCCAGTGTGACACGACCTGGGCTGTCTGGCCGAGGGCTTAGGTGGGTTAGCTGATGATCGGCACATAGCTGCTCGACACACTGCCGTCGGTCTGGTGGGCCGGAACGAGAATCTCCGAAACGGGCGCCGAAGCGGACATTGATGTCACCGAGAATCAAATCCGGGACGCGGCCGTCGGGAGTACGGAGGTAGGAAGCGAAAGAGTGTGCGCCGTGGTGGTCCTGCTTGATCTGTGGCGGAATGTAGACCGCGTGAATCTGTTTGCCATCGATGCCGACAGTGATGCTGTACGGGGTGACGCGGGCCTCAGACAGTCGCGTCCGCATCTCGGGCTGGCACCAGAGCCCAAGACCAGCATGACGGTGGCCCATCCGCATATAGCCACGGACTCTGGCTTCGGGCGTGGTCACATAGAGAGTGTCCTGAAGCGCCCGAAGGCCGGGCTTCATGTGCCAGGTCTCGGCGGCGAAAAGGAGGGTGTCTGGTCCAATCAAGGCCCAGAGAGCTCTGATCTTGTTGGGGTGCAGTCCACGGACGTTGCAGTACACGACTCGAATGGAAGGGCGGTCGGGGCTGCCGTCGAACGTGAGGGTTTCGGGACGGGCCGTCCCGACGGAGGAGTCCTGACTACACATGGTGCTCGATGCTGACCCATGTGTAGTCGCATCCGAAAAGTGCTGAAAACTACACATGGTGCTCGATGCTGACCCATGTGTAGTAGGGACGACCATGACTTCCAACCACACCAGACCGAGCTCAGACGCCGGGTCACACAGAGTCTGTCGAAAAGCGTGAAGAAATCGAGTGCAAGAAGAGACGAAGAGGGGAACATTGGGAGGAGCGGGGAGGGGGCATGATTAGAAACCCTCTTCTTATATGGACTGGACAGTCACAGGGAGGGAGGAAGAAGAAAAAGCAAGGAAGCGCATGAAAAACTTGCAGCTGGCTCTAGGAGCCGAGCTCGGGCTGCATAGACAGACCCCAGGCGGCGCTCAGAATCCTCGCACGCTGACGAATCGCGGCCCGGACTTCTGGATTGGGAACCCGGTTCTGCAGTCGGAGAAGCTCGGAAATAAGTCTGACCCGGGCCCGCTCGAGACGGGCCGGGCTGTGACCGGACGCGGAGAGGATATCCGGAAACAGGGCCTCGTAAGGCGGCTCCGCGCTGATGGCAAAGGGCCCTCCCAGGTCACCTGAGAGACCGAGAACCCGCAGGCGGATCAGATACGTGCCGAGCGAGTCGGGCCGGAGGCAGAGGACTGCCACGTGCTCTTGACCACGTGGATGGGTGAGAAACATGATCCGCTGAGTGGGAAAGCCGAGAGTATGCAGATGGCTGCAAATTTCGCTTGGTTGAGCTCGGCCGAGACCAGACCACCAGACCAGTTCGGGAAGGGGGTTACGCGTGCGCTCGGTTCCTGAGACGAGGCAATGCACTGCGTCGCTGTGCTTTTTCCACACTTCGTCCTCGTGGGCCGTCTTGTCCTCCAGCTCGCGGCTGGCCGGGTCGTCGGGCTGCAACAGGACTGCCGAGGATGCCTCGTGGGCACTGGCAGGTGCAGGCTCAGGGTCAGTCGGTTGAATGACAGCGCCCACACCTTCAGGTCGTTCGTCGTTGTCCTCTGACACCAGGGTCACGCTTGTGTCCGCATTCTCTCCGAATGAAGGCTCGATCGGATCCGAGGGAAGACTCTCGTTTTCGTCATCCGGCTGTGAGCAGGGGACGTGTCGCTTGGGTTGAGGCAGCGCCGAGAGCGGAATGGAGGCGAGTCGCTTGAGAGTGCGGAGAGGCGGAGTCGAAGAACGGACGGGCGGATCGGCACCGTTCGCCTGAGCAGACGGCTTCAGGGCGTTGGCAACCAAAGCTGGTGGGCGTAAGGTCGGTCAGTACGGATCAACACGGGACAGACAGGATCAATGGGTAAACTACACATGGTGCGAGGTGGGTCCCCATGTGTAGTTCTCGGAGTGACAAGTGTAAAACTACACATGGTGCAAGATTGGACTCCATGTGCAGTTCGGACTGACCTGCAATCTTCTGACCGGCGCGCTCACGCTTGAGATCGTCTTTGAATGCAGTAAGGGCCTTCTCAGCCGCGCGGACGTCGTCAAGCAGGTCGGGGTTGCTGGCATAGGATGCAGTTTGGGTCCAGGCCGTGGACTCCAGATAGTCGGGAAGGGTGTGACGGAGCATTCTGCCCTCTCCAACCTTGGCCACGGCGCTGCCGCTCTTCGAGCAGCGGCACTTCAGCGCATACTGGCGCACCTTTTGCGCCCCACTGTCTAAGTTCCAGTGCCCGAACTTGTCACAGTTGGGGCACCGGCTCACATCCTGAAGCCCTTTGACCACGCCATCGAGCCAGGTCGTCAGCTCCGCGTGAGTATCCCACGTGCGTACTGGCATCTGTCACGTGACCAAGTACATGGTCAGCTTGCATGTCACGTGGTTGACTCACGGGCCCGATCACTGTCGCGGCCCCTGCTTGTGGAGTGTCTGTTGGGAGTATATAAAGTGGACCGCATCCTCCCCCTCCACCCCCCTAAAATTTCTCCTCATGGCCCCCCTCCTTGAGACCGATCATGACTCCACCTGCTACTGAGACTGAGTCTGAGACTCCCGACGGGTCACTCAGCTATCAGCGGTTTTCGGCCCTGGTGCGGCCTGTGGCCGCCTCGGCTTTGGACCACGACCAGAAGAAGGCTTTGCGTGCGATTCTGGAGGGTCGAGGACATACCTTTATCTACGGTCCAGCGGGTGAGTCGATAGCGCTCTCCTAGTCCTAAGTTCCAGAGTAGTAGATGGAGAGGAATGTATCCTGGAGACGGGGATCGTTTAGGCGCGCTTCTTTTATATCTGTACTCCTTCGGCATTTTCATGTCTTTGGCTTCACACTCTTTCACGCGCTTACATCTCGGGTCACTCCTCGCCCCCGACATCTTCTTGCCCTGGCCGCGGGGCGAGATCTGGGTCTTCCGGCACACAGACGGCCGAACTGCACATGACTCCTCTGCTCCCACCATGTGTAGTTTTAGACCCGAACTGCACATGACCCCTCCGCTCGCACCATGTGTAGTTTTCCATTCGGATGCTGACTTTGAGCCTCGTCGCAGGTTCCGGAAAGAAGACGGTGCTGCGTGAGGCGGCCAAACAGCTCAAGTCCAAGCTGATGCGCCAGAACGAGGAGAAGCCGAGCGATATGGCGGTTGTATATCTGACCCGGCATCCCTCCCCTCACGGACCATACGGACGCCTGCCGCTCACAGCATGGTTAGGCGTCAGCGAGGACGAGTGGAGCACGCTGGGCGTCACCGATTTGGCCACGACAATCCTGGAAGATCAGCGGTCGAGCGAGCGTATACGCCGGGCGAAGGTTATCCTGGTCGACAACGTGGGCCACTTCACCGCTCGCGATTTTGACCGGCTGGATCAGACGCTGAGCACCGTCTTCGGCACACCGGAGCAGCGTTTTGGAGACGTCCGCTTGGTGGCCGCCGGTGACTTGTGGTGGCCCGCTGGCCACGATGACGAGCGGACGGCGGGCCAACCCGCCCACAGGTCGCATGCCTGGAGTCAAGACACGAAGTTATGGCGACATCAAGTGGTTCTCAACGGCTGCTATCGACACGGAGACCCTGCCTCTCCTTTTGCTCTGCTACTCGGGCGCTGCCAGACCGGACCCCTCCAGGGCTCCGGAATCAGCGAGCTGGAGCGCCCGTTGGCTCCGTCCACCCAAGACTATCGGGTCCAGCTGTTCCCGACTCCCCATCTCGCGGCCGCACACAATCGGGAGAACGCCTTCCTCAACCGGGCTAACGCCCTGGAGTTTAAGGCCGAGGATAAGGGGAGGGACGGATCTCTGCTCTTGTCCATGAGCGGGGTCCCCCCCAAGTCGCTCATTCTCACGCTGGACGCACCGGTCACACTGTTGGTCAACCTGACGGTGGACAACACTCTTTCTGCGGGCCAGATCGGCACCATTCGCTGTTTCGAGACAGAGACCAATTGGGTCAAGCATGTGGGTCCGCTGGCTTTTATGGGGCGGGGACCAAATTATACCGACGGTACTGCCTGGCACGAGCGGCCGCGCGTTCTGGGAAAAGCTCCCCCTGGCGCGGCAGGCAGGAAGACTGCCCATCTCGACTGGCCGGTGGTCACATTCCATCTTTACGACGGAAGTTTGTACACCACCATGGTCCGGACGCACACCTGGACGCTACGATCGGACCCGGCCGAGGCCGAGGACCGGCCATCTTCTCGCTGCCAGGTGCCTCTTGCGCCGGCCTGGGGCCTGTCCATTCATGATGCACCCTTTCTCTCAGTGCTGGCATGTGAAATTGATTGCGCGGGAATGGCAGAGCCGGGCGCGCTGTATGCGGCGATGTCGCGCGCGGCCACCTCAGGCTGTCTGGAGCTACGGAACGTGAAAGGTTTGTCGGAGAACGCTCGAACGGCGACTCGGTCGTGGGAGCGTGGGCTTGTAGAGAAGGCGTTGGAATGGGTCACCCCCACCTCCCCCAACCCCTCAGACGATGAGTCAGACTCTTCGGAAAAGGGCGAGGAAGACCAGACTGTAGCCGGGGAAGATCACGAGGTTGAGCGTCAGCTGGGTGATGCTGAGAGGGTCACAGATGACCAGTCTGACGACGGAAGCTCCGGCACAGACCCGGCGGGCAAGAACCCTGCAACGCCTGTCCCGGAAGAGGTGGACGAAGTCAGCGAGGATGTGGAGATGGCGGAGGCTTTGGCGCCACAAGGTGCGGACTCGGCACCGGCCTCGCCTCAGTCCCCTGCGAGCGAACCAGCGGATGCCAACATCGACATCGTCGGGCCCCCCACGCCTGTGGAACGACGCTCCCTTGAAGATGATGTATATCAGTCTTTGCCACCCGCCGCGTTTTTGGGCGAGGTCCCGCCTGCCCGTCCGCTGGTGACCGGTCCAATCGACCCGGACGCGGACATCGAAGACGAAATCACGGTAGCTAGTCCTTTCCTCGCTCCTTCCATTAGGCGATCTGTGCGGCAGCGACAACAGTCACCAGCCCAAAGTCTGAGAAACATCGGCTCCTCCGACACGTCCGCATTCTCGCCGTCGCCGCGAACAAAGCGCCACTGGAATGCGCTGGATCCGTCAAAATGACGAAAGGTCCTGGCCCATTCAGCGACGCATCCGTGTCTGCAACCATTCAGCCATAATGTAGTCAGCCGACAGCAATGCAGTTTTTATGACCGCATCTCTGGGGCAGGGTCACCTCCAGGCAACTGACTGTGCAGTTTACTACACATCATGCACGGAGCGGGGTCATGTGCAGTTTTACCACACATCATGCAAGGTGAGGGGTCATGTGCAGTTTACTACACATCATGCACGGTGCGGGGTCATGTGCAGTCTTACTACACATCATGCACGGTGAGGGGTCATGTGCAGTTTACTACACATCATGCACGGTGAGGGGTCATGTGCAGTTTACTATACATCATGCAAGGCGAGGTCCAAACCCATTTGCATCAACTGAAGGAACCCCATTCGGGGCGGCGAGACGATCCGGGCCGGCCCCGGGTTTTCCGGTCCGGACCGTAGCGAGATAGGGTGAAATGAGGCACGGCGATTAAGCCGGAACCGATGAGTCATCCCTCATCCCGGTGTAACCAAACAGGCGCCGGGCTTGGCTCGGGCCGGCGCAGGCAGCTCTAATTCCGCGGTCAAATGAAAAGGGTGAGTCATCCCGTTGCCCGGCGCAACCAAACACGCGCCGGGCTTGGCTCGGTCAGGCGCAGGCAGCTCTAATTTCGCGGTCAGATCACCGGTGGCGTACTTGCTGCGCAATGGCAAACGAACCTGCGCGTCCCCCCCTGAAGGGTATATAAGGAGGCACTGCCCCGTTGCACGCGTCCCCCCTTCCCTCTATTTCAGGTCTATCCCCAATCTCCCTTGCCCCCTAGACCTAGCAGACCCTTGGCAGACCCTCCACACCCGAGTCTCATACTAGAAGTCTCACTGCCTCAACACCTTATCCCCACTCCCTTGACCTCTTCATCCATCAGCGATTGCCGACCACAGTTCCCTAGCACCACCTAGCAATCAGGAAGCTGCTATAAGCGAAGAGTCCGCGCGCATGAACGTCGACACCGACAACCCAGCCCCCCCTTCTAGCCTTGCACCAGTGGATGCTCCCGAAGGTGAGTTGCTAGCCTCAACTGCGCATGACCCCCCTGCTCGCACCATGTGCAGTTTTTCCCTCCCCACTGCACATGATCCCCCTGCTCGCACCATGTGCAGTTTTTCTCCCTCAACTGCGCATGACCCCCCTGCTCGCACCATGTGCAGTTTTTCCCTCCCCACTGCACATGACCCCCCTGCTCGCACCATGTGTAGTTTAGTAGCTGACTGCGCATCCTTTCTGAACACCCACCAGCTTCTGCCGACCAACCGCGAGAGCTCAGCCCAGAGCACATACAGATACAGCCGCCTTCCAAAAGACGTAAGGGTACAAAAGGGATTACAGCTGCTGCCTTGCCAACCGATCCATCTTCAGTACCTGGTCCCTCCGCTGCGACGGCGACGGTCGAGTCTGGACGGTCGACCACACGCCAGAGCAAGGCCAAAGGCAAAGGCCGTCAGCGCTCAGCGTCTCCTCCCTCTGCTGTCAAGATCAGGCAGCAAGAAAACGAAAACAGGGACTATGAGGCCAGGACTGGAGCGCACATCCACGACGAGATCATCGCTCGCGCCCTCTTGGGGCGCTTTGACGTCTTCGTCGGCGACCTTGAGGGTTCTGACGGCATCAGCGCCGAGGAGTTGCCCGAGCAGCGCGGGACAAGCATCGAGGACTTCGAATGGATCTTGAAAAACCTCAAAGCTTCCGGCCGGGTCAAGGAGTTTGCCCCAATCCTGCTGGGTATCGAACCCAGTCAGGCCGACCCTCAGATGATGGAGGAGGTTAAGGCGGCCACCCTATCTGAGCTTACTATGGCTCAATATTCGGACATCCTGCAAACGCCGGCCGGCCGAAAACAAGAAGGACTCGACCTACAATTCCGTCCCACAACAGTTCTTCGACCGCCTAAGCCCGTCAAGTTGAAGATGAAAGGGCCCGACGCAAGAGGCAAGCATCCCGTCATCCGGCTGTTGGACGGGCAAAAGCGCCTCGCCGCCTTGAGGCAATGGCGCTCGGACCCGGAAATATTCCCTAATGGCTTCCCCGAGAGCGCGCAGTATATCCAAGCGTTGGTCTATGACTGGCCTCTCCTCAAGGCTCATCCTGAAGCACGCGAGCGACTAATCAACGCCGAACCCCCCGTCACCAACCCCAGTGGCGAAGGCGACCAGGCCAAGCGGTTCCTCCACCAGTTCATCAACCGCTTCGAGAGTAGCTCGCTCCGCACGAACGCTGCGCTGTTGGCTATGGCGCAAGAGAACCCCCTCGCCGCCGACAAAGGAGGCAGGGTGAAGGTCCCCGACCAGAACCTCCTCGCACAGCAGAAGAGGATGTTCCAGCTGGTCCTCAAGAGCCGCCTCCTCCGGACTACCACAATGTCGTCCCTTGAGACCGCGGCCGGCGTTCTCGCCTTCCGGAGTGAGCCCCTCCACCATCTCCTCAACCTTGGGCACGAGGTAAGTTTAACTCTCGATCCCCTTCCCCAATATCTAGGGTTTCCTTCGTGCCCATCACACATGACCCCCCCAGCTTGCACCATGTGCAGTTTTCCCCCCTGAACTGCACATGACCCCTCTGCTCGCACCATGTGCAGTTTTCCCCCCTTAACTGCACATGAACCCCCATCTCCCATCATGTGCAGTTTATGCCCCTCAACTGCACATGACCCCCCTGCTCGCACCATGTGCAGTTTTCCCCCCTCAACTACACATGACCCCCCTGCTCGCACCATGTGCAGTTTGACCCGTCGACTGACCATCAATGTCTTTGGCTTGCAGTTTCCCGGCTTCGCACTCGCTGCTTGGTCGTTCCAACAACGGGTGGTTGCAACGGCTTTGGTGACTCGCGTCGATGGCTCGATGGCGGTCGAGTTCGTTCCTCAGCTGCTTCAGTCCTCGATGGTGCGAGCTCTTCGGTCTGTACCATCCGACCCTCACATGGAGCAGCCAGCACAAATCAAAGCGGCCGCGGCTGCTCTGAAGAAGCTTGTCGGATACGATGAGCACGGCACAGAGAACCTCACTAGCGCAGCGGATCTACGGTCACGAGATTTGCTGAGCAAGTGGCGAGAGACGGAGTACGGGCATCCGGCCACGTTCCTTCTCTGCATGCTGAATGTGCTGTACGCAGCTTACGGCCCCCACACCGTGTCCTATATGGACGAAGATCAGGCTGAGCGTTCAGTCGCGGAGCAGGAAAAGAATCAGTACAAGCAACCCCGGGCACGGATGCCTGACGGTTTGGATTGTCGGGTAGACATGAGTCAATTCCGAGCAGACGCGGCGCGGGTCCAGCCTCTTCAACACTCCCACGCCGCCTTTCTTCGCCGCCACTTTCAGGAAGCACCGCGGCTCAATGCGGTTGGACGGATGGGCGTTACTGGGTTTGCTGCGATGGCTGATCCCACCACCCTTGCCACGCTACTGGTCAATCGCCACAGCACTCCGTTGATCAGGGACTTGGGGCTTGTATTCACGGAGATCAGTGCTCAAATCGATCCGATCCGTACGCTGGCCATGCAGAAAACGAAAGCCAATGTCGACGGAGTGGGCGACTTTTATCCCGGGCCCGGCCCCTTCTTCACCGCGGACGACACCCCCGACTCCCCCTTCCACACCTTTTTCGGAGCTGTCCTCATGTCCGTCAGCCGGGCAGGCGCGGTGAACGACCGCTATTTCCGCGATGCGGAAGGGCCGAGCCCCGATCCGTCTCCTGCAGCTCGCGCCAGTGCTTTACTGGACGATATTCCGACCCATCTCTGGCGTTACATTATGGAGCACCTGGCCGAAATGGTTTCTGAGCGTAAGTACTTTCTCAACCTTTTACCTAACTGCACATGACCCCTCTGCTCGCACCATGTGCAGTTTTGGGGGCCGATCTGCACATGACCCCTCTGCTCGCACCATGTGCAGTTTCTCCCTTCCAGCAAGATATGCTCCCCTTGCTCGCGTCTCGTATGTTCATACGCTGATCTCTATCCGTCTGCTCTGCTCGAATACAGTGCAGAGTGCCCAACGAGAGGCGAAGGTTGTCGCCACTGCTGTCCTCTCCGACCGGTACGGCACGCGCCACGAGAAGTCGTCCACCTGGAAAAATTCCGGCCAAGACACGTTCTATGACCGGTTGTATCATTGGAGAGTGGGCCTAAACAAAGCCGGGTTGATGTCCATCCCCCACTCCCATTATTGGGCCGCTGTACTGAGGTCCAAGATCCGCCTCAGTCGTCGTCAGGGCAGGCTCGATCACCGTACCCGAGCCAAGACGGAGAAGGAGGTAACCAATGCGGAGATCAGCAGGTACAGTCCGGGGGTCGATCAAGTTGAAACCCAGCTCATCTGGGTCCTGGCCCGAGTCTACCTGGTCCACAACAGCGCACATTGGTGCAAGATCCGGCTGTTGCTGTCTGCCATCGAGACGGCGGCCAACTTTTTCAACGTCGGCGTTGACCCGGAAACCCGGGCTACCAAGCACAACCCTAAGCTTGATCGGGTCTGGCGCGGCCACTTCGGCGGCTACCGCAGCAGCATTCCTACGCTTCCCGACCGCCTGCCAGGGCAGTCTAAAGAGTGGGACTACACCTTCCGCCTACGGGATCGGGCCTTGGTAGCGGACTTCCTGCCTCGGCTCATCGATCTTGACCTCCCCGATAGCGACATCATGACCGCAGATCAAGGTCTACGATATTCCACTGCGGTCGCCGTTCGTCTTTGGGAACCGGAATGGGTGGACCACGACATGTTGCTTCGACAGTTAGGGCAGTCCAACACCAAACGAGGTGTCGTCACGTTTCTCAGGTCAGATACAGCCGTTGTGGGCACTCCTTTGAACCAGCTGGCCCACAATAACCAGGCTCGGGCTCTGGCCCGCCGCGGGGTAGCCTGGCTCCAGAAGTATGCCAAGGAGCTCGGCAATGCCAGTCTGGGGCAGATCTCTCACCACGGACAGCAGATCCAAAACGGCTTCGTGGGATGCACGCATCTGTCTGATTGGTTTCACAAGGCCGCTGATGCGCAGACCTTCTTCATCGGGCACAAGCGCCAAGGAAAGGATACTGCCTCGTCCAAGCTCGAAGCTCTCCGCGTGGTGCCCAACTACTTGCTCAGCTGCATATCTAACGCGGCAGGGGATGGCCTGATGAGGCGACTCCGTCACGACGACCCGACTAAAGGCCGCCGCGCCCGCAACCTGGATAAGCTGTCGTTGTGGGAGGGTATGCCTATCGCGCGTGAGGGTCCCGAGGATGACCAATTTCCAGACGAATGGCGCTTGGATCTTCCCTTCTTCCCGCTCACACCCGTCGAGCTGGCAGAGGCGGCATGTTTCCGTGAGGACCCGCCAGACAGCCTTCATGCCTCTCGCACGCTGCACCGCGTGCGGAAGATGGAGATTACCGAGAACTTGACGGTGGCGGAAGGCGACGCCCATCTCGACGCCAAAGAGCGGCTGATGCGCGAGCTCTCCGGGATGATCGCCAAAAATAACATATGTCCTGACCAGCGCCGTCCCGACGCCCCAAGCCAGCGCACTTCCAGTCCCGGGCCGAGCAACCAGGAGGAAGTCGAGGTAGTGCACCTTGAAGCAAGCAGCAAGCCCACCAAAGACCAGCTTACACGCTACCCTCAGGCTGTATCCCAGCACTCGGTCATGGTGGCCGAGACTTTCGAGCACGTATTTAAGGTGAGTCCTAACCCCTTCTGATTGCACATGGACCCCCAGCTCGCACCATGTGCAGTTTATGCCCCTGAACTGCACATGAACCCCCATCTCCCATCATGTGCAGTTTATGCCCCTCAACTGCACATGACCCCCTAGCTCGCACCATGTGCAGTTTGTGCCCCTGAACTGCACATGACCCCTCAGCTCGCACCATGTGCAGTTTATAACCCTGAACTGCACATGGCCCCCCAGCTCGCACCATGTGCAGTCGGCTTGCCATACCCCTTGATTGTGATCAACTGACTCATCACGCTTGCTGACATACGAACCGCATCTTCTTGCAGACCCATATCGCTCAGATGTTTACATTCGTTGGCACAGGGAAAATAGAGGAGGAGCATCTGAGTCGAGAACAGGCCCGCTTGCGATTCGAAGCTTTCTTCCGCCCCATGTTCCATCCAGGCTACTGGGCTCCGGGACAGGGCTCTTCCGCCCGCCGAAGCGCGCGACGGTACGCACACGGCTACACGCCGCCCTTTTCATGGGCTTTCCGTCCGGATAGAACCGAGACAGACTCCCTAGTCGCCCCGCCCTCGGACTCGCCACTCTGGACGGCTCAGGGCTCACCGTTCCGCTTAGCTGATCGTGCGCCGAAAGAGGTCCGGGCCGAGCTCGCGCAGCTGACCGAGACCCTGTGCAACGAGGATGAGGTCACGACTTATGAGCCCGTACCCGGCTTAGACTTCAGCTCGACTGTGTGGCCGGCCGACCTGGGTGTCAACGTGATGGACCGGATGTACGAGCGGGTGATGGTAGCCGAGCCAGCTCGAGGGGTGTTTCACCCAGAGGGCGTCAATGTGCATGCCTCGACGTTGACGTCACTTCGGAACCTGTCCCAGGGAAGCGGTCTCCCGTCTGATATTCTTGCCCTCAGCCCTCAGCCGCTTGTCCTTGCGTGGGGAATGACCCATGGTCTGGTGCCCTCTTGGTTTCTGGACCTCTCGTATCCCAAGAAGCCTCAGGACGTCACCCACTGGTTGGCGAAGAAGATCCCTTCCACGCTCGCCCAGCAATCTCTTGCGTTCGGACGCCGGCAGTTTGACATCCTGCGACGCCTTCAAGAGCTTCGCGAGTTGTATGGCGGCAGGACTGAACACAGCGAGAGCTTCACGCCTGATTTCCACCTGTGCTCGGATGGCCACACGGCCGACTCCCCCGAACCTCTCGGGGACAGCTCTTTCCAGTCTGGCCGCATGACGACCTTTTCTCCTGACGTCAGCTGGCGCTGCCGGGCCAAGTTGGGACACACGAGATGGGCCGTGACCCACCCCGGCACGAAGATCCAGCTACCGAAGGAGCAGCGAATGCAGCAGGCCGATGACCTCTCTGATCGGGACGGGCACGACTTCTTGCCCGACGCGGGGGATCACCCGACCAAACCCACCGTGCAGTCCTTCCTCGCCAATCTGGACACGGACGACGCTGAAGCCAAACTGAAGATCTGGTCACCCCTCGTCAATGTCTCTAAGCGTGCACGTGCTGAGGATCCGGATCCGTTTGACGATGCGGACGACGATGAGTAAGCCTCCTAGTAGCCCCTTCCCCCCTTCAGCATTGCTTTGGCGTGTTGCGACGCTCCTCATCTCATGTAAAGCCCTAAGGCTCTGCAACCCTTGTCTGTTGCTGTCAATACATTTTCATTTCCCTAGCTTGGTTTGGCCCGGCCAGTTACCCATCGTGCGGGATAGAAGATCATGCCCCCCCCCCCCAGCAGCGGTCGGATCACTACACATGGTGGGAGGTAGAGGGTCATGTGCAGTTGACTCGACCATGGCAAATTACTACACATGGTGGCAGGCAGAGGGTCATGTGCAGTTTTACTCGACCTGGGCAGATTACTACACATGGTGGCAGGAGGTGGGTCATGTGCAGTTTTCTCGACCTTGGCAGATTACTACACATGGTGGGCGAAAGAGGGTCATGTGCAGTTTTACTCGACCTTGGCAGATTACTACACATGGTGGGCGAAAGAGGGTCATGTGCAGTTTTACTTGACCTTGGCAAATTACTACACATGGTGGGCGAAAGAGGGTCATGTGCAGTTTCACTCGACCTTGGCAGATTACTACACATGGTGGCAGGAGGAGGGTCATGTGCAGTTTTACTCGTTGTTAGTGAACACTAGACACGATGAAGGTAGAGGGTTACGTTGTAGTTACTGCGACCTTACTTCGTGCGCCATAGGGTCAGGGACGCGGAGAGTTCCTCTATATGGTGCGAGGTGTGCAGGTTCATCAACGAGGGCTAGGGTGGGTTAGCCTTAGGAAGTCTGATCAGGGTTATCATGTTGTAAAACCATCTGCACCCACCACTAAGCAAAAGTGTGGTCAACCACGCAATTGCCGCAGTGGATGCAGATCTCAACATAGCCCCCTCCTCCCTGTGGTCATTGCGTACAGTTCGGATCGTACTTGGTGCGCTGCCAGACACCGACACTCTGCTTGTCGCCCTGACAAGGTGGACTTCACCACTGTCACAGAAATGTCCCGAAAAAATGCCACGAGGGGGACTCGAACCCGTACCCATCAGACTCTTAATCTGTTGTAAAACCATCTGCACCCACCACTGAGCAAAGGTGTGGTCAACCACGCAATTATCGCAGTGGATGCAAATCTTAACATATCAGACCCGGATCCCGACGGGCAACCAGAAATGCCACGTGGCGTAGGTTGCTAACTTGATGGGTTAACGGGTTTGGGGGCATTTCATCCGGGTGCTAGGGTGATCAGGGGTGTAAAGTTAGACTCAGCACCCTACCCAACCAGGAGTGCCACGTGGCGTGGGTTACTTCCTTGATAGGCATAAGTACTAAGAGTATTCCAAACCCCTGGGTTAACCCTAACCCTTTACCCATCCGAAGACGCCCTAGGGTGATAACCCCGCATGGAAGTCAGCCTAGACGGTTACCGCCCAACTTAGGCAGAGCACCGTCATGGCGACATCCTAACCCAGAGGAGGTTTAGAGACATGATCACCCTAACTTCAGCTTTGGTGGCCTGAGATCAACGCTTGGAGTTGTATAGAACCCAAAGGTGATCCTACCCTTATTCCCAGACAATTAAAAATGATCAGCACCAAGCGATGCAGAGACAGTGCCCTGAGCGGTGTTGCATTAATTGGTCTCGGATCATGCGCCACAAGTAGTACAACTACAGGTTTGTAACGCGGATCTCTGCGCCACGGTGTGCAGTGCCGGTGAGATCATGAAAACGTAATATCAAGATTTCCCGTTTTCAATACAAAAATGTGGGGTCAAAGGCCGGGCACTATCATACAGGGATCTTCCATGATCTTCATCCAATTTGTTAGATCACCTGCTGCTAGTCTGACAAACACACCGTTTGCTCAGTACTATCCCAGTCCAGCTTCCTGTGCCACCTGTCGTGCGCCCCTCACGCATGGTTAGCGTCCCCATACATGCTGCGCAGAGCAAGTCCGGCTGGGGGGCGAAGGATCTGCTGTATGTCTACGCAGTAGACTGAAAGCGGATTCTTTGTTCCCCAACTTTCAGGCTCTGCCTGAAAGTCAAAGTAACATGGTCAGGTGTCATTGCAGTGTGTATGATTTACAGGGTTAGCCCATAGTCGCAGATGCGCCAGCAAAGTGGTCAGAGGGTATTGATATGTCTATGGGTTTGTTATGCTTGGCCCCATTGTCTCAGAGAGGTGGCCGATCAGATTTGGTCAGTAGCAAGGAGAAGTACTCCTACCACGGCCTGGAAAGCAGTGTAAGTCGGTTTGTTGAAGACGTATTCGATCTCCTTCCAGGCAGGAGGAATGTGTAGGGGCTTGGAAGGCGAGTCAAGATCGTAGCGTGGATTGAGGTAGACGGCAACCTCTTTGGCCGCCTCCAGAGCGTCGGGATACACGGTCAAGAGCATCAGAATGCCCCGTACCCCGTCTTTGTAGGCGGCCATCGAGCACGTCCTGGCATCGTTCTGTCGTCCACAGATCTCTTGCGGTAGATTGCAGAAGAAGCAGGCTTGACCGTAGCCCCAGTCATTGGCTTTGTTCTTGCGGAACTCCATAGACGCCGCAACATTGAGTCCGTAAGTCTTGCATCGGGCAGCGGGATGGTCCGAAGGTTTCCTGAGTAACTTGCACATCGCACATTTCCGATCCAAGGTGCCCACAGCCGTTTGGATGCGCATTTTCCAGATGTCAAAGTCCCGTAGATCCTTCGCAAGTGACTCG
Organism: Tilletia setariae; assembly: GCA_023634365.1. NCBI lineage: Eukaryota > Fungi > Basidiomycota > Exobasidiomycetes > Tilletiales > Tilletiaceae > Tilletia > Tilletia setariae. The sequence goes on from JAMJXE010000017.1 coordinate 101,725, forward strand.
TTGATTGTTGGGATGTGAACTGGGTAGTCTGGCACCGCGTCTGCTTTAAATCCAGAACTCCCGATCAGACGTGGAGGTGATCGAACCAGACGCACCCGATCTGGTCGCATTTTGGTTCGGCCTGCAGATACTAGTAGCCCAGACTTCTGATTTGGAGTTAAGTCTTCGGCGGATTTGTAGCTATCGTCTCCAATGATCGATTGCGGTGGTTCTTGCCGATTGTCGTCAACCGGGCCTAGAATGCCGTTGATTTGCTCTGGATATGGACGCTGAGCACTACTTGGCGCGGCGTTTACCTGCCAGTCATGTTCCGATCCCTCAAGAGGAGTCATCAGGGCACATTCTCTTCGGCGCTGCAGTTGGGAGTCGCAACATTTCGATGAGCATCGCAGATATATACGACATGCGAGCAGATTTGAGACAACAAGGAGCGCGCTGAGACTTACGATAGGCATTGAGGCCCTTGTGCTAGGTGTAAGAAGGGCAGTTGCCGGCACAAAAGGAGTGGAAGGCCTCTTGAATACTGGTCGCGGTCTTGGAGTATCTAAAGCCAGGATCTTTGCCGTTGGATCGGGTGCTGTCACGGTTGTCTCTTCATCACTATCCATTGGCCAAGATGCTCGTATCCCCTCTGGCCGCCTTTGTGCGGAGGTCGGGGTGCCGCTGGACCTGGAGGGTGTTCCCGAGTCTAAGTCTTCCAAAGCAGAGGTGAGCTCTTTCTCCAGTTGATGACTGGTGAGCGTGTAGTCCGCGGCCAGGTTCTGGTGGTGAGACGATTTCGATGCGTTGTCCAAGGCGGTCTCGCCGTTCGTTCGTCTCGACTTGTTGCTCGTTTCGGACGCTTCCGGCGCTTTCCTTTTGTTTGGACGGTTGAACGTCGGTGAAGGGTCAGGTGGCGGAGACGAACTCGATCGCTGGGCATTATTGTCGTTGTCGTCGTCGTTGTCGTCAGGATCATTGCGCTGATAGCCCATATTCAACATGCAGAAATCACAGGGTTCTGCATGAAGTTCCAGGCAGGAAGCAGCCCGACCATCAAGCCAGCTGCACATGGGTACACGCATGCACACCTGTTCGCTAAGCATGAGATCTAGCGCCTGGCTGTCGCTGGTAGGTATCGGAGGATAAGAAGCAGGGTAGCTTGCTTTAGCTTTCAGAAAGATCGTGATCTCTCCGACGGATTTTCGTGTGCGCGCCGCACGCCCAGCGACCTGAGCAAAGCTGATCATCGAGTGTGGCCGGTCAATGTAGACCACGAGATCGATGCTAGGACGGTCAATGCCAACGCCCAGAGCTGTGGTCCCAACGATGGCAGGCACCTGACCGGACATGAATTTGTGAAGGTAATCTTGGTTGGGATTCGAACCGTTGTAGTTCGGCTGTTCGTCTCCCTTCTCCGAAACGTAATAACCGATTTTCAAAGCCTCAGCAAACTCTTTGGCCTGGTCTCGGCTCTTGACAACGACCATCAGCTGAGGTGTTCGCGTTGGTTCGTAATCCTGTCCCATCCGTCTAAACTTGCGCACGTAAGAGCTGAGAGTGTCCAGAAGTTCTTTTTTGCCTGTGTAGCGCTCTATCTTGTAGCGCAGATCCTTGCGATGTGTCAATTCTCTACACCACTGGATTGGAAGATGGGTTAGGGATGGCAGCTCGTGTTGTCGACTTGGCGGGAAGGTAGCCGTCATGAAAATCCACGGTACACCTTTCAAGACATTGGTTACTTGCGGAACCTTGTCCACGCACGGACGAAATGAACGCTCGTCGAAAAGGACTTGAACTTCATCAAAGATGATCCGCACAATCCGTGATTTGTTCGCAGGCTGCGCAAGCCACTCGTCCACAAATCGGTGGCTGACCAGTTTGTTTAAAGAGATGATCAGAAGGCCAGGATTTCCTGGCTCCAGTTTGACCTGCTCGTCTTTGACTCCTGTCCACGTGTGGAAAGCTAAGCCGCGTCGTCTGCACTGTTGCACCACATCCATCATCAGGGCCTTGAACGGCACGACCAGAACTGTGATGTCGGCGCTGCCTCTCATAGTTTTTGCGGAGAGCAGATACGTCTGAGATTTGCCAATACCAGTGCCAGCCACGAGCGCGATGTTGACGAAAGTATTGTTCAGCATTAAGGTGACCGTCTCCGCCAAGGCGTGCGATCGAAAACCAGCGTATTGGTATTGAAATTGACCACGCTGGAGGCTGAGCAGGAGCCGGGATTGTTCCAGACTGAGAGGGAGACGATTGATGATAGACGTAACGCCTTGAGCCGCACCAGTCGGTGGCTCGCAAAGACGCCCTTCCGTTGACCCTTGCCGGCTGGGAGAAATGGTCCTCCGTAGCTCCTCTATGGCCCTCTGCATTCCAGTTTCCACGGCGCATGTGATTTGAGAAGACGACAAAGTGGCTGACGTTGTGCCGGATGAATCTGGAGAAAGGTTGAGGAACCCGTGATTCGGTTGTGGCTCTGCTATCAAGCCCCAGAAAAGCTGCCAGCCGCGAGAGACCATTCGTGCTCTAGCAATACCGTCTTCGGTCATATGGCTCCTGTGCGTTGCATCGCGACCGTACCAGAGGACGCTGGCCTCCATGCTGCGTCCCGATTGTGCGGAGTATGCGTCTTGATAGAGCCCGAGCACGTCCCGCGCCTTGCCCTTGGCCTTTGAAGCGGGGTCCTGAAATGCCGCGGCCATGTGAGAGCTGACTGCCTCAATCTCATCTGCAGTATAGCCGGCTATGATAGGGTCTTGCTCCGGATGCGTACTGTCGTATATGAGTCTGCGAAAGACCTCGGCCAAAGGCCCACATCTGAACTTCTTGTGTACAACACCTTCGGCAAATTGTCGAAAATCACGTATGTTGAAGGACATGCCCATACCCGACATCAAACACGCGTGCTCCAGATGTCTGACAAACGTCGTCGTATCCCACGGTCGTTGGATTGTGTCCGCGCCATTCCGTCGTCGGCTCAGGATGTATGCTCTGTTGTTCGTCTTATTTTTGAATTTCCATAGCGTATCGGTTGCTTGCCGTACCGTGGCGAGATAGAATGCGTACATACGACCGACTTCGGGGTGCAAGATATGTAGGTTGAGTTTTGAACGTGGTCCAACGTGATCAGATTTGCCGTACGTCAGGTCGAGCCAAACTTCAGCATCAGGTCCAATTAGGATGGACCTTCCGCGCCCACCCGCGATATCTCGGTAAGTTTGCTCCATTAGCTCTGTACCACGAGGTGGAAGTCCACTCGTCAGATAGATGGCGACAGTAGCCCATTGTAGAAAGCTATGTTCAGCGTCGAGATAGCCATCCACGACGGTCCAATCGATGTCTTCCTCCCTGAATGCGCATTCTCGACGTTTGTTGAACGGAAGAAGCACTCTTAGAATCTCGTTCCCAAATCTGTCGAAGTTGAAAACTTTTCCGACGTTGTCGGTATGGTTACCGAACCAGGCACCTGGTGCTGACCACGCTGGATCGTCGACGAGCTCCTCTAAGGGAAAATCTTTGACCTCCATCTTGATCGGGCAAGGGTCGAGCAGCAGCTCTAAGCTATTGCGCATCCATCCTATGACTTGTTGCATGAGGTTCGTTACACTCGCGAGATGAATCTGTGTTGACCCCATCCAGACCGATTTTTCGTCCCTGTCCCATCGAACACTGGCTTTCACCGATTCGGCCTTGGCGCACGCCCAACCGAAAGTGCGGTAGCCCATGATGACGTTGATACCGGAGTTCCAGAGAGATTCTCTTCCTAGTTGTCGATTATGAATCATCTCGAACCTCTCGGAGCGCAGTCGAGGGATAGAAGTTAGTTCCTCATCCGCGTGTTCATCCCATCCTTCGGCAGCCGCCTGGCGTTGGATCGTCACCATAGTGTGCGGAAACCACATAGTCTTGAGCATAAAGATTAGGCCGCTGAGAATAGGTGTGAACCTTCTGGCGCTGAGAAAGGTCTGGTCGACAGGAACCGTGATGGCCAGGGTGGCAATGAACGTTACGAGGATCGAATCGGCTTCGACGTCTGCCACCGCGCTCGTGACTAGGAGAGCACCGAGTTTCCAGTAGGCGGTCTCTGCCTGTGTGTTGACGATCTCGCGAACTGCATCCCTGAGATTGCTATCCGCGAGCTGCATCGCACGTATTGCGGTCTGAAGGTCAGGGTCATTCCTTGATCCAACAATATCCGATGTTGCTATTGGGTCGTTCCCTCCATTTGGCTGGTGGAGTTTAAGATGTAACCTCACGAGAAACATGACCAGCTGTACGAAAATTCGCATGTACCGGTCCTTGGTTGCAGCTTGAATGTTTAGGGGCGGAGTCAATCTTGCGGCCGAAATATCCTGCGTGTTGAGGGCTTGCTTGTACCAGACTGGATATTGATTGACCTCATCCAGGGCTCGATCCACAGCTCGCCTAGCGCCCCTGACGATTTTCTGCCCCAGACCATGCAGTGACGGGTCATGGTCTATCTGGCTAACGACGGGCAGAATCACCAAGTCCGCGTTGGCCTTTAAGTCTTGTCCCTCAAAAAGACCCTTGAAGCCGGTTCGACGCAACCAAGGAGAAAGTAGCTTTTCATTTGGAGTCTCATGTTCCTTCGAGTAGGTCTGTTCCAGGAGGGCACGCAACCAAGGTAGGGGTTCCTGTCCGTCGAGGAGTACCGCAGAATGATGTGTATCGTCGGAGCTCGATCCCTTGCAGTTTTGAGCCACGTGTCTGCGTAGATTGTTACTGAGCTCGAACGTTCTTGGGCACAGAGGACATTTGAAGGCTTCGACTTCTGTCCCATCATCCTGTGGGTACTTCTGGCGTTTGATATCGATAGGCGAGTCTTGTCCAGGTACCACTACGCCAAATGCTACGGGGGCGTGTTTGAGCTTATGTGTGGAGAGTTGAGCCCGGGTGCCGAAAGCACTGTCGCATGTAGCGCAGGTGTGAGCATTTGCTTCCATGTTATCGGGAGGCTGGCCGTCAGCATCGTGCGTTGAGAGTGATGTCGCCTTGGTCTGAGTCATGTCTTGCGCGTGGAAATTTGCCTGTCCGTCTTGCGCCCACAACTCAAGTAGGGTCTGGTCGCCGAATAGGTCCGAGAGCCGGCTTCCACAGTCGTTCCCAGTTGTCGAACCGGAGTTTCCGGTATCGACTGCAGCCGGTAGTTCGTTCTCGGGTAGGTCAAACTTGCCAGCGGCGATCATCGCATCGAGTTCCTCATCAAACAACAAGTCGAGAGGATGCGGCTCCTGCTCCGTCGTGGTTGCATTCAAGAACGTGAGATCCACATCAGTAGAGGTGTCGATCGCAGTAGCAGGGTCTGTCACGCATGTCAGCGTCTGCTGTGCCTGGGCGTCAACTATGCCGTCTTGTGAACCAATTGGGCTGGCATCGATAGAGTGCCGACAGGCATGAGCAGGCTCAGTATGCCGCCCGCTGTTCCGAACGCTGTTTTGGTCAGCAGGCCCGGGAGACTGTCCGGTGGTCAGAGAGGGGGTGTTCGCCACGGTTGGTGCTGAGGATACCAAGCACGGAACCGCATTGGGGAGGTTTGAAGAAGTATTGCAGTTCTCGTCCGTTACCGAAGTGTCGGGGCTATCCGTTTCGTTCGTACGGGCATCGGAGGTCACCTCCTGTTCGGAAACTTGGGCCACGACAGTAGAAGTTGGCAATGTTGAAGAGGGTGCCGGGCCGGCAAGCACCTCGCTGTAGGTACGGGTCATTGATGGAGTAAGTGGTGGCATGACTGCGAGGAGTAAGTTGGAATACAACAAAGGTAGCAGTTAGTTGACAGTCACTGATTCCATACTGGCAGCTGTCCACCGATGACATACCAGATGGCAAAGAGAGGCGAAAGAGGGCCGGAGGTGGGGTTCAGGGAGTGAGGATAAAGAAAGGTGTAGGGAGGTGGGGCAGGCGATGAAGGACCAAGAGGAGGGTAACCTGAGTGTGGTTCAGATTTGACAGAAGCCACTCCCGCTGGCCATTAATGTATGTCGCACCTGTTGGGGCTACACCGGGTTACGCGCGTTGCAGATCAGACAGGTGGGCTGTGGGTCGCGTCTAGAAGCGGCACGGGATTGAGAAAGTGCACGTGGCCTTTTCGTTGCACAGGTGACCCGCCGTGTTACGTTCATGCAAGTAAAGCACCGGATGCATCCCGCTAGGTTGCCGGATAAGGATGATTGACCAATCAGTGTCCAGGATCAGCTCGAGTCGACGCGTATGAGCAGGCGGGCGGTATCGGGCCACGTGTGATTAGCTGTAGTGGTGACTAGGTCTTTGTGTCGCGCTTTCAGCCGATGTAGCGCGTGACCGTATCTCCGCTGGCTCGGAGAAGCGCGTTCCTGTGCCTATCGGCTGCTGCAGCTCTACTGCATGTACCAGCGGATGCTGCATGGTGGCTTGCTGGATAAGGACGAGTGACCAATCATCGTCCACGATCTAGCCAGACCGACGCGTTTGGAAGGCGTGAGCGGGACTGGGACACGTGTATCTAGCTGCAGTGGTGACTAGGATTTCTTGGCCGGTTTTGATCCGAAAATCGGCTCGACGGTACCTCTACCAGCTCATGGAAGCCTCTTCTTCCCCACGGACAGCCGCAGACCTGGTGTTGGCCGGACGTGTCTCGTTCAACGTGTCGTACGGCTTGTGTATCGTTTTGTGTAGCGGTCCCACTGTCTAGAACACAAAGAAATTGTTATTGCAAGCGTGGCCGAGAGGCTGGTGAAGAAGCTACATACAGAGGATCCAAATACCTCACCTCCGACCACATCGTCTGTGTGACTGTTGGAACGATCTTGTGTGCTCGGTAAATCCCTTCGTCCGAAGGTTGCCTGCCGGTAGTCTCACAAGTTGCTATTCGTCGTCATCCGTCAGCACATCATCCGATGCCAATATCCCCCGGACGTGCCCGCGTTTCCGCGCACTGCCCCTCGGGTCAGAGTCTTCGAACTCTTCCGTCGCGTCGCTGTCTTCCGCGAGCAAACTCATTGGAACGATGGTGGGTATCACATTCTTGAAAACGGTTCTTGGCTGGGTGTTGCGGATGGCTTCGACGTATGCCGCCGGGTTGTGTGAGAAGTGGGTGCGAAAGTAGGTATATGCTCCCGGGAACGGTTGCAGTAGTCTCTCCACGTGCATGTACAGAAAGTGCACCATTGCCAGATGGGAGTTGGGGACGTCGTGACCTCGAACAAACGCCGTTTCGTATATCGCCCGATTAGTCATCTGCTCGCATTCCTCGTATTCGTCAATATAAAGTTGCGCTTGAGGTTGACGCATCACCAGAGGGCCGTCAGCAGGTATGATCTTTCCGTCTTTGAAAAGCCAACACTCTTTGCGGTAGTCGTCTATGTGTGGCTCTTGTGAGCTTCCGTGGTCCTGCATCACTTCACTGTAGCGATGCGCAACATACGCAATGGCGTTCCATCGTCCGGCTTGATATGAGTCGGAGGGAGGGTTCGCAAACTTCTCTACCCGCGGAAGGTTGTACCAGTTGATAGCTGCCCGAATTTCGTCGAGTTCGCAAGTCTCGAATAATTGATGTAGACACGATTGATAAATGCCTCCTTGGTCCCAGTCTCTGATGCCGCATTCAACCCTGAAGAGGCAGCTTATTGACGCGGCCGCCCACCAGCGTGGGGCCCTCTCCTTTTGTTTGCAAAGCTCGAGTGCGATGCGAGCCCTTTGGGGAAGGGAGGCATGTGGTGAAGTGATGGCGTGGCTTTGACTGTCCACATTGAAACCGCCGACTGTAGTCTGAGAGTTGAACAGTTTGAACAGTCCGGCCTCAGGCGGAGTTGACGGCTGTATGTTTGCCGGATCGCTGTGCGCTGGTGCTACATCTAGGTCAATGTCGTCTTCTCCCTCAGCATCTAGGTCTAGGTCCATTTCGTCGTCGAGCTGCTCTCCACGACCCGCTGAGCCAGGACGAAGAGGTCCTTGCTGCACACCTTGCTGATAAACATAGGAAGGATTGGCATTGGCATTGGCATAACGTTTAGTACCCTTCGAAGGTGTGCTCTGCTGATCTTCAGCGACATCGTCTTCTTCGTCGCTGCTTGACCCGGAAGATGAATCGTCCGTGTCAGAAGAATCGGAAGACGATTCGTCGCTGCTGGACCCGGAAGTCACTTTGTCTTCATCCGTTTCGTCAACCTCGCCTTCGTGCTCGCCATCATCCTCGTTGGCAGCGCGATGGTATGGCGTAGCCAATCTTCGACGACGTGTCCAGTTTCCGTCTCGGTCTAGACCCATTGCCTTCATCCCCTCCCGTGTTGCCTCTTCTTGCAACGTAGGATCCATCGGTGTGTACTGGAACTCCTGTACCCGCGTATGTCCTGGGGATTTGAGTATCCAACGGGGGTCAGGTGATCCCTGTTCGAGACTGGTGCGCACCAGCGCGGCAAAGTCCTCGGCCGCTTTATCATCCGTGAAGCTGTGCACTGCACGATATGCCAAAAAAAGGGCCTGAAACTCCTCATCGTTTACGCTTTGTTTTCTGTTGGCCAAGGCCGATTTCTCCATGATGAAGTCCAAGGAGGTTCGTGGAGGAGGACGTTCATTTGATTTGAGTAGGCTCTTGTAGCCTGGCGCTAGCAGTGCGGTGCTTGGTGTGCAAATTTGGACCCCAGAACTGCCTGCGAGTAGGATGCACATGTCTGCGTCGCACTGGTCAACACCGGTGAGGGAAGAGACTTGGGCGGAGTCGTCGGTGCAGATGTCATGTACAATACATCTTGTGCAGCCCTCATGGGTCCCTTCCAGCTTGTGGTACTCATACACAATGCCCAAGATTATGGGGATCATGTATTTCGCCGTGAACAGTGCTGCGTTTCGACGTATCGCCACGGTGGGGTTCGTCTGCCATAGCGTTCGCACATCGTTCTCGTTCCGGTTGTCGTGACCCTCTTGGATCATGAAAAGGAAGAGTGAGAAAAGAGGTTGGCTCATCTTCGACAGGTAGATGAGGTTCCAGAAATTCTCGCCGATGTTGATGAGGAAGGGGGTGAAAGCGAGGTCGCCGAGCGCAAGTGCGCACTTCATCCAGCGCAGCCAACCGTTGTGTATACGTCTGTAGTCGGGGACCATCTTCTCGAAATACGTGATGTTGTACATCGAGGTACCCAATGCAGTCATACGTCGAACAAAGGAGGCACATATGCACCAGTCGAGGATGACCTGCCACTTGGCCAGACTGAAGACGTTGACCGATTCCTTGGCGTGCTTGAGCATCTTGAGACTGAGTTCCGCGACGTCCCCGTCGTCCGATACCACGTCATTGACCACCGTTCCGGGTTCGAGGGGTTCCATGTAGGGCATGGCGCTGTGGTTGACGCAAAAGTTCATGATCTGGTTCGCGACCAAGGTAGGATTCATAAAACCCGAAGCCCCTGACGTCGACGACGACATTGACATTGATGCCGTGATGAACTCGTACGCCTTTTCTTGCTGGGCTGCTGTAGTCTTCAGGACCCTGATGGGTTGTGGGTTGGAATTCTTGGAAGGTTTCTTCTGCGGTGAATCCTTTTTCTTTGCCGCGCCTTTGTAGTTCGGCGGGCGCGCTTGAATCTCGTTCACCGGGCTCAGAGCCCTTGGTGTGCCCCCGTCCTCGTCGTCATCGAGATCGTCTTGTTCGTCATCGCGATCGACAGTTGGTACGTCAGGGTCCTTGGCTCCAGCACGATGCACGTTGAAGTGCATGAGGCCGACGCGCTGGCTCAACGGAGTTACCGGGTAGAAGCCGGGGGGTACTTCGGATGAAGCGCGGGCCGTAGGAAGAAGCGGATGAGTCGCACCAGGAAGATGCCGCTCCTGGTTTGGAAGGGCAGGCGTAACCGAGTTGACTCGCGCAGGCTCGAGGAATGGCGCGCGGCGACTGAGCACAGAGCCTGGAGACGTTGTATTGGCGCGCTCTTGTACGTAGCCATCGACCCACGCTGGACGAGCAAGGCCGGGACTGGACAGATGTAGTGACTGAGGGCTGATGCTGCCCGCCTCGCTGTTGTTCAGGTGCGTGACGAGGTTTCGGTAGTTCTCCACGGTGGGTGTCTCGCCCTTGAGGAAGAGCTCCAGTATGAATACGATCGTGTTCTCGGAGGTAGAGCGGAGTGCTGCAGCGAGTAGTTGGGACTCTTGCGTAGGTGTAAACCCATCCGCACACAACTGGTTGATGGGAGATTGTGCTTGCGTCATAGAGGGATTTCCGTGGAAAGACTGGTGATCCAGCGAGATCGGATACTGCTGCTGCTGTTGCTGCTGCTGGTGTTGCTGCTGCTGGTGTTGCTGCTGCTGCTGCTGCTGCTGAAGACGACGCGGATGGGATGGATTAGATGGTCAGCTCCAGTTGAACATTCAAGAGACTCTGTCATCTCCACACGCCTGCTGGGCTCACTCTGTGATGGGACATGTCTTGATCGGCGTGATGTTATTCGCGGTTGACGTAGGCCAGGGTACCAGAGGCAGTCCAGCCGTTGTCGACGGAACCGTGTTGGTGATGATCACGAGTGAAGGGAGGTTACCGGAGGCAGTCCCGTCACTGCGGCAGGGTGTCTGCTTGACGGTGGTGTGGCTTCCGGTCTTGACAACGATGGTACGCGTTTGGGTGTTGCGGCCGCAACCGAAAGGTGGATGGTGGTGGTGGTGAGCACGTTGACCACGGTGTTGGTGATGATCACGAGTGAAAGGAGGTTACCGGAGGCAGTCCCGTCACTGCGGTAGGCTGTCTGGTTGACGGTGGTGTGGTCGTCCGGTGTCGACAACGATGGTTGGCGTTTGAGTGTCGCAGCCGTAACCGAAAGGTGGATGGTGGTGGTAGGGAGCACGTTGACCCGGCAAGTTGCGATAAGGTTAAAAGTTTGAGACGTGTCAGAAACCGACGCCAGCTGGCGTCGGTTTCAAAAAACGGTTTTTGAGACGAAAAATGGGATGCCGTCATTCCAATAGTCCCCACGTGACAAGGACAGCGGCGACCTCGTCCCATGCTATGCTTTCGATGATGATGACGCTGCTCGCGCTCATGGGGCCGTTGCTCCTGCCGCTGTGGTGGTGATGATGATGATGATGACGATGCTGCTCGCGGTGATGAGGGCGGTGTTTTTGCTGCTGTGATGATGATGATGTGGCTCGCGCTGACGGGGGATCGCTCCTGCTGCTCCTGCCGGTTGTTGAATTCCGACGGCGGTGGGATCTTCCACTAATGATCTGCCACTAATGATCTGCCACTAATCATCTGCCACTGATCATCTGCCACTAATCATCTGCCACTAATCATCTGCCACTAATCCGATCTGCCACTAATCATCTGCCACTAATATCACTCAAACTTCACTGGATCACATGTTGAGGTCCGACGGCACAACACCCGACCCAATCTCATCTTCAACTTTGGTGTTCTCACCATTGCGACCACCACGACCTCTTCCGCGCCGCTTTCATCCGCTCTTCCGCTCCCGTTACCCTCATCGTCCTCCTTCTCTCCCTCACTGACAATACCTTCCTCAGTCTCTCGCCCCTGTCGGGCACAAGCATATAAGCAGCCATGTCTTCCCTCCCAAAGCATGTAGCTCACTATCCATCCGTCTATCTCTTCTTCCAATCCTATTCCTCCATCGCTGCTCTCTCTACCTTTTGATTGAGTCTCACTTTGACCCTGTCCTCACTTCTTCTTCCACTTCGGGACAGAACTTCGAGACAAGATATTCCTTCAAGATTCACAACAGATTAAGAGTCTGAAAAGCTCTCGACCTCGTCCTCCCTTCGCCGTACGCATCGACCGACATGAACGTCCTTTTCTCCTTGTCCGACCCCGATGACTCTGCCTCCTCCGGCACTTCGTCCAAAATCCCAGTCCTTACCGGTATCGACAACTTCTTCAAATGGCGCGAAACGATTGAAGGCCTGCTCGTGGGAATCCGCGCCATGCAGATTGTACAAGGCACGGAAACTCAGCCTACACTTCCGCCGAACGCAACAAGCACGGATCTTCGTCTTCTTCAGTCCTGGCAAGACCGTGACGCCAAGGCTATGGGAGTCATTCGACAGTCCTGCGGAGGTGCCGTCCGATCTCTCATCCGCGGCCTTTCCTCGTCCGCCAAGATGTGGTCTCTCCTTAAGGAGCTTCACAATCTCGGCACGCCCGAACACCGCGCCTCCCTCAACCGGCGCGTCGACTCGCTCTTTCTTGACTCCGGCGGGGACATGCTGCAGCATCTAGACTCCTTCATGGAGCTCGTGGCCGAAGCCGATGCAGCCGAGCTCAACTGGGGTCAGAACGATTCCGACAAGGTCTACAAGTTCCTCGACACGCTTCATCACGACTATCAAGTGATTCACCGAGACCTTCGCACCCTGCCTGAGAAAGAACGAACCTTCTTCGCCCTGATCCGAATCTACAAGGCCGAAGATGCTGCACGTAAGCTCTCCGCCGAACGTAGTGTCAGCGCTGTGGCTATGGCAGCGACTCAGCAAGGCCGTAAGAACCAGGGCAAAGACAACTCCGACCGACACAAGAAACCTTCCAAGGGTCGTCCCAAGTCCAACCAGGAGCAAGCTGGCGCTGCACACCAGACGAACTCTGGAACCTCTACTTCGAACCGTGGAGGGCATACCCGCGGTCGCGGACGCGGCCGCGGAGGCTCTCAAGTCAACCCGCGCAACAACAACAGCAACAGTACGAACAAGAACCGCTGCTACGGCTGTGGCAGCTACGATCATCTGCGCACCGAATGTCCGGTCGCATCTCACGTGCAACCTGGTCAGGTCTGCTGCTGGAACTGCCACCAGACCGGCCACGTCCAGTCCGACTGTCCGAAGAAGAACACCAACCCTGGCACCACTGCCGCGGCTGCCTACGATGGCTACGGCCAATCTGACGACCTCCTAGGGGCCATGTTCGAGCCTCTCCTGGCAGCTTCAACGACCTCTACTCTGGTGTCCTTCATGATCGACTCTGGTGCTTCACAGCACATCATCGACCGGACCGACCTTCTCATCAATCAGCGCAAGTCGGCTACTCCCATGAACTTTCAGACCGTAGGATCCATGCGATCATCCGACTTGATCGGCGACGTGTCCGGTACGCTCGAGGACGGACGCAAGGTCACATTCCAAGGTGTCGTCAACATGCCCGGCGCTGGCGTCAACCTCCTATCCGAGGAGCTACTTCGTGAACGAGGCTGGGTCAAGGTCGTAGACAACAAGACCGACAAGGCCTACTTACAGAACATCTCCCAGCCTAGCAAGACCATGCCCCTCACGAAACGTGGTCGAACCCGCTGGATCTCTATTCGCGTCAACATCAACACGTCCTCGCCCTCAGACGCAGTCCTTCTCAGTGCCCAAGGCGAGACCAAGGAACATCCTCTCCTTCCGATCCATGTTCACCTCGGTCACCTTGGATTCTCTACGATCGTGAAGCTCATCAAGCTTGGTCACTTACCCGACGTCCCTGGCTACAACGTCGGCAAGCCCGAGTGCGATAGCTGCGAGACCGTCAAAGCTACTCGAAGCCCGTTCAACGAGAAGACATTCGAGCCCACGAAGCCTTTGGAGCTCGTCTTCTCTGACATCGCCGGCCCGCTGGTCCCTGCCCATGGAGGCTATACCTACTACGTCACGTTCATTGACGCTCACACTCGACTCACAGACGTCCGTCTCCTGCGCAGCAAGAACGAAGTCTTTCATGAATGGGTCAGCTGGGTCAAGCGCGTCGAGCGTATCTTTGGACAACAAGTTCAAGTTCTCCGCACGGACGGCGGTGGCGAGTACGTCAACAAGTACTTTGCCAGCTGGATGGCAAGTCACGGAGTCATCCATCACATCACGACACCTCACACGCCAGAACTCAACGGCGTAGCCGAACGCAAAAATCGTACGCTCAAGGAGATGACAGCCGCTATGCTTCACAGCAGCGGTCTACCCTCCGTCTGGTGGGGCCATGCAATTCTGTTTGCTTCGGTCCTACTCATGAAGGTCACTTTCTCCCCTGACGGCCGCACGGTCTGGGAATGGGTCCACAAGAGGAAGCCTACCCTGTCCAAGTCCAAGGCCTTCGGAAGTCCATGCTGGGTTCACATCCCGGCTGCTGATCGTTCCAAGGCCGACCTTACGACACCCAAAGCTTGGAAGGGCATCCTCGTCAGCTGGCCCACAGACCGAAGCGGCTGGGGCGTCTACAACAAAAGCCTTCGCCGAGTCATTCATTCTCGCAACGTTTCTTTCGGCTCTGTTGCGTCGTCCAACATTGATATCATCGACCGACCTACTTCTATCTTTCCTGAAGATGATACGAACGATCCTGATCCTAGTCCTCAAGTCATCGATCTTGCCTCCGGCAGCGACGCCGATGACGAGCTTATGTCCGAAGACGAGGAAGAAGTAGTTCCCACCGTTCCCACGGCTGATGGGCAACGCCGCCACTCTGTGAACCCCATCAATGCGCCAGTCCGCCCTTCCAACATTCCGGTACCCATTCCACGTCCTCACGGCTCACAATCTCGTCCTGCTCGTGCAACCCGTGGCCTCCGTCGTACCGGCTACTGGAACTCGTACGCAACCTTTCTGCAAGAGTCCGAAGGCTACCTTTGCAAGGTTACCCTGATTGACGACGATCCAATCAGCTACCAAGATGCAATGACACGACCTGACCGCGAGAAATGGGCCGAAGCTTTCAAGAAGGAACTCGAATCGCTCATCAAGAACAAGACCTTGGAGGAGGTTGTGCTTCCTCCTGGCGCCAAGGCCGTCTCAACCAAATGGGTTTGCAAGACCAAACGCGACGCCGACGGCAACTACGTCAAGCACAAAGCACGCCTCGTTGGTCGAGGATTTACACAACGCTACGGTATCGACTATGACGAAACTTACGCCCCTGTCGGACGAATGACGAGCCTTCGCATCTTCTTCGTCGTCGTGGCACGCGACGAGCTCATCGTCTGGCAGATGGATGCCGAAACCGCCTTTCTCAACCCTGACATGGATCGACCCCTCTACATTACCCTCCCCGAAGGATGGGAGAAGAAGAACCCTGCAGCCAACGCTGGACGCGTTTGCAAGGGTCTCTACGGGTTCAAGCAGTCGGCTCGGCTCTGGTACATCGATGTGGACGGGACCCTCAAGGACCTGGGCTTCACCCACAGCGATGCTGACTGGGGCATCTTCGTTCGCAAGGAATCCGATGACTCGACCACGATCGTCTTCGTATACGTGGACGACTTTCTCATCGCCGCTTCCACTCAAGCTCGGATCGACTCTGTCCGTAATGGGCTCAAGGCAGCCTACACCATGACCGATATTGGCCCTGTCAGCTCCGTCCTGGGCATCAAGGTTCATCGAATCAAGGACGGATTCATTCTGCATCAAGGTCACTACATCGACACGGTACTCGAACGCTTTAACATGTCCGACTGTCGCCCGGAACCGACTCCTATCGCCGTTGGTACGAAGCTTGTCGCAGAGGGAGTCGCTCTCGATCCTCAAGAAGCCCGCAGCTACCAGGCACTTGTCGGTTGCCTTATGTGGACCGCCTTGTCCACCCGACCCGACATCAGCTTTGCCGTCAGCGCCCTATCTCGATTCAACGGCGCTCCGACTGCAGAGCACATCAGCGTGGCCAAGCGCGTTCTCCGATACCTCAAGGCCACGCGCGACCACGGACTCCAGCTCAAGCCCACCAAGGACAACAACTCCGAGGTTCTCAAGGGCTACTCCGATGCCGACTGGGCTAGCAACCACGAAGACCGCAAGTCCCAATCCGGCTACGTCTTTCAACTCTACGGATGCACGGTCAGCTGGGGCTCCCTTCGGCAGCAATGCGTTGCGCTCTCCTCCGTCGAGTCCGAATACGTCGCTCTTACCGAGGCGGTCAAGGACGCCATATGGCTTCGATCAGCCGTCATGGCCTTCCGTCAGGTTCCTGCCGACTCGGTCAAGATCATCCTCAATGGCGACAACCAGGGCTCGCTCGCCCTTGCTCAAAACCCTGCTTGGCATCGCCGAACCAAGCATATCGACCTTCGCTACCATTTTGTTCGCTGGCAAGTCGAGCAAGGCGCGGTCAGCCTCAACTACGTTTCCACCTTTGACCAAGTGGCCGACATCTTTACCAAAGCCACCCCTGCTCCGACTCTCGTGAAGCACGCAGCCTCCCTCGGCCTCGCCTCCGTCGACCTCAGCGCGTCGAGTCCGTGATGGTCGAGAGGGAGTGTTGAATTCCGACGGCGGTGGGATCTTCCACTAATGATCTGCCACTAATGATCTGCCACTAATCATCTGCCACTGATCATCTGCCACTAATCATCTGCCACTAATCATCTGCCACTAATCCGATCTGCCACTAATCATCTGCCACTAATATCACTCAAACTTCACTGGATCACATGTTGAGGTCCGACGGCACAACACCCGACCCAATCTCATCTTCAACTTTGGTGTTCTCACCATTGCGACCACCACGACCTCTTCCGCGCCGCTTTCATCCGCTCTTCCGCTCCCGTTACCCTCATCGTCCTCCTTCTCTCCCTCACTGACAATACCTTCCTCAGTCTCTCGCCCCTGTCGGGCACAAGCATATAAGCAGCCATGTCTTCCCTCCCAAAGCATGTAGCTCACTATCCATCCGTCTATCTCTTCTTCCAATCCTATTCCTCCATCGCTGCTCTCTCTACCTTTTGATTGAGTCTCACTTTGACCCTGTCCTCACTTCTTCTTCCACTTCGGGACAGAACTTCGAGACAAGATATTCCTTCAAGATTCACAACACCGGTGTGATGGTGATGATGCAGCTCGCGCTGATGAGGGCGTTGCTCCTGCTGCTGTGATGGTGATTGTATTGGGGTTACAGACAAGAGGTTACCAGAGGCAGATCTGATGGGACGCCGCTGCCGCTCCCGCTGCTGTCGTTGATGATGATGTTGCTCCTGCTCCTGCCGCTCTGACAGTGACGTTTGCTGGCGCAGACGGGGCCGTCGTTCCTGCTGCTGGTGATGATGCTGCTCGCGCAGATGCGGGCGTTGCTCCTGCCGCCGTGATGATGATGATGTTGGTTCTGCCGCTGCTGTTGATGATGATGTTGCTCCTGCTCGTGCTGCTGCTGATGATGCTGCCCGCGCTGATGGGGGTGTCGCTCCTGCCGCAGTGATGGTGATGGCGGCGGGCAGGACGTTACCAGAGGCAGATCCGATGCAGAGGAAAGAGGATGGCGCTCCTGCTGCTGTCGCTGATGCTGATGTTGCTCTTGCTGCTGCTGGTGATGATGCTGCTCGCGCTGATGGGGGCGTTGCTCCTGCCGCTGTGATGGTGGTGATGATGATGCTACTCGCGGTGATGGGCGTTGCTTCCGCTGCTGTGATGATGATCATGTTGCTCGCGCTGACGGGGGCGTCGCTCCCGCCCCAGCGATGGTGATGGTGGCGGACAGGATGTCATCAGAGGCAGATCTGAGGAAGAGGAAAGAGCATGTTGCTCATGCTGCTCCTGCTGTTGCTGCTGCTGATGACGTTGCTTGTGCTGATGGCAATGATGTTGTTGCTGGCGCAGACGGGGGATCGCTCCTGCTGCTGGTGATGATTCTGCTGCTCCTGCCGGTGTGATGGTGATGATGCTGCTCGTGCTGATGGGGGCGTTGCTCCTGCCGCTGTGATGGTGATGATGCTGCTCGTGCTGATGAGGGCGTTGCTCCTGCCGCTGTGATGGTGATGGATGATTGCTATTGGGGTTACAGACAGGAGTTTACCAGAGGCAGATCTGATGGGACGCCGCTGCCGCTTCCGCTGCTGTCGCTGATGATGATGTTGCTCCTGCTCCTGCCGCTCTGACAGTGACGTTTGCTGGCGCAGATGGGGCCGTCGTTCCTGCTGCTGGTGATGATGCTGCCCGCGCCGATGGGGGTGTCGCTCCTGCCGCAGTGATGGTGATGGCGGCGGGCAGGACGTTACCAGAGGCAGATCCGATGCAGAGGAAAGAGGATGGCGCTCCTGCTGCCGGCGCTGATGCTGATGTTGCTCTTGCTGCTGCTGGTGATGATGCTGCTCGTGCTGATGGGGGCGCTGCTCCTGCCGGTGTGATGGTGATGATGCTGCTCGCTGTGATGGGGGTGATGGCGGCGGACAGGACGTTACCAGAGGCAGATCCGATGCAGAGGAAAGAGGATGACGCTCCTGCTGCTGTCGCTGATGACGATGCTGCTCCTGCTGTTGCTAACAATCATGTTGCTCCTGCTGCTGCTGTGATGATGATGACGATCCTTGCGCTGATGGTTCTGTTGCTTCTGCCGCTGTGATGGCGATGTATGGTTGCTGTTGGGAGGACAGGATGTTACCAGAGGCAGTCCTGAGAACAGAGGAAAGAGTAAGCACGTCGCGACTCGCGAGAGCGCGTCATTTTTCGCGACTGTGGTCACGTGGGAAGCTCTATGGAACCTTTCAGGCAAGAAGTTGTCCCACGTGGTGTGGCTCACTTCCGAATGCGGACCAGGGTGCAGGCTGCAAAAATTCAGAGATCGGGCCAGTGCACAGTCATGTTCTCCCCTTGATTGGGATTTGATGTCTTCCTCCTAACCACCACAGACAGCTTCGAGAATGAGCGCTCAAGATCACGAGCCCGACGAGACGGCACGCGACCACTATGCCCCCTTTCTCACACTCGAACCTCCCTTCTCAATCGGCGACATCACCTTTGACGCCAACTTCATCCCAAGTATCGACTGCCTCACAGCTTACATCGAAGTCGTCTCGATGACTCGTTCCTACCTCTCGTGGACCAAGAGAGAGTTCGAGCAAGCGCAACGGTCTCACTTCACAGACGATCGCGGGCAGAGACACAAGACTCCCCAGTACGAGCTCATCTGCGACGCATACTACGCGCTCACCATCATCTACCGCCAACGGAGAGGAAAGACTCTCGACAAGAAACTACAAGAATTCAAAGACCGGCGACTGAGGCGACAAGACTGGCCATGGCACGCAATCGTCGCTGCCGCCTCGGAGGACGAGTACCAGTTCCAGCATTCCTCGCTCCAAGACGCATGGCAAGTACTCACGGACACCTTCCAGCAGCAGCACCAGTCGGAGGGGTCTGCCTCTGGTAACCACCCCGCCGGAATGGTCCCTCTCGATACCGCCGTCGAGGAACTCGACACGCTTGCACCCCTAGACGCAGAAGTAGCACCCCGAGAGGATCAGCCCGAATCGTCGTCAACAACAGCAGCAGCAGCATTGGCTTCGGGCACGATTCAGTCACCATCTACGGACGCAGCAGCCCAGGCCATGACTCAGCCGTCATCAGCAGCAGCAGCAGAACTCAAAGAAGCACCAGCGGCAGCCCGGTCCACGACTCAGCTATCATCCATACAGGCAGCAGCAGCCGCAGAAACACCCGCGGCAGCCTGGTCCACGACTTGGCTATCATCATCAGCAGCATTAGCAACACCCACAGAAGCATCAACGGCAGCACGAACCACGACTCAGCCATCAGCATCATCATCATCATCATCAGCAGCAGCAGCAGCACCAACAGAACCCAAAGAAGCACTAGCGGTACCAAGGCCCACGACTCAGCCATCATCAACGGCAGCAGCAGCACCCTCAGAAGCACCGGCGGCAGCCCGGTCCACGACTCAGCCAGCAGCAGCACCAGCTGCGGACGCGCCAGCGGTAGCCCGGTCCAAGACTCCGCTATCATTAGCAGCAGCCGCAGCAGCATCACCCTCAGAAGCACCGGCGGCAGCCCGATCCACGACTCAGCCGTCATCAGCACCAGCGGCAGCAGCAGCAGCAGCACCGCGCACGACTCAGCCATCATCAACGGCAGCAGCAACCCGTTCTACGTCTCAGCCACCATCAGCAGAACCCGCGGACGCCTCAGCGGTAGCCCGGTCCACGACTCCGTCATCTTCAGCAGCAGCAGCAGCAGCAGCACCCTCAGAAGCACCGGCGGCAGCCCGGTCCATGACTCAGCCAGCAGCAGCAGCAACAGCAGCCCGGTCCACGACCCAGCCATCATCAGCACCAGC
The DNA here is from genome assembly GCA_023634365.1 of Tilletia setariae. Lineage (NCBI taxonomy): Eukaryota > Fungi > Basidiomycota > Exobasidiomycetes > Tilletiales > Tilletiaceae > Tilletia > Tilletia setariae. Next base: position 121,724 of record JAMJXE010000017.1, read on the forward strand.
CGCAGCGGCAGCAGCGGCAGCACCCTTAGAAGCACCGGCGGCAGCCCGATCCACGACTCAGCCGTCATCAGCACCAGCGGCAGCAGCAGCAGCAGCACCGCGCACGACTCAGCCATCATCAACGGCAGCAGCAACCCGTTCTACGTCTCAGCCACCATCAGCAGAACCCGCGGACGCCTCAGCGGTAGCCCGGTCCACGACTCCGTCATCTTCAGCAGCAGCAGCAGCAGCAGCACCCTCAGAAGCACCCTCCGAAGCAGCAGCGACAGCCCGGCCCACGCCTCAGCTGGCAGCAGCAGCAGCAGCAGCACCCTCAGAAGCACCGTCGGCAGCCCGGTTCGCGACTCATCCAGCAGCAGCAGCAGCGGCAGCCCGGTCCACGACCCAGCCATCATCAGTACCAGCCGCAGCGGCAGCAGCAGCAGCAGCACCGCCCACGACTCAGCCATCATCAACGGCAGCAGCACCCTCTTCCAAACCAACACCCACAGCATGGAATCGAACTAGCACCGGCGCGCTTGATCCAGATCATGCCTCTGGTAACAGATCTGTGAGTCCCCACGGGACGAGGAAGCGTACACGATCCCAGCGCATCAGACTGACTTAAGAATTTCAAACAGGGCAAGCGCAATGCTGAAGAGGATCACGAGGAGCATCCACCACGAAAACGAACGAAGCGACCCTTTCCCCCTTGGCTGCCACCTGATACGAAGTGCACGGGGGCCGAGGAGATGGAACGCTTCATTGAGTACCTTCAGCCATCCTTCTGGGAGCAGCAGGTGACTACGGTCCTCTTCAACCGCGTAGCACAGGCATTCCAGTCTCGCTGGTACGGATGTACAGTCACCCTCATCGGCTCGCGAGCTACGGGATTCAGCACACCGGCCTCAGACCTGGACATCGTGGTCGATATTGACCTGGCGGTCCAGGCCCCCCCCCATTCTACCGCCAAGGCACTCAAGGCAGCGCTTCAGCGGGCTCTTTATAAACAAGCTGCATGCCTCAAAGATCTTGCCGAAGGGGGACGGCTCCTGGCTATCCCGTCCCTACGGGCACCAATCGTACATTTCACCACGAAGTCCATCTACGGCAGCATCGAGGTCGACGTCGGGTTTGGTGAGGGGAACAACGGACCCAACACGACCGCCCTGGTTCAGAAGCTCACGACCCAGCAGCCGCTGATTGGCAAGCTCACGTCTATGTTCAAAGCATTGCTCTCCTACTTCGGCTACGGCAGCGGATCGGATCAGGCGCTCGGCAGGTATCCCGCTTTTCTCTTGTGCGCCTATTTTGTCTTGCGTCTCCTGGACCAGAAGGAGGACCTGACACGGCCTTTGGACACCCTCTTCGTGCGTCTCCTACATTGGATCGTGGCGGAGATGGACTGGAGCAGACTTTCGATTTCTGTCCGGGCCTCGGCTCAGTGGCGGACACAACAATACCCACACGTTCGACAACCCGCGCCGCGCACCAGTTCCACCGAGCCTCTCTTTATCGACGACCCGTTTCAGCCGGGCACCAACGCCGCGGCTGCCTGTCACAAGTGGCCGGCTATGCTGAGAACCCTCAAAGCTATATTGGACGCCTATCAGTATTCCACCGTCCAGCATTTCTGCTCCTGGATCTTTTCGGAGTGGACAAAACGGGCTCAGGAAGACAAATGGCAGATGATCGAGGACCTCGGACAACAGTGGACCAGGACCGGTCCGCCATTTTCTGGTCACAGGCACTATGGCCGGAATGACGACTTTCGGGCCATCCCTTTCCTTCACACCCGCGAGGCAGCCATCGTGCATGCCCAGCTATCAGACTGGGTGGGTATCCGTGATGACAATGTACCCTTTCATCCTTTGCAATAGACTCATCAATGATTGACCATCAAGTTCCATCTTCTGTGAAGACCCAAGTGCTCATCACGGCTCCCTTCACGAGAGCAGCAGCAACAGACCGGTGCCGGGCAGACCATGACCATCTTTGCGATTCCAGGTGGGCCTGCCTCTGGTAACAGCCCACCGCTGGTTTCCTCAGAAGCGTAGCAGCAGCAGCAGCAGCAGCAGCGCAAGAGGCAGCTCCGCCCGCATCCACAAGAGCAGCAGCCTCGGAAGCACCAGCAGCAACATCAGCAGCCCCTCTCGCCACGACCCAGCTAGCATCATCATCACCACCAAAAGCAGCAGCAGCAGCGCAGGCCGCGACTCAGCCGTCACCAACATCCTCAGCAGGAGCAGCAGCCCGTCCACGACTCAGTCACCATCCACAAGAGCCGCAGCCACAGAAGCATTAGCAGCAGCTCAGTCCACGACTCAGCCGTCATCAGCGGCACTAGCAGCCCGTTCCACGACTCAGCCACCGTCAACAGTGTCAGCAGCACCCGTGGATGCGCCAGCGGTAGCCCGGTGCACGACTCCGCCATCAGCATCATCAGCATCATCATCAGCAGCAGCAGCCGCAAGACTCCGGCCCTCACCCACAGGAGCAACAGCCACGGAAGCACCAGCATCAGCATCAGCAGGCCCCCTGCCACAACCCAGCTAGCATCATCACCAGCAGCAGCAGCTCAGATTACCCCCAGCCATCCTCATCATCACAAGCAGCAGCAGCAGCCCGTCCACGACTCAGTCACCATCAGAAGAGCAGCAGCCTCAGGAGCACTCGCAACAGCTCAGGCGACGACTCAGCCATCAGCATCATCACCACCACCACCGGCAGTGACGGCTGTCAGCTTTGCGGATTGCGGGTGGGCCTGCCTCTGGTAACAGCCCACCGCCATTTCCTCAGAAGCGTAGCAGCAGCAGGAGCAGCGCAAGAGGCAGCTCCGCCCGCATCCACAAGAGCAGCAGCCACCGAAGCAGCAGCATTAGCATCAGCAGCCTCCCCTGGCCACAACCCAGCTAGAATCATCGTCACCACCACAAGCAGCAGCAGCAGCCCGTCCACGACTCAGTCACCATCCACAAGAGCCGCAGCCACAGAAGCACCAGCAGCCTCTCTGGCCACGACTCAGCCATCATCAGCGGCAGCATCAGCCCGTCTCATGACTCAGCCACCGTCAGCAGCATCAGCAGCACTCTCAGAAGCGTCAGCGGTAGCACGGCCCACGACTCAGCCATCAGCATCATCAGCATCAGCAGCAGCAGCATCAGCAGCCGCGACAATCCGGCCTTCATCCACAGGAGCAGCAGCCACGGAAGCGCCGGCAGCCGCTCAGGCCATGTCTCAGCCATCGGCATCATCATCAGCAGCAGCAGAAGCACAAGCAGTCAAGGCCATGACCCAGCCATCCTCATCATCACAAGCAGCAGCAGCAGCCCGTCCACGACTCAGTCACCATCAGAAGAGCAGCAGCCTCAGGAGCACTCGCAACAGCTCAGGCGACGACTCAGCCATCAGCATCATCACCACCACCACCGGCAGTGACGGCTGTCAGCTTTGCGGATTGCGGGTGGGCCTGCCTCTGGTAACAGCCCACCGCCATTTCCTCAGAAGCGTAGCAGCAGCAGGAGCAGCAACAGCCTCGGCAGGCCCCCTGCCACAACCCAGCTAGCATCATCATCACCAGCAGCAGCTCAGATCACCTCCAGCCATCGGCATCATCATCAGTAGCAACCGCAGCACCCGCAGCCAAGGCCACGATCCAGCTAGCATCGTCATCGGCAGCAGCAGCAGTAGTGGGCAGCGCAGGCCGCAACGCAGCATCACCAGCAGGGGTAGCAGCCTCAGAAGCAGCAGTAGCCCCTCTGGCCACATTCTAGCCATCATCACCATCGCCAGCAGCAGCAGCAGCAACCTCATACGCACCAGCAGCAGCCCAGGCCACGACCAGCCTCCATCATCATCACCATCACCATCAGCAGCACCGCAGGCCGCGACTCAGCCATCATCATCACCAGCAGCAGCAGCACCAGAGGCCATGTCTCAGTCATCATCACTAGCAGCAAAAGCATGAGCAGCCAATGCCACGACCCAACTATCACCCTGAAGAGCAAGAGCAGCAGCAGCAGCAGCAGTAGTGACGGCTGCCAGCTTCGCGGATGGCGGGTGGGCCTGCCTCTGGTAACAGCCCACCTCCCGTTTCCTGAGAAGCGCAGCAGCAGCAGCAGCAGCGCACATGGCCAAGCCAAGATTCTCGTAGCGATCATCAGCAAGGCGAATCGCCTATCATCCTCGGAGCAACAGCAGCACTGTCTGCCCAATTGTCGACGACAGATCAGCAGAAGCGACGGCAGAGACGTAGTTCTCATTTTCAGCAGCACTCGTAAAGCTACTAGAGGCTCCTTCCGTACTTCTCGCCACCTGATTTCACAAGTTGACATTCATGATCCAGAGCAGCAGCAGTTACCGCCCAGTCATCCTCACCAGCCGCAGCGGCTCGTGCAGAACTATGGCGGTCCTACCACTATCCAGGATGAGACAGCAGGACCACGTGAATCTATTGCTGGTCTGCCTGGTCGGGTGCGAATGATGTGTGGGTGATATGCTGTCTCATTGATAGATTTCTGGCTGTTGAATCCATAATATTATTGCTGCGTACGCACGGGAAGTACACTTGCTCACGACCCTCCGTCTCCTTGTTAACATCTGCGCACTGGCCGAAGCTCTCGAGCGAGCACTCCATATGCCGCCTGTCCTCAGCATCTGATGTGTATATACCACTTTTGGCGGCTGCCAGTATAGTAGTGTGTGGTGGGTCTGATCTGACTTCAGTCACAGAAAGCATTCTGGGTACCCAGTCTCTTCTCCAGTAAGCACGACATCAAATTACCAGTCGCAAACCTCATGTCTGATGGAGTCAGGCGCGAGGGGAGCTGCTAGTCTTGTACTGCGACTCGTGCGCCGCCCGGCACACACTCGAGGGCAGGAGCTGAAAGTGGAAATTATCGTTTGCTCGTCGGCACATGGCCGCCAACAGGTCTCCTTCCAATCTGGCCCAATACGATGTTTTACCCAGTGCGTAAGCGCTCCAGCAGAGCAGCTGAGCTCCACCATGTCCAGCATGTGCACGCGGCCCCTGAACAGAGACAGCTTGCTCGTTTCCAGACATGTGGTAGGAATGATGGTGACTGGTAGTCGAATTTCGAAGCCTGAGCCAAATGACGTTTAAACCCGACCATCCTTTGTGAGAAGCCTTGATGTCACCAACTCACCATGTCCTCAGAAGAAGCAGCATCCGCCTGATCACCCATGACCCTCAGATCCGCAGCCCGACTACCGGCCCAGCTATCGCCATTAGAAGAGAGGCAGCAGCAGCAGCAGCCCAGGCGTCGCCTCAGCCACCAGCCACAACAGCACCAGCAGCAGCGGTGCAGGACACAAGCCAGTCATCATCCACAGCGTCACGAGCAGCGCAGGCCACGACCATGCTACCACCTTGAGGAGCAAAACCAGCAACAACAGCAGCAGCAGTGACGGCTGCCAGCCTCGCGGATTCCAGGTGGGCCTGCCTCTGGTAATAGCCCGCCGCCGGTTTCCTCAGAAGCGCAGCAGCAGCAACAGCACGGCGAGACCGCACCAGGCACACCAGCCGGCACGTACGCCCAGCCATCATTCAACGACGCAAGAGCAGCAACAGCAACAGCAGCAGCAGCACCAGCCCCGGTCCAGACTCAGTCATCTATCACAGACGCATCAGCAGCCCAGGATACGATACAGATATCCGCCGCAGGAGCAGCAACCCCGGAAGCATGACCAGCACCCCAAGCCACGACCAGCCATCATCATCATCATCACCAGCAGCACAGGCCATGTCTCAGCCATCATCACCATCAGTAGTAGCAGCAGAAGCACCAGTAGCCAAGGCCATGACCCAGCTATCATCATCATTGCCAGCAGTCGCAGCCGAAGCAGCAGCAGCAGCAGCAGCAGCAGCGGCGCAGGCCGCGACTCAACCCTCACTCTCATCAACAGCAGGAGCAGAAGTAGCGCGGGCCGCAACTCAGCCGTCACCATCATCATCACCATCACCAGCAGCAGCACCGCAGGCCGCGACTCAGCCATCATCATCACCAGCAGCAGCAGCAGAAGAAGAAAGAGCGGCCAAGGCTACGACCCAGCTATCACTCTAAGGAGCAAGAACAGGAGCATTTGTCGCAGCAGTGACGGCTGCCAGTCTTGCGGATCCCGTGTGGGCCTGCCTCTGGTAATAGCCCAACGCTGGATTCTCCGGATGTAGCAGATCGGTTCCATCACGCAGGCCGCCACGATCGTCGCGAGCCCGACGAGTACGCGCTACCACTATGCCTCTTTCCCACACGCACACCTCCCTTCTCAATCGGCGACATCACCTTTGACGCCAACTTCATTCTCAGTATTGACTGCCTCACAGCTTACATCGAAGTCGTCTCGATACCCCGTTCCTACCTCTCGTGGACCAAGAGAGAGTTCGAGCAAGCGCAACGGTCTCACTTCACAGACGATCGCGGGCAGAGACACAAGACTTCCCAGTACGACCTCATCTGCGACGCCTACTACGCGCTCACTGTCATCTACCGCAGATGGAGAGGTAAGACTCTCGACAAGAAACTACAAGAATTCAAAGAGCGGCGACTGAGGCGACAAGACTGGCCATGGCACGCATTCGTCGCTTCCGCCTCGGAGGAGGAGTAACAATTCCCGATACCACTGGCATCAGGATGCACGGTAAGTAATCTCGCGCGTCTTCCAGCAGGAAGAGTCGGAGGGGTCCGCCTCTGGTAACAACCCCGCCGGACTGGTCTTTCGACTCGCTTGTCGAGGCAATCAGTCGTCGCTTCCGCCTCGGAGGACGAGTACCAGTTCCAGCAGTCCTCGTTCCAAGACGCATGGCAAGTACTCACGGACATTTTCCAGCAGCAGCACCAGTCGGAGGGGTCTGCCTCTGGTAACCACCCCGCCGGAATGGTCCCTCTCGATACCGCCGTCGAGGAACTCGACACGCTTGCACCCCTAGACGCAGAAGTAGCACCCCGAGGGGCTCAGCCCGAATTGTCGTCAACAACAGCAGCAGCAGCATTGGCTTCAGGCACGATCCAGTCACCATCTACGGACGCAGCAGCCCAGGCCATGACTCAGCCGTCATCAGCAGCAGCAGCAGAACTCAAAGAAGCACCAGCGGCAGCCCGGTCCACGACTCAGCTATCATCCATACAGGCAGCAGCAGCCGCAGAAGCACCAGCAGCAGCACGGCCCATGACTCAGCATCATCATCATCATCATCATCATCATCATCATCATCGTCATCATCATCAGTAGCAGCAGCCGCAAGAATCCGGCCCTCACCGACAGGAGCAGCAGGCGCAGAAGCAACAGCAGCAGCACGGCCCATGACTCAACCATCAGCATCATCATCATCATCAGCAGCAGCAGCAGCAGCCGCAAGAACCCGGCCCTCACCCACAGGAGCAGGAGCCACGGAATCACCAGCAACAGCTCAGGCCACGACTCAGCCATCAGCATCATCACCACCACCACCGGCAGTGACGGCTGTCAGCTTTGCGGATTGCGGGTGGGCCTGCCTCTGGTAACAGCCCACCGCCATTTCCTCAGAAGCGTAGCAGCAGCAGGAGCAGCGCAAGAGGCAGCTCCGCCCGCATCCACAAGAGCAGCAGCCACCGAAGCAGCAGCATTAGCATCAGCAGCCTCCCCTGGCCACAACCCAGCTAGAATCATCGTCACCACCACAAGCAGCAGCAGCAGCCCGTCCACGACTCAGTCACCATCCACAAGAGCCGCAGCCACAGAAGCACCAGCAGCCTCTCTGGCCACGACTCAGCCATCATCAGCGGCAGCATCAGCCCGTCTCATGACTCAGCCACCGTCAGCAGCATCAGCAGCACTCTCAGAAGCGTCAGCGGTAGCACGGCCCACGACTCAGCCATCAGCATCATCAGCATCAGCAGCAGCAGCATCAGCAGCCGCGACAATCCGGCCTTCATCCACAGGAGCAGCAGCCACGGAAGCGCCGGCAGCCGCTCAGGCCATGTCTCAGCCATCGGCATCATCATCAGCAGCAGCAGAAGCACAAGCAGTCAAGGCCACGACCCAGGCATCACCATCATCACCAGCGCAAGCAGCAGCCCGTCTATGACTCAGTCATCACCACAAGAGTAACAGCCTCAGGAGCACTCGCAACAGCTCAGGCGACGACTCAGCCATCAGCATCATCACCACCACCACCGGCAGTGACGGCTGTCAGCTTTGCGGATTGCGGGTGGGCCTGCCTCTGGTAACCGCCCACCGCCATTTCCTCAGAAGCGTAGCAGCAGCAGCAGCGCAAGAGGCAGCTCCGCCCGCATCCACAAGAGCAACAGCCTCGGAAGCACCAGCATCAGCATCAGCAGGCCCCCTGCCACAACCCAGCTAGCATCATCATCACCAGCAGCAGCTCAGATCACCTCCAGCCATCGGCATCATCATCAGTAGCAACAGCAGCACCAGCAGCCAAGGCCACGATCCAGCTAGCATCGTCATCGGCAGCGGCAGCTCAGCTCACCCCCAGCTATCGGCATCATCATCAGTAGCAACAGCAGCACCAGCAGCCAAGGCCACGATTCAGCTAGCAGCATCATTGGCAGCAGCAACAGTAGTGGGCAGCGCAGGCCGCAACGCAGCATCACCAGCAGGGGTAGCAGCCTCAGAAGCAGCAGTAGCCCCTCTGGCCACATTCTAGCTATCATCACCATCGCCAGCAGCAGCAGCAGCAACCTCATACGCACCAGCAGCAGCCCAAGCCACGACCAGCCTCCATCATCATCACCATCACCATCAGCAGCACCGCAGGCCGCGACTCAGCCATCATCATCACCAGCAGCAGCAGCACCAGAGGCCATGTCTCAGTCATCATCACTAGCAGCAAAAGCATGAGCAGCCAATGCCACGACCCAACTATCACCCTGAAGAGCAAGAGCAGCAGCAGCAGCAGTAGTGACGGCTGCCAGCTTCGCGGATGGCGGGTGGGCCTGCCTCTGGTAACAGCCCACCTCCCGTTTCCTGAGAAGCGCAGCAGCAGCAGCAGTAGTGCAAGAGACAGCTCCGCCCGCATCCACAACAGCAACAGCCTTGGAATCACCAGCAGCAGCACCAGCAGCCCCTCTGGCCACAACCCAGCTAGCATCGTCATCACCACCACAAGCAGCAGCAGCAGCCCGTCCACGACTCAGTCACCATCACAAGAGCAGCAGCACTCTCGCCCCATCAACATCCACAGCATGGAATCGAACTAGCATCGGCGCGCTTGAGCCAGATCATGCCGCTGGTAACAGATCTGTGCGTCCTCACGCCACACGGAAACGTATATGATCCCAGCGCATCAGACTGACTCAAGAATTTCAAACAGGGCAAGCGCAAGCTGAAGAGCATCACGGGGAGCAACATTTACAAAAATGAACGAAACGACCCTTTCCTCCCTGGTTGCCAGATGGTACGAATTACACGGGGGCCGAGGAGATGGAACGCTTCATTGCGTAGGACGGATCTTGGCTATCCCGTCCCTACGGGCACCAATTGTACATTTCACCACGAAGCCCATCCTCGGCAGCATCGAGGTCGTCGGGTTTGGTGGGCGAACAACGGACCCAACACGACCGCCCTGGTTCAGAAGCTCACGACCGAGCAGCCGCTCATTGATAAGCTCACATCCATGTTCAAAGCGTTGCTTTCCTACTTCGGCTACGGCAGCTCATTGCCCCTTTCCCACTCTCCCGCCCCCCCCCCCCTCTTCCCCGCGGGGCTTCTTCCAACACAGAACGCAAGGCGGCGCTTCAGCGGGCTCTTTGTTCGCAAGCTCGATGCCTCAAACCCTTAGCGACGTTGCCTTGTGTACGACATGATCGGGGCGAAGCTGCCTACACTGTAGATTATCTGCATCACTTCTACCACCATCTGCAATCGCATAACCACCAACTACAAGAGTGACCAACCACGCAATTACCGCAATGATGTAACCATCCACGGCCTATCTGTCTGGCATCGTGGAGGAGAGGATGCGGCTGGCGGCAGCGAAGCGCCATACCAAGGGGGAGCATGGTTTGGTGAGTTCTGCCTCCCGCTCTGCTTGCTGGACTCAGATACTAATCAACATTCGGTCGTATTTGGCAGACCGCGCACCAACTAAAAGCGCAAGAAGTGTTTTGCGCCTCCGATGCGCACCTCCAGCGCGCGGAGGACACACCGCTTTTCGGGGGAGCGTCTTGCGGGAAGTGCGCTGCCGGGAACAAGATCTGCCTAGTGGTGCCTCTCTGTATCAAATTTTTGGAGTCCGGAGTTGTTCGGCCCGAGGACAAATGACCCACCTTTCCACTCGGCTGAAAAATTTTGAAAATTATTTTTGGATCTGAAATGTGATCAGTCGGGTGGTTCGGTCCGCGGACAAAAACCTCATCTCATTTCATTCAAATGAGAAATTTCAGAATAGACTTTTCTGGACACAACAGCTCAGTAGCCGGGTCATTTGGACCGGGGAAAAAACCTCATCTCATTTCACTCAAATGAGAAATCTCCGAGCTGTCTTTTTTGGACACGACATCTCAGTAGCCGGGTTGTTCGGCCCGAGGTCAAAAACCTCATCTCATTTCACTCAAATGAGAAATTTCAAAATAGACTTTTCTGGACACAACAGCTCAGTAGCTGGGTCATTTGGACCGGGAAAAAACCTCATCTCATTTCACTCAAATGAGAAATCTCCGAGCTGTCTTTTTTGGACACGACATCTCAGTAGCCGGGTTGTTCGGCCCGAGGTCAAAAACCTCATCTCATTTCACTCAAATGAGAAATCTCTGAGCTGTCTTTTTTGGACACGACATCTCAGTAGCCGGGTTGTTCGGCCCGAGGTCAAAAACCTCATCTCATTTCACTCAAATGAGAAATTTCAAAATAGACTTTTCTGGACACAACAGCTCAGTAGCTGGGTCATTTGGACCGGGGAAAAAACCTCATCTCATTTCACTCAAATGAGAAATCTCCGAGCTGTCTTTTTTGGACACGACATCTCAGTAGCCGGGTTGTTCGGCCCGAGGTCAAAAACCTCATCTCATTTCACTCAAAGGAGAAATTTCAAAATAGACTTTTCTGGACACAACAGCTCAGTGGCCGGGTCATTTGGATCGGGGAGAAAACCTCATCTCATTGGACTTGGACCGGAGAAAAACCCTCATCTCATTTCCCTCAAATGAGAAATATCTAGGGCTGACTTCTTTGGTCGTGGGATATCAGGAGCGGGTCGTTCGGCAGTATTCTTGCCTCAATCTGATCTCCAGAGCGAAAATTGTCTCGCTTTGGGTTAATTGGATGACAGACTTGACAATTATTTAGCTAGCGATCAGACGGCTGTTGGACGGACTTTTATCGATTGGATAAGGGTTATTAGAGCTGGATTGAATGCTACGAGGGTCAGGACAGACTACGAGAGCTACTTGGATTATGATCAGTTAGGGAAATGTCTCGCTTTGGGTTAATTGGATGACAGACTTGACAATTATTTAGCTAGCGATCAGACGGCTGTTGGACGGACTTTTATCGATTGGATAAGGGTTATTAGAGCTGGATTGAATGCTACGAGGGTCAGGACAGACTACGAGAGCTACTTGGATTATGATCAGTTAGGGAAATGTCTCGCTTTGGGTTAATTGGATGACAGACTTGACAATTATTTAGCTAGCGATCAGACGGCTGTTGGACGGACTTTTATCGATTGGATAAGGGTTATTAGAGCTGGATTGAATGCTACGAGGGTCAGGACAGACTACGAGAGCTACTTGGATTATGATCAGTTAGGGAAATGTCTCGCTTTGGGTTAATTGGATGACAGACTTGACAATTATTTAGCTAGCGATCAGACGGCTGTTGGACGGACTTTTATCGATTGGATAAGGGTTATTAGAGCTGGATTGAATGCTACGAGGGTCAGGACAGACTACGAGAGCTACTTGGATTATGATCAGTTAGGGAAATGTCTCGCTTTGGGTTAATTGGATGACAGACTTGACAATTATTTAGCTAGCGATCAGACGGCTGTTGGACGGACTTTTATCGATTGGATAAGGGTTATTAGAGCTGGATTGAATGCTACGAGGGTCAGGACAGACTACGAGAGCTACTTGGATTATGATCAGTTAGGGAAATGTCTCGCTTTGGGTTAATTGGATGACAGACTTGACAATTATTTAGCTAGCGATCAGACGGCTGTTGGACGGACTTTTATCGATTGGATAAGGGTTATTAGAGCTGGATTGAATGCTACGAGGGTCAGGACAGACTACGAGAGCTACTTGGATTATGATCAGTTAGGGAAATGTCTCGCTTTGGGTTAATTGGATGACAGACTTGACAATTATTTAGCTAGCGATCAGACGGCTGTTGGACGGACTTTTATCGATTGGATAAGGGTTATTAGAGCTGGATTGAATGCTACGAGGGTCAGGACAGACTACGAGAGCTACTTGGATTATGATCAGTTAGGGAAATGTCTCGCTTTGGGTTAATTGGATGACAGACTTGACAATTATTTAGCTAGCGATCAGACGGCTGTTGGACGGACTTTTATCGATTGGATAAGGGTTATTAGAGCTGGATTGAATGCTACGAGGGTCAGGACAGACTACGAGAGCTACTTGGATTATGATCAGTTAGGGAAATGTCTCGCTTTGGGTTAATTGGATGACAGACTTGACAATTATTTAGCTAGCGATCAGACGGCTGTTGGACGGACTTTTATCGATTGGATAAGGGTTATTAGAGCTGGATTGAATGCTACGAGGGTCAGGACAGACTACGAGAGCTACTTGGATTATGATCAGTTAGGGAAATGTCTCGCTTTGGGTTAATTGGATGACAGACTTGACAATTATTTAGCTAGCGATCAGACGGCTGTTGGACGGACTTTTATCGATTGGATAAGGGTTATTAGAGCTGGATTGAATGCTACGAGGGTCAGGACAGACTACGAGAGCTACTTGGATTATGATCAGTTAGGGAAATGTCTCGCTTTGGGTTAATTGGATGACAGACTTGACAATTATTTAGCTAGCGATCAGACGGCTGTTGGACGGACTTTTATCGATTGGATAAGGGTTATTAGAGCTGGATTGAATGCTACGAGGGTCAGGACAGACTACGAGAGCTACTTGGATTATGATCAGTTAGGGAAATGTCTCGCTTTGGGTTAATTGGATGACAGACTTGACAATTATTTAGCTAGCGATCAGACGGCTGTTGGACGGACTTTTATCGATTGGATAAGGGTTATTAGAGCTGGATTGAATGCTACGAGGGTCAGGACAGACTACGAGAGCTACTTGGATTATGATCAGTTAGGGAAATGTCTCGCTTTGGGTTAATTGGATGACAGACTTGACAATTATTTAGCTAGCGATCAGACGGCTGTTGGACGGACTTTTATCGATTGGATAAGGGTTATTAGAGCTGGATTGAATGCTACGAGGGTCAGGACAGACTACGAGAGCTACTTGGATTATGATCAGTTAGGGAAATGTCTCGCTTTGGGTTAATTGGATGACAGACTTGACAATTATTTAGCTAGCGATCAGACGGCTGTTGGACGGACTTTTATCGATTGGATAAGGGTTATTAGAGCTGGATTGAATGCTACGAGGGTCAGGACAGACTACGAGAGCTACTTGGATTATGATCAGTTAGGGAAATGTCTCGCTTTGGGTTAATTGGATGACAGACTTGACAATTATTTAGCTAGCGATCAGACGGCTGTTGGACGGACTTTTATCGATTGGATAAGGGTTATTAGAGCTGGATTGAATGCTACGAGGGTCAGGACAGACTACGAGAGCTACTTGGATTATGATCAGTTAGGGAAATGTCTCGCTTTGGGTTAATTGGATGACAGACTTGACAATTATTTAGCTAGCGATCAGACGGCTGTTGGACGGACTTTTATCGATTGGATAAGGGTTATTAGAGCTGGATTGAATGCTACGAGGGTCAGGACAGACTACGAGAGCTACTTGGATTATGATCAGTTAGGGAAATGTCTCGCTTTGGGTTAATTGGATGACAGACTTGACAATTATTTAGCTAGCGATCAGACGGCTGTTGGACGGACTTTTATCGATTGGATAAGGGTTATTAGAGCTGGATTGAATGCTACGAGGGTCAGGACAGACTACGAGAGCTACTTGGATTATGATCAGTTAGGGAAATGTCTCGCTTTGGGTTAATTGGATGACAGACTTGACAATTATTTAGCTAGCGATCAGACGGCTGTTGGACGGACTTTTATCGATTGGATAAGGGTTATTAGAGCTGGATTGAATGCTACGAGGGTCAGGACAGACTACGAGAGCTACTTGGATTATGATCAGTTAGGGAAATGTCTCGCTTTGGGTTAATTGGATGACAGACTTGACAATTATTTAGCTAGCGATCAGACGGCTGTTGGACGGACTTTTATCGATTGGATAAGGGTTATTAGAGCTGGATTGAATGCTACGAGGGTCAGGACAGACTACGAGAGCTACTTGGATTATGATCAGTTAGGGAAATGTCTCGCTTTGGGTTAATTGGATGACAGACTTGACAATTATTTAGCTAGCGATCAGACGGCTGTTGGACGGACTTTTATCGATTGGATAAGGGTTATTAGAGCTGGATTGAATGCTACGAGGGTCAGGACAGACTACGAGAGCTACTTGGATTATGATCAGTTAGGGAAATGTCTCGCTTTGGGTTAATTGGATGACAGACTTGACAATTATTTAGCTAGCGATCAGACGGCTGTTGGACGGACTTTTATCGATTGGATAAGGGTTATTAGAGCTGGATTGAATGCTACGAGGGTCAGGACAGACTACGAGAGCTACTTGGATTATGATCAGTTAGGGAAATGTCTCGCTTTGGGTTAATTGGATGACAGACTTGACAATTATTTAGCTAGCGATCAGACGGCTGTTGGACGGACTTTTATCGATTGGATAAGGGTTATTAGAGCTGGATTGAATGCTACGAGGGTCAGGACAGACTACGAGAGCTACTTGGATTATGATCAGTTAGGGAAATGTCTCGCTTTGGGTTAATTGGATGACAGACTTGACAATTATTTAGCTAGCGATCAGACGGCTGTTGGACGGACTTTTATCGATTGGATAAGGGTTATTAGAGCTGGATTGAATGCTACGAGGGTCAGGACAGACTACGAGAGCTACTTGGATTATGATCAGTTAGGGAAATGTCTCGCTTTGGGTTAATTGGATGACAGACTTGACAATTATTTAGCTAGCGATCAGACGGCTGTTGGACGGACTTTTATCGATTGGATAAGGGTTATTAGAGCTGGATTGAATGCTACGAGGGTCAGGACAGACTACGAGAGCTACTTGGATTATGATCAGTTAGGGAAATGTCTCGCTTTGGGTTAATTGGATGACAGACTTGACAATTATTTAGCTAGCGATCAGACGGCTGTTGGACGGACTTTTATCGATTGGATAAGGGTTATTAGAGCTGGATTGAATGCTACGAGGGTCAGGACAGACTACGAGAGCTACTTGGATTATGATCAGTTAGGGAAATGTCTCGCTTTGGGTTAATTGGATGACAGACTTGACAATTATTTAGCTAGCGATCAGACGGCTGTTGGACGGACTTTTATCGATTGGATAAGGGTTATTAGAGCTGGATTGAATGCTACGAGGGTCAGGACAGACTACGAGAGCTACTTGGATTATGATCAGTTAGGGAAATGTCTCGCTTTGGGTTAATTGGATGACAGACTTGACAATTATTTAGCTAGCGATCAGACGGCTGTTGGACGGACTTTTATCGATTGGATAAGGGTTATTAGAGCTGGATTGAATGCTACGAGGGTCAGGACAGACTACGAGAGCTACTTGGATTATGATCAGTTAGGGAAATGTCTCGCTTTGGGTTAATTGGATGACAGACTTGACAATTATTTAGCTAGCGATCAGACGGCTGTTGGACGGACTTTTATCGATTGGATAAGGGTTATTAGAGCTGGATTGAATGCTACGAGGGTCAGGACAGACTACGAGAGCTACTTGGATTATGATCAGTTAGGGAAATGTCTCGCTTTGGGTTAATTGGATGACAGACTTGACAATTATTTAGCTAGCGATCAGACGGCTGTTGGACGGACTTTTATCGATTGGATAAGGGTTATTAGAGCTGGATTGAATGCTACGAGGGTCAGGACAGACTACGAGAGCTACTTGGATTATGATCAGTTAGGGAAATGTCTCGCTTTGGGTTAATTGGATGACAGACTTGACAATTATTTAGCTAGCGATCAGACGGCTGTTGGACGGACTTTTATCGATTGGATAAGGGTTATTAGAGCTGGATTGAATGCTACGAGGGTCAGGACAGACTACGAGAGCTACTTGGATTATGATCAGTTAGGGAAATGTCTCGCTTTGGGTTAATTGGATGACAGACTTGACAATTATTTAGCTAGCGATCAGACGGCTGTTGGACGGACTTTTATCGATTGGATAAGGGTTATTAGAGCTGGATTGAATGCTACGAGGGTCAGGACAGACTACGAGAGCTACTTGGATTATGATCAGTTAGGGAAATGTCTCGCTTTGGGTTAATTGGATGACAGACTTGACAATTATTTAGCTAGCGATCAGACGGCTGTTGGACGGACTTTTATCGATTGGATAAGGGTTATTAGAGCTGGATTGAATGCTACGAGGGTCAGGACAGACTACGAGAGCTACTTGGATTATGATCAGTTAGGGAAATGTCTCGCTTTGGGTTAATTGGATGACAGACTTGACAATTATTTAGCTAGCGATCAGACGGCTGTTGGACGGACTTTTATCGATTGGATAAGGGTTATTAGAGCTGGATTGAATGCTACGAGGGTCAGGACAGACTACGAGAGCTACTTGGATTATGATCAGTTAGGGAAATGTCTCGCTTTGGGTTAATTGGATGACAGACTTGACAATTATTTAGCTAGCGATCAGACGGCTGTTGGACGGACTTTTATCGATTGGATAAGGGTTATTAGAGCTGGATTGAATGCTACGAGGGTCAGGACAGACTACGAGAGCTACTTGGATTATGATCAGTTAGGGAAATGTCTCGCTTTGGGTTAATTGGATGACAGACTTGACAATTATTTAGCTAGCGATCAGACGGCTGTTGGACGGACTTTTATCGATTGGATAAGGGTTATTAGAGCTGGATTGAATGCTACGAGGGTCAGGACAGACTACGAGAGCTACTTGGATTATGATCAGTTAGGGAAATGTCTCGCTTTGGGTTAATTGGATGACAGACTTGACAATTATTTAGCTAGCGATCAGACGGCTGTTGGACGGACTTTTATCGATTGGATAAGGGTTATTAGAGCTGGATTGAATGCTACGAGGGTCAGGACAGACTACGAGAGCTACTTGGATTATGATCAGTTAGGGAAATGTCTCGCTTTGGGTTAATTGGATGACAGACTTGACAATTATTTAGCTAGCGATCAGACGGCTGTTGGACGGACTTTTATCGATTGGATAAGGGTTATTAGAGCTGGATTGAATGCTACGAGGGTCAGGACAGACTACGAGAGCTACTTGGATTATGATCAGTTAGGGAAATGTCTCGCTTTGGGTTAATTGGATGACAGACTTGACAATTATTTAGCTAGCGATCAGACGGCTGTTGGACGGACTTTTATCGATTGGATAAGGGTTATTAGAGCTGGATTGAATGCTACGAGGGTCAGGACAGACTACGAGAGCTACTTGGATTATGATCAGTTAGGGAAATGTCTCGCTTTGGGTTAATTGGATGACAGACTTGACAATTATTTAGCTAGCGATCAGACGGCTGTTGGACGGACTTTTATCGATTGGATAAGGGTTATTAGAGCTGGATTGAATGCTACGAGGGTCAGGACAGACTACGAGAGCTACTTGGATTATGATCAGTTAGGGAAATGTCTCGCTTTGGGTTAATTGGATGACAGACTTGACAATTATTTAGCTAGCGATCAGACGGCTGTTGGACGGACTTTTATCGATTGGATAAGGGTTATTAGAGCTGGATTGAATGCTACGAGGGTCAGGACAGACTACGAGAGCTACTTGGATTATGATCAGTTAGGGAAATGTCTCGCTTTGGGTTAATTGGATGACAGACTTGACAATTATTTAGCTAGCGATCAGACGGCTGTTGGACGGACTTTTATCGATTGGATAAGGGTTATTAGAGCTGGATTGAATGCTACGAGGGTCAGGACAGACTACGAGAGCTACTTGGATTATGATCAGTTAGGGAAATGTCTCGCTTTGGGTTAATTGGATGACAGACTTGACAATTATTTAGCTAGCGATCAGACGGCTGTTGGACGGACTTTTATCGATTGGATAAGGGTTATTAGAGCTGGATTGAATGCTACGAGGGTCAGGACAGACTACGAGAGCTACTTGGATTATGATCAGTTAGGGAAATGTCTCGCTTTGGGTTAATTGGATGACAGACTTGACAATTATTTAGCTAGCGATCAGACGGCTGTTGGACGGACTTTTATCGATTGGATAAGGGTTATTAGAGCTGGATTGAATGCTACGAGGGTCAGGACAGACTACGAGAGCTACTTGGATTATGATCAGTTAGGGAAATGTCTCGCTTTGGGTTAATTGGATGACAGACTTGACAATTATTTAGCTAGCGATCAGACGGCTGTTGGACGGACTTTTATCGATTGGATAAGGGTTATTAGAGCTGGATTGAATGCTACGAGGGTCAGGACAGACTACGAGAGCTACTTGGATTATGATCAGTTAGGGAAATGTCTCTACCCTTATTCCCAGACAATTAAAAATGATCAGCACCAAGCGATGCAGAGACAGTGCCCTGAGCGGTGTTGCATTAATTGGTCTCGGATCATGCGCCACAAGTAGTACAACTACAGGTTTGTAACGCGGATCTCTGCGCCACGGTGTGCAGTGCCGGTGAGATCATGAAAACGTAATATCAAGATTTCCCGTTTTCAATACAAAAATGTGGGGTCAAAGGCCGGGCACTATCATACAGGGATCTTCCATGATCTTCATCCAATTTGTTAGATCACCTGCTGCTAGTCTGACAAACACACCGTTTGCTCAGTACTATCCCAGTCCAGCTTCCTGTGCCACCTGTCGTGCGCCCCTACCCTTATTCCCAGACAATTAAAAATGATCAGCACCAAGCGATGCAGAGACAGTGCCCTGAGCGGTGTTGCATTAATTGGTCTCGGATCATGCGCCACAAGTAGTACAACTACAGGTTTGTAACGCGGATCTCTGCGCCACGGTGTGCAGTGCCGGTGAGATCATGAAAACGTAATATCAAGATTTCCCGTTTTCAATACAAAAATGTGGGGTCAAAGGCCGGGCACTATCATACAGGGATCTTCCATGATCTTCATCCAATTTGTTAGATCACCTGCTGCTAGTCTGACAAACACACCGTTTGCTCAGTACTATCCCAGTCCAGCTTCCTGTGCCACCTACCCTTATTCCCAGACAATTAAAAATGATCAGCACCAAGCGATGCAGAGACAGTGCCCTGAGCGGTGTTGCATTAATTGGTCTCGGATCATGCGCCACAAGTAGTACAACTACAGGTTTGTAACGCGGATCTCTGCGCCACGGTGTGCAGTGCCGGTGAGATCATGAAAACGTAATATCAAGATTTCCCGTTTTCAATACAAAAATGTGGGGTCAAAGGCCGGGCACTATCATACAGGGATCTTCCATGATCTTCATCCAATTTGTTAGATCACCTGCTGCTAGTCTGACAAACACACCGTTTGCTCAGTACTATCCCAGTCCAGCTTCCTGTGCCACCTGTCGTGCGCCCCTCACGCATGGTTAGCGTCCCCATACATGCTGCGCAGAGCAAGTCCGGCTGGGGGGCGAAGGATCTGCTGTATGTCTACGCAGTAGACTGAAAGCGGATTCTTTGTTCCCCAACTTTCAGGCTCTGCCTGAAAGTCAAAGTAACATGGTCAGGTGTCATTGCAGTGTGTATGATTTACAGGGTTAGCCCATAGTCGCAGATGCGCCAGCAAAGTGGTCAGAGGGTATTGATATGTCTATGGGTTTGTTATGCTTGGCCCCATTGTCTCAGAGAGGTGGCCGATCAGATTTGGTCAGTAGCAAGGAGAAGTACTCCTACCACGGCCTGGAAAGCAGTGTAAGTCGGTTTGTTGAAGACGTATTCGATCTCCTTCCAGGCAGGAGGAATGTGTAGGGGCTTGGAAGGCGAGTCAAGATCGTAGCGTGGATTGAGGTAGACGGCAACCTCTTTGGCCGCCTCCAGAGCGTCGGGATACACGGTCAAGAGCATCAGAATGCCCCGTACCCCGTCTTTGTAGGCGGCCATCGAGCACGTCCTGGCATCGTTCTGTCGTCCACAGATCTCTTGCGGTAGATTGCAGAAGAAGCAGGCTTGACCGTAGCCCCAGTCATTGGCTTTGTTCTTGCGGAACTCCATAGACGCCGCAACATTGAGTCCGTAAGTCTTGCATCGGGCAGCGGGATGGTCCGAAGGTTTCCTGAGTAACTTGCACATCGCACATTTCCGATCCAAGGTGCCCACAGCCGTTTGGATGCGCATTTTCCAGATGTCAAAGTCCCGTAGATCCTTCGCAAGTGACTCGTTGATTGTTGGGATGTGAACTGGGTAGTCTGGCACCGCGTCTGCTTTAAATCCAGAACTCCCGATCAGACGTGGAGGTGATCGAACCAGACGCACCCGATCTGGTCGCATTTTGGTTCGGCCTGCAGATACTAGTAGCCCAGACTTCTGATTTGGAGTTAAGTCTTCGGCGGATTTGTAGCTATCGTCTCCAATGATCGATTGCGGTGGTTCTTGCCGATTGTCGTCAACCGGGCCTAGAATGCCGTTGATTTGCTCTGGATATGGACGCTGAGCACTACTTGGCGCGGCGTTTACCTGCCAGTCATGTTCCGATCCCTCAAGAGGAGTCATCAGGGCACATTCTCTTCGGCGCTGCAGTTGGGAGTCGCAACATTTCGATGAGCATCGCAGATAT
Source organism: Tilletia setariae (assembly GCA_023634365.1). NCBI lineage: Eukaryota > Fungi > Basidiomycota > Exobasidiomycetes > Tilletiales > Tilletiaceae > Tilletia > Tilletia setariae. Next base: position 142,734 of record JAMJXE010000017.1, read on the forward strand.
ATACGACATGCGAGCAGATTTGAGACAACAAGGAGCGCGCTGAGACTTACGATAGGCATTGAGGCCCTTGTGCTAGGTGTAAGAAGGGCAGTTGCCGGCACAAAAGGAGTGGAAGGCCTCTTGAATACTGGTCGCGGTCTTGGAGTATCTAAAGCCAGGATCTTTGCCGTTGGATCGGGTGCTGTCACGGTTGTCTCTTCATCACTATCCATTGGCCAAGATGCTCGTATCCCCTCTGGCCGCCTTTGTGCGGAGGTCGGGGTGCCGCTGGACCTGGAGGGTGTTCCCGAGTCTAAGTCTTCCAAAGCAGAGGTGAGCTCTTTCTCCAGTTGATGACTGGTGAGCGTGTAGTCCGCGGCCAGGTTCTGGTGGTGAGACGATTTCGATGCGTTGTCCAAGGCGGTCTCGCCGTTCGTTCGTCTCGACTTGTTGCTCGTTTCGGACGCTTCCGGCGCTTTCCTTTTGTTTGGACGGTTGAACGTCGGTGAAGGGTCAGGTGGCGGAGACGAACTCGATCGCTGGGCATTATTGTCGTTGTCGTCGTCGTTGTCGTCAGGATCATTGCGCTGATAGCCCATATTCAACATGCAGAAATCACAGGGTTCTGCATGAAGTTCCAGGCAGGAAGCAGCCCGACCATCAAGCCAGCTGCACATGGGTACACGCATGCACACCTGTTCGCTAAGCATGAGATCTAGCGCCTGGCTGTCGCTGGTAGGTATCGGAGGATAAGAAGCAGGGTAGCTTGCTTTAGCTTTCAGAAAGATCGTGATCTCTCCGACGGATTTTCGTGTGCGCGCCGCACGCCCAGCGACCTGAGCAAAGCTGATCATCGAGTGTGGCCGGTCAATGTAGACCACGAGATCGATGCTAGGACGGTCAATGCCAACGCCCAGAGCTGTGGTCCCAACGATGGCAGGCACCTGACCGGACATGAATTTGTGAAGGTAATCTTGGTTGGGATTCGAACCGTTGTAGTTCGGCTGTTCGTCTCCCTTCTCCGAAACGTAATAACCGATTTTCAAAGCCTCAGCAAACTCTTTGGCCTGGTCTCGGCTCTTGACAACGACCATCAGCTGAGGTGTTCGCGTTGGTTCGTAATCCTGTCCCATCCGTCTAAACTTGCGCACGTAAGAGCTGAGAGTGTCCAGAAGTTCTTTTTTGCCTGTGTAGCGCTCTATCTTGTAGCGCAGATCCTTGCGATGTGTCAATTCTCTACACCACTGGATTGGAAGATGGGTTAGGGATGGCAGCTCGTGTTGTCGACTTGGCGGGAAGGTAGCCGTCATGAAAATCCACGGTACACCTTTCAAGACATTGGTTACTTGCGGAACCTTGTCCACGCACGGACGAAATGAACGCTCGTCGAAAAGGACTTGAACTTCATCAAAGATGATCCGCACAATCCGTGATTTGTTCGCAGGCTGCGCAAGCCACTCGTCCACAAATCGGTGGCTGACCAGTTTGTTTAAAGAGATGATCAGAAGGCCAGGATTTCCTGGCTCCAGTTTGACCTGCTCGTCTTTGACTCCTGTCCACGTGTGGAAAGCTAAGCCGCGTCGTCTGCACTGTTGCACCACATCCATCATCAGGGCCTTGAACGGCACGACCAGAACTGTGATGTCGGCGCTGCCTCTCATAGTTTTTGCGGAGAGCAGATACGTCTGAGATTTGCCAATACCAGTGCCAGCCACGAGCGCGATGTTGACGAAAGTATTGTTCAGCATTAAGGTGACCGTCTCCGCCAAGGCGTGCGATCGAAAACCAGCGTATTGGTATTGAAATTGACCACGCTGGAGGCTGAGCAGGAGCCGGGATTGTTCCAGACTGAGAGGGAGACGATTGATGATAGACGTAACGCCTTGAGCCGCACCAGTCGGTGGCTCGCAAAGACGCCCTTCCGTTGACCCTTGCCGGCTGGGAGAAATGGTCCTCCGTAGCTCCTCTATGGCCCTCTGCATTCCAGTTTCCACGGCGCATGTGATTTGAGAAGACGACAAAGTGGCTGACGTTGTGCCGGATGAATCTGGAGAAAGGTTGAGGAACCCGTGATTCGGTTGTGGCTCTGCTATCAAGCCCCAGAAAAGCTGCCAGCCGCGAGAGACCATTCGTGCTCTAGCAATACCGTCTTCGGTCATATGGCTCCTGTGCGTTGCATCGCGACCGTACCAGAGGACGCTGGCCTCCATGCTGCGTCCCGATTGTGCGGAGTATGCGTCTTGATAGAGCCCGAGCACGTCCCGCGCCTTGCCCTTGGCCTTTGAAGCGGGGTCCTGAAATGCCGCGGCCATGTGAGAGCTGACTGCCTCAATCTCATCTGCAGTATAGCCGGCTATGATAGGGTCTTGCTCCGGATGCGTACTGTCGTATATGAGTCTGCGAAAGACCTCGGCCAAAGGCCCACATCTGAACTTCTTGTGTACAACACCTTCGGCAAATTGTCGAAAATCACGTATGTTGAAGGACATGCCCATACCCGACATCAAACACGCGTGCTCCAGATGTCTGACAAACGTCGTCGTATCCCACGGTCGTTGGATTGTGTCCGCGCCATTCCGTCGTCGGCTCAGGATGTATGCTCTACCCTTATTCCCAGACAATTAAAAATGATCAGCACCAAGCGATGCAGAGACAGTGCCCTGAGCGGTGTTGCATTAATTGGTCTCGGATCATGCGCCACAAGTAGTACAACTACAGGTTTGTAACGCGGATCTCTGCGCCACGGTGTGCAGTGCCGGTGAGATCATGAAAACGTAATATCAAGATTTCCCGTTTTCAATACAAAAATGTGGGGTCAAAGGCCGGGCACTATCATACAGGGATCTTCCATGATCTTCATCCAATTTGTTAGATCACCTGCTGCTAGTCTGACAAACACACCGTTTGCTCAGTACTATCCCAGTCCAGCTTCCTGTGCCACCTGTCGTGCGCCCCTCACGCATGGTTAGCGTCCCCATACATGCTGCGCAGAGCAAGTCCGGCTGGGGGGCGAAGGATCTGCTGTATGTCTACGCAGTAGACTGAAAGCGGATTCTTTGTTCCCCAACTTTCAGGCTCTGCCTGAAAGTCAAAGTAACATGGTCAGGTGTCATTGCAGTGTGTATGATTTACAGGGTTAGCCCATAGTCGCAGATGCGCCAGCAAAGTGGTCAGAGGGTATTGATATGTCTATGGGTTTGTTATGCTTGGCCCCATTGTCTCAGAGAGGTGGCCGATCAGATTTGGTCAGTAGCAAGGAGAAGTACTCCTACCACGGCCTGGAAAGCAGTGTAAGTCGGTTTGTTGAAGACGTATTCGATCTCCTTCCAGGCAGGAGGAATGTGTAGGGGCTTGGAAGGCGAGTCAAGATCGTAGCGTGGATTGAGGTAGACGGCAACCTCTTTGGCCGCCTCCAGAGCGTCGGGATACACGGTCAAGAGCATCAGAATGCCCCGTACCCCGTCTTTGTAGGCGGCCATCGAGCACGTCCTGGCATCGTTCTGTCGTCCACAGATCTCTTGCGGTAGATTGCAGAAGAAGCAGGCTTGACCGTAGCCCCAGTCATTGGCTTTGTTCTTGCGGAACTCCATAGACGCCGCAACATTGAGTCCGTAAGTCTTGCATCGGGCAGCGGGATGGTCCGAAGGTTTCCTGAGTAACTTGCACATCGCACATTTCCGATCCAAGGTGCCCACAGCCGTTTGGATGCGCATTTTCCAGATGTCAAAGTCCCGTAGATCCTTCGCAAGTGACTCGTTGATTGTTGGGATGTGAACTGGGTAGTCTGGCACCGCGTCTGCTTTAAATCCAGAACTCCCGATCAGACGTGGAGGTGATCGAACCAGACGCACCCGATCTGGTCGCATTTTGGTTCGGCCTGCAGATACTAGTAGCCCAGACTTCTGATTTGGAGTTAAGTCTTCGGCGGATTTGTAGCTATCGTCTCCAATGATCGATTGCGGTGGTTCTTGCCGATTGTCGTCAACCGGGCCTAGAATGCCGTTGATTTGCTCTGGATATGGACGCTGAGCACTACTTGGCGCGGCGTTTACCTGCCAGTCATGTTCCGATCCCTCAAGAGGAGTCATCAGGGCACATTCTCTTCGGCGCTGCAGTTGGGAGTCGCAACATTTCGATGAGCATCGCAGATATATACGACATGCGAGCAGATTTGAGACAACAAGGAGCGCGCTGAGACTTACGATAGGCATTGAGGCCCTTGTGCTAGGTGTAAGAAGGGCAGTTGCCGGCACAAAAGGAGTGGAAGGCCTCTTGAATACTGGTCGCGGTCTTGGAGTATCTAAAGCCAGGATCTTTGCCGTTGGATCGGGTGCTGTCACGGTTGTCTCTTCATCACTATCCATTGGCCAAGATGCTCGTATCCCCTCTGGCCGCCTTTGTGCGGAGGTCGGGGTGCCGCTGGACCTGGAGGGTGTTCCCGAGTCTAAGTCTTCCAAAGCAGAGGTGAGCTCTTTCTCCAGTTGATGACTGGTGAGCGTGTAGTCCGCGGCCAGGTTCTGGTGGTGAGACGATTTCGATGCGTTGTCCAAGGCGGTCTCGCCGTTCGTTCGTCTCGACTTGTTGCTCGTTTCGGACGCTTCCGGCGCTTTCCTTTTGTTTGGACGGTTGAACGTCGGTGAAGGGTCAGGTGGCGGAGACGAACTCGATCGCTGGGCATTATTGTCGTTGTCGTCGTCGTTGTCGTCAGGATCATTGCGCTGATAGCCCATATTCAACATGCAGAAATCACAGGGTTCTGCATGAAGTTCCAGGCAGGAAGCAGCCCGACCATCAAGCCAGCTGCACATGGGTACACGCATGCACACCTGTTCGCTAAGCATGAGATCTAGCGCCTGGCTGTCGCTGGTAGGTATCGGAGGATAAGAAGCAGGGTAGCTTGCTTTAGCTTTCAGAAAGATCGTGATCTCTCCGACGGATTTTCGTGTGCGCGCCGCACGCCCAGCGACCTGAGCAAAGCTGATCATCGAGTGTGGCCGGTCAATGTAGACCACGAGATCGATGCTAGGACGGTCAATGCCAACGCCCAGAGCTGTGGTCCCAACGATGGCAGGCACCTGACCGGACATGAATTTGTGAAGGTAATCTTGGTTGGGATTCGAACCGTTGTAGTTCGGCTGTTCGTCTCCCTTCTCCGAAACGTAATAACCGATTTTCAAAGCCTCAGCAAACTCTTTGGCCTGGTCTCGGCTCTTGACAACGACCATCAGCTGAGGTGTTCGCGTTGGTTCGTAATCCTGTCCCATCCGTCTAAACTTGCGCACGTAAGAGCTGAGAGTGTCCAGAAGTTCTTTTTTGCCTGTGTAGCGCTCTATCTTGTAGCGCAGATCCTTGCGATGTGTCAATTCTCTACACCACTGGATTGGAAGATGGGTTAGGGATGGCAGCTCGTGTTGTCGACTTGGCGGGAAGGTAGCCGTCATGAAAATCCACGGTACACCTTTCAAGACATTGGTTACTTGCGGAACCTTGTCCACGCACGGACGAAATGAACGCTCGTCGAAAAGGACTTGAACTTCATCAAAGATGATCCGCACAATCCGTGATTTGTTCGCAGGCTGCGCAAGCCACTCGTCCACAAATCGGTGGCTGACCAGTTTGTTTAAAGAGATGATCAGAAGGCCAGGATTTCCTGGCTCCAGTTTGACCTGCTCGTCTTTGACTCCTGTCCACGTGTGGAAAGCTAAGCCGCGTCGTCTGCACTGTTGCACCACATCCATCATCAGGGCCTTGAACGGCACGACCAGAACTGTGATGTCGGCGCTGCCTCTCATAGTTTTTGCGGAGAGCAGATACGTCTGAGATTTGCCAATACCAGTGCCAGCCACGAGCGCGATGTTGACGAAAGTATTGTTCAGCATTAAGGTGACCGTCTCCGCCAAGGCGTGCGATCGAAAACCAGCGTATTGGTATTGAAATTGACCACGCTGGAGGCTGAGCAGGAGCCGGGATTGTTCCAGACTGAGAGGGAGACGATTGATGATAGACGTAACGCCTTGAGCCGCACCAGTCGGTGGCTCGCAAAGACGCCCTTCCGTTGACCCTTGCCGGCTGGGAGAAATGGTCCTCCGTAGCTCCTCTATGGCCCTCTGCATTCCAGTTTCCACGGCGCATGTGATTTGAGAAGACGACAAAGTGGCTGACGTTGTGCCGGATGAATCTGGAGAAAGGTTGAGGAACCCGTGATTCGGTTGTGGCTCTGCTATCAAGCCCCAGAAAAGCTGCCAGCCGCGAGAGACCATTCGTGCTCTAGCAATACCGTCTTCGGTCATATGGCTCCTGTGCGTTGCATCGCGACCGTACCAGAGGACGCTGGCCTCCATGCTGCGTCCCGATTGTGCGGAGTATGCGTCTTGATAGAGCCCGAGCACGTCCCGCGCCTTGCCCTTGGCCTTTGAAGCGGGGTCCTGAAATGCCGCGGCCATGTGAGAGCTGACTGCCTCAATCTCATCTGCAGTATAGCCGGCTATGATAGGGTCTTGCTCCGGATGCGTACTGTCGTATATGAGTCTGCGAAAGACCTCGGCCAAAGGCCCACATCTGAACTTCTTGTGTACAACACCTTCGGCAAATTGTCGAAAATCACGTATGTTGAAGGACATGCCCATACCCGACATCAAACACGCGTGCTCCAGATGTCTGACAAACGTCGTCGTATCCCACGGTCGTTGGATTGTGTCCGCGCCATTCCGTCGTCGGCTCAGGATGTATGCTCTGTTGTTCGTCTTATTTTTGAATTTCCATAGCGTATCGGTTGCTTGCCGTACCGTGGCGAGATAGAATGCGTACATACGACCGACTTCGGGGTGCAAGATATGTAGGTTGAGTTTTGAACGTGGTCCAACGTGATCAGATTTGCCGTACGTCAGGTCGAGCCAAACTTCAGCATCAGGTCCAATTAGGATGGACCTTCCGCGCCCACCCGCGATATCTCGGTAAGTTTGCTCCATTAGCTCTGTACCACGAGGTGGAAGTCCACTCGTCAGATAGATGGCGACAGTAGCCCATTGTAGAAAGCTATGTTCAGCGTCGAGATAGCCATCCACGACGGTCCAATCGATGTCTTCCTCCCTGAATGCGCATTCTCGACGTTTGTTGAACGGAAGAAGCACTCTTAGAATCTCGTTCCCAAATCTGTCGAAGTTGAAAACTTTTCCGACGTTGTCGGTATGGTTACCGAACCAGGCACCTGGTGCTGACCACGCTGGATCGTCGACGAGCTCCTCTAAGGGAAAATCTTTGACCTCCATCTTGATCGGGCAAGGGTCGAGCAGCAGCTCTAAGCTATTGCGCATCCATCCTATGACTTGTTGCATGAGGTTCGTTACACTCGCGAGATGAATCTGTGTTGACCCCATCCAGACCGATTTTTCGTCCCTGTCCCATCGAACACTGGCTTTCACCGATTCGGCCTTGGCGCACGCCCAACCGAAAGTGCGGTAGCCCATGATGACGTTGATACCGGAGTTCCAGAGAGATTCTCTTCCTAGTTGTCGATTATGAATCATCTCGAACCTCTCGGAGCGCAGTCGAGGGATAGAAGTTAGTTCCTCATCCGCGTGTTCATCCCATCCTTCGGCAGCCGCCTGGCGTTGGATCGTCACCATAGTGTGCGGAAACCACATAGTCTTGAGCATAAAGATTAGGCCGCTGAGAATAGGTGTGAACCTTCTGGCGCTGAGAAAGGTCTGGTCGACAGGAACCGTGATGGCCAGGGTGGCAATGAACGTTACGAGGATCGAATCGGCTTCGACGTCTGCCACCGCGCTCGTGACTAGGAGAGCACCGAGTTTCCAGTAGGCGGTCTCTGCCTGTGTGTTGACGATCTCGCGAACTGCATCCCTGAGATTGCTATCCGCGAGCTGCATCGCACGTATTGCGGTCTGAAGGTCAGGGTCATTCCTTGATCCAACAATATCCGATGTTGCTATTGGGTCGTTCCCTCCATTTGGCTGGTGGAGTTTAAGATGTAACCTCACGAGAAACATGACCAGCTGTACGAAAATTCGCATGTACCGGTCCTTGGTTGCAGCTTGAATGTTTAGGGGCGGAGTCAATCTTGCGGCCGAAATATCCTGCGTGTTGAGGGCTTGCTTGTACCAGACTGGATATTGATTGACCTCATCCAGGGCTCGATCCACAGCTCGCCTAGCGCCCCTGACGATTTTCTGCCCCAGACCATGCAGTGACGGGTCATGGTCTATCTGGCTAACGACGGGCAGAATCACCAAGTCCGCGTTGGCCTTTAAGTCTTGTCCCTCAAAAAGACCCTTGAAGCCGGTTCGACGCAACCAAGGAGAAAGTAGCTTTTCATTTGGAGTCTCATGTTCCTTCGAGTAGGTCTGTTCCAGGAGGGCACGCAACCAAGGTAGGGGTTCCTGTCCGTCGAGGAGTACCGCAGAATGATGTGTATCGTCGGAGCTCGATCCCTTGCAGTTTTGAGCCACGTGTCTGCGTAGATTGTTACTGAGCTCGAACGTTCTTGGGCACAGAGGACATTTGAAGGCTTCGACTTCTGTCCCATCATCCTGTGGGTACTTCTGGCGTTTGATATCGATAGGCGAGTCTTGTCCAGGTACCACTACGCCAAATGCTACGGGGGCGTGTTTGAGCTTATGTGTGGAGAGTTGAGCCCGGGTGCCGAAAGCACTGTCGCATGTAGCGCAGGTGTGAGCATTTGCTTCCATGTTATCGGGAGGCTGGCCGTCAGCATCGTGCGTTGAGAGTGATGTCGCCTTGGTCTGAGTCATGTCTTGCGCGTGGAAATTTGCCTGTCCGTCTTGCGCCCACAACTCAAGTAGGGTCTGGTCGCCGAATAGGTCCGAGAGCCGGCTTCCACAGTCGTTCCCAGTTGTCGAACCGGAGTTTCCGGTATCGACTGCAGCCGGTAGTTCGTTCTCGGGTAGGTCAAACTTGCCAGCGGCGATCATCGCATCGAGTTCCTCATCAAACAACAAGTCGAGAGGATGCGGCTCCTGCTCCGTCGTGGTTGCATTCAAGAACGTGAGATCCACATCAGTAGAGGTGTCGATCGCAGTAGCAGGGTCTGTCACGCATGTCAGCGTCTGCTGTGCCTGGGCGTCAACTATGCCGTCTTGTGAACCAATTGGGCTGGCATCGATAGAGTGCCGACAGGCATGAGCAGGCTCAGTATGCCGCCCGCTGTTCCGAACGCTGTTTTGGTCAGCAGGCCCGGGAGACTGTCCGGTGGTCAGAGAGGGGGTGTTCGCCACGGTTGGTGCTGAGGATACCAAGCACGGAACCGCATTGGGGAGGTTTGAAGAAGTATTGCAGTTCTCGTCCGTTACCGAAGTGTCGGGGCTATCCGTTTCGTTCGTACGGGCATCGGAGGTCACCTCCTGTTCGGAAACTTGGGCCACGACAGTAGAAGTTGGCAATGTTGAAGAGGGTGCCGGGCCGGCAAGCACCTCGCTGTAGGTACGGGTCATTGATGGAGTAAGTGGTGGCATGACTGCGAGGAGTAAGTTGGAATACAACAAAGGTAGCAGTTAGTTGACAGTCACTGATTCCATACTGGCAGCTGTCCACCGATGACATACCAGATGGCAAAGAGAGGCGAAAGAGGGCCGGAGGTGGGGTTCAGGGAGTGAGGATAAAGAAAGGTGTAGGGAGGTGGGGCAGGCGATGAAGGACCAAGAGGAGGGTAACCTGAGTGTGGTTCAGATTTGACAGAAGCCACTCCCGCTGGCCATTAATGTATGTCGCACCTGTTGGGGCTACACCGGGTTACGCGCGTTGCAGATCAGACAGGTGGGCTGTGGGTCGCGTCTAGAAGCGGCACGGGATTGAGAAAGTGCACGTGGCCTTTTCGTTGCACAGGTGACCCGCCGTGTTACGTTCATGCAAGTAAAGCACCGGATGCATCCCGCTAGGTTGCCGGATAAGGATGATTGACCAATCAGTGTCCAGGATCAGCTCGAGTCGACGCGTATGAGCAGGCGGGCGGTATCGGGCCACGTGTGATTAGCTGTAGTGGTGACTAGGTCTTTGTGTCGCGCTTTCAGCCGATGTAGCGCGTGACCGTATCTCCGCTGGCTCGGAGAAGCGCGTTCCTGTGCCTATCGGCTGCTGCAGCTCTACTGCATGTACCAGCGGATGCTGCATGGTGGCTTGCTGGATAAGGACGAGTGACCAATCATCGTCCACGATCTAGCCAGACCGACGCGTTTGGAAGGCGTGAGCGGGACTGGGACACGTGTATCTAGCTGCAGTGGTGACTAGGATTTCTTGGCCGGTTTTGATCCGAAAATCGGCTCGACGGTACCTCTACCAGCTCATGGAAGCCTCTTCTTCCCCACGGACAGCCGCAGACCTGGTGTTGGCCGGACGTGTCTCGTTCAACGTGTCGTACGGCTTGTGTATCGTTTTGTGTAGCGGTCCCACTGTCTAGAACACAAAGAAATTGTTATTGCAAGCGTGGCCGAGAGGCTGGTGAAGAAGCTACATACAGAGGATCCAAATACCTCACCTCCGACCACATCGTCTGTGTGACTGTTGGAACGATCTTGTGTGCTCGGTAAATCCCTTCGTCCGAAGGTTGCCTGCCGGTAGTCTCACAAGTTGCTATTCGTCGTCATCCGTCAGCACATCATCCGATGCCAATATCCCCCGGACGTGCCCGCGTTTCCGCGCACTGCCCCTCGGGTCAGAGTCTTCGAACTCTTCCGTCGCGTCGCTGTCTTCCGCGAGCAAACTCATTGGAACGATGGTGGGTATCACATTCTTGAAAACGGTTCTTGGCTGGGTGTTGCGGATGGCTTCGACGTATGCCGCCGGGTTGTGTGAGAAGTGGGTGCGAAAGTAGGTATATGCTCCCGGGAACGGTTGCAGTAGTCTCTCCACGTGCATGTACAGAAAGTGCACCATTGCCAGATGGGAGTTGGGGACGTCGTGACCTCGAACAAACGCCGTTTCGTATATCGCCCGATTAGTCATCTGCTCGCATTCCTCGTATTCGTCAATATAAAGTTGCGCTTGAGGTTGACGCATCACCAGAGGGCCGTCAGCAGGTATGATCTTTCCGTCTTTGAAAAGCCAACACTCTTTGCGGTAGTCGTCTATGTGTGGCTCTTGTGAGCTTCCGTGGTCCTGCATCACTTCACTGTAGCGATGCGCAACATACGCAATGGCGTTCCATCGTCCGGCTTGATATGAGTCGGAGGGAGGGTTCGCAAACTTCTCTACCCGCGGAAGGTTGTACCAGTTGATAGCTGCCCGAATTTCGTCGAGTTCGCAAGTCTCGAATAATTGATGTAGACACGATTGATAAATGCCTCCTTGGTCCCAGTCTCTGATGCCGCATTCAACCCTGAAGAGGCAGCTTATTGACGCGGCCGCCCACCAGCGTGGGGCCCTCTCCTTTTGTTTGCAAAGCTCGAGTGCGATGCGAGCCCTTTGGGGAAGGGAGGCATGTGGTGAAGTGATGGCGTGGCTTTGACTGTCCACATTGAAACCGCCGACTGTAGTCTGAGAGTTGAACAGTTTGAACAGTCCGGCCTCAGGCGGAGTTGACGGCTGTATGTTTGCCGGATCGCTGTGCGCTGGTGCTACATCTAGGTCAATGTCGTCTTCTCCCTCAGCATCTAGGTCTAGGTCCATTTCGTCGTCGAGCTGCTCTCCACGACCCGCTGAGCCAGGACGAAGAGGTCCTTGCTGCACACCTTGCTGATAAACATAGGAAGGATTGGCATTGGCATTGGCATAACGTTTAGTACCCTTCGAAGGTGTGCTCTGCTGATCTTCAGCGACATCGTCTTCTTCGTCGCTGCTTGACCCGGAAGATGAATCGTCCGTGTCAGAAGAATCGGAAGACGATTCGTCGCTGCTGGACCCGGAAGTCACTTTGTCTTCATCCGTTTCGTCAACCTCGCCTTCGTGCTCGCCATCATCCTCGTTGGCAGCGCGATGGTATGGCGTAGCCAATCTTCGACGACGTGTCCAGTTTCCGTCTCGGTCTAGACCCATTGCCTTCATCCCCTCCCGTGTTGCCTCTTCTTGCAACGTAGGATCCATCGGTGTGTACTGGAACTCCTGTACCCGCGTATGTCCTGGGGATTTGAGTATCCAACGGGGGTCAGGTGATCCCTGTTCGAGACTGGTGCGCACCAGCGCGGCAAAGTCCTCGGCCGCTTTATCATCCGTGAAGCTGTGCACTGCACGATATGCCAAAAAAAGGGCCTGAAACTCCTCATCGTTTACGCTTTGTTTTCTGTTGGCCAAGGCCGATTTCTCCATGATGAAGTCCAAGGAGGTTCGTGGAGGAGGACGTTCATTTGATTTGAGTAGGCTCTTGTAGCCTGGCGCTAGCAGTGCGGTGCTTGGTGTGCAAATTTGGACCCCAGAACTGCCTGCGAGTAGGATGCACATGTCTGCGTCGCACTGGTCAACACCGGTGAGGGAAGAGACTTGGGCGGAGTCGTCGGTGCAGATGTCATGTACAATACATCTTGTGCAGCCCTCATGGGTCCCTTCCAGCTTGTGGTACTCATACACAATGCCCAAGATTATGGGGATCATGTATTTCGCCGTGAACAGTGCTGCGTTTCGACGTATCGCCACGGTGGGGTTCGTCTGCCATAGCGTTCGCACATCGTTCTCGTTCCGGTTGTCGTGACCCTCTTGGATCATGAAAAGGAAGAGTGAGAAAAGAGGTTGGCTCATCTTCGACAGGTAGATGAGGTTCCAGAAATTCTCGCCGATGTTGATGAGGAAGGGGGTGAAAGCGAGGTCGCCGAGCGCAAGTGCGCACTTCATCCAGCGCAGCCAACCGTTGTGTATACGTCTGTAGTCGGGGACCATCTTCTCGAAATACGTGATGTTGTACATCGAGGTACCCAATGCAGTCATACGTCGAACAAAGGAGGCACATATGCACCAGTCGAGGATGACCTGCCACTTGGCCAGACTGAAGACGTTGACCGATTCCTTGGCGTGCTTGAGCATCTTGAGACTGAGTTCCGCGACGTCCCCGTCGTCCGATACCACGTCATTGACCACCGTTCCGGGTTCGAGGGGTTCCATGTAGGGCATGGCGCTGTGGTTGACGCAAAAGTTCATGATCTGGTTCGCGACCAAGGTAGGATTCATAAAACCCGAAGCCCCTGACGTCGACGACGACATTGACATTGATGCCGTGATGAACTCGTACGCCTTTTCTTGCTGGGCTGCTGTAGTCTTCAGGACCCTGATGGGTTGTGGGTTGGAATTCTTGGAAGGTTTCTTCTGCGGTGAATCCTTTTTCTTTGCCGCGCCTTTGTAGTTCGGCGGGCGCGCTTGAATCTCGTTCACCGGGCTCAGAGCCCTTGGTGTGCCCCCGTCCTCGTCGTCATCGAGATCGTCTTGTTCGTCATCGCGATCGACAGTTGGTACGTCAGGGTCCTTGGCTCCAGCACGATGCACGTTGAAGTGCATGAGGCCGACGCGCTGGCTCAACGGAGTTACCGGGTAGAAGCCGGGGGGTACTTCGGATGAAGCGCGGGCCGTAGGAAGAAGCGGATGAGTCGCACCAGGAAGATGCCGCTCCTGGTTTGGAAGGGCAGGCGTAACCGAGTTGACTCGCGCAGGCTCGAGGAATGGCGCGCGGCGACTGAGCACAGAGCCTGGAGACGTTGTATTGGCGCGCTCTTGTACGTAGCCATCGACCCACGCTGGACGAGCAAGGCCGGGACTGGACAGATGTAGTGACTGAGGGCTGATGCTGCCCGCCTCGCTGTTGTTCAGGTGCGTGACGAGGTTTCGGTAGTTCTCCACGGTGGGTGTCTCGCCCTTGAGGAAGAGCTCCAGTATGAATACGATCGTGTTCTCGGAGGTAGAGCGGAGTGCTGCAGCGAGTAGTTGGGACTCTTGCGTAGGTGTAAACCCATCCGCACACAACTGGTTGATGGGAGATTGTGCTTGCGTCATAGAGGGATTTCCGTGGAAAGACTGGTGATCCAGCGAGATCGGATACTGCTGCTGCTGTTGCTGCTGCTGGTGTTGCTGCTGCTGGTGTTGCTGCTGCTGCTGCTGCTGCTGAAGACGACGCGGATGGGATGGATTAGATGGTCAGCTCCAGTTGAACATTCAAGAGACTCTGTCATCTCCACACGCCTGCTGGGCTCACTCTGTGATGGGACATGTCTTGATCGGCGTGATGTTATTCGCGGTTGACGTAGGCCAGGGTACCAGAGGCAGTCCAGCCGTTGTCGACGGAACCGTGTTGGTGATGATCACGAGTGAAGGGAGGTTACCGGAGGCAGTCCCGTCACTGCGGCAGGGTGTCTGCTTGACGGTGGTGTGGCTTCCGGTCTTGACAACGATGGTACGCGTTTGGGTGTTGCGGCCGCAACCGAAAGGTGGATGGTGGTGGTGGTGAGCACGTTGACCACGGTGTTGGTGATGATCACGAGTGAAAGGAGGTTACCGGAGGCAGTCCCGTCACTGCGGTAGGCTGTCTGGTTGACGGTGGTGTGGTCGTCCGGTGTCGACAACGATGGTTGGCGTTTGAGTGTCGCAGCCGTAACCGAAAGGTGGATGGTGGTGGTAGGGAGCACGTTGACCCGGCAAGTTGCGATAAGGTTAAAAGTTTGAGACGTGTCAGAAACCGACGCCAGCTGGCGTCGGTTTCAAAAAACGGTTTTTGAGACGAAAAATGGGATGCCGTCATTCCAATAGTCCCCACGTGACAAGGACAGCGGCGACCTCGTCCCATGCTATGCTTTCGATGATGATGACGCTGCTCGCGCTCATGGGGCCGTTGCTCCTGCCGCTGTGGTGCCTGCCGGTGTGATGGTGATGATGCAGCTCGCGCTGATGAGGGCGTTGACTCCGGCTGTGATGGTGATGCGATTGGGGTTAAAAGTTTGAGACGTGTCAGAAACCGACGCCAGCTGGCGTCGGTTTCAAAAAACGGTTGAGACGAAAAATGGGATGCCGTCATTCCAATAGTCCCCACGTGACAAGGACAGCGGCGACCTCGTCCCATGCTATGCTTTCGATGATGATGACGCTGCTCGCGCTCATGGGGCCGTTGCTCCTGCCGCTGTGGTGGTGATGATGATGATGATGACGATGCTGCTCGCGGTGATGAGGGCGGTGTTTTTGCTGCTGTGATGATGATGATGTGGCTCGCGCTGACGGGGGATCGCTCCTGCTGCTCCTGCCGGTGTGATGGTGATGATGCAGCTCGCGCTGATGAGGGCGTTGCTCCTGCTGCTGTGATGGTGATTGTATTGGGGTTACAGACAAGAGGTTACCAGAGGCAGATCTGATGGGACGCCGCTGCCGCTCCCGCTGCTGTCGTTGATGATGATGTTGCTCCTGCTCCTGCCGCTCTGACAGTGACGTTTGCTGGCGCAGACGGGGCCGTCGTTCCTGCTGCTGGTGATGATGCTGCTCGCGCAGATGCGGGCGTTGCTCCTGCCGCCGTGATGATGATGATGTTGGTTCTGCCGCTGCTGTTGATGATGATGTTGCTCCTGCTCGTGCTGCTGCTGATGATGCTGCCCGCGCTGATGGGGGTGTCGCTCCTGCCGCAGTGATGGTGATGGCGGCGGGCAGGACGTTACCAGAGGCAGATCCGATGCAGAGGAAAGAGGATGGCGCTCCTGCTGCTGTCGCTGATGCTGATGTTGCTCTTGCTGCTGCTGGTGATGATGCTGCTCGCGCTGATGGGGGCGTTGCTCCTGCCGCTGTGATGGTGGTGATGATGATGCTACTCGCGGTGATGGGCGTTGCTTCCGCTGCTGTGATGATGATCATGTTGCTCGCGCTGACGGGGGCGTCGCTCCCGCCCCAGCGATGGTGATGGTGGCGGACAGGATGTCATCAGAGGCAGATCTGAGGAAGAGGAAAGAGCATGTTGCTCATGCTGCTCCTGCTGTTGCTGCTGCTGATGACGTTGCTTGTGCTGATGGCAATGATGTTGTTGCTGGCGCAGACGGGGGATCGCTCCTGCTGCTGGTGATGATTCTGCTGCTCCTGCCGGTGTGATGGTGATGATGCTGCTCGTGCTGATGGGGGCGTTGCTCCTGCCGCTGTGATGGTGATGATGCTGCTCGTGCTGATGAGGGCGTTGCTCCTGCCGCTGTGATGGTGATGGATGATTGCTATTGGGGTTACAGACAGGAGTTTACCAGAGGCAGATCTGATGGGACGCCGCTGCCGCTTCCGCTGCTGTCGCTGATGATGATGTTGCTCCTGCTCCTGCCGCTCTGACAGTGACGTTTGCTGGCGCAGATGGGGCCGTCGTTCCTGCTGCTGGTGATGATGTGCCCGCGCCGATGGGGGTGTCGCTCCTGCCGCAGTGATGGTGATGGCGGCGGGCAGGACGTTACCAGAGGCAGATCCGATGCAGAGGAAAGAGGATGGCGCTCTGTCTGCCGGCGCTGATGCTGATGTTGCTCTTGCTGCTGCTGGTGATGATGCTGCTCGTGCTGATGGGGGCGCTGCTCCTGCCGGTGTGATGGTGATGATGCTGCTCGCTGTGATGGGGGTGATGGCGGCGGACAGGACGTTACCAGAGGCAGATCCGATGCAGAGGAAAGAGGATGACGCTCCTGCTGCTGTCGCTGATGACGATGCTGCTCCTGCTGTTGCTAACAATCATGTTGCTCCTGCTGCTGCTGTGATGATGATGACGATCCTTGCGCTGATGGTTCTGTTGCTTCTGCCGCTGTGATGGCGATGTATGGTTGCTGTTGGGAGGACAGGATGTTACCAGAGGCAGTCCTGAGAACAGAGGAAAGAGTAAGCACGTCGCGACTCGCGAGAGCGCGTCATTTTTCGCGACTGTGGTCACGTGGGAAGCTCTATGGAACCTTTCAGGCAAGAAGTTGTCCCACGTGGTGTGGCTCACTTCCGAATGCGGACCAGGGTGCAGGCTGCAAAAATTCAGAGATCGGGCCAGTGCACAGTCATGTTCTCCCCTTGATTGGGATTTGATGTCTTCCTCCTAACCACCACAGACAGCTTCGAGAATGAGCGCTCAAGATCACGAGCCCGACGAGACGGCACGCGACCACTATGCCCCCTTTCTCACACTCGAACCTCCCTTCTCAATCGGCGACATCACCTTTGACGCCAACTTCATCCCAAGTATCGACTGCCTCACAGCTTACATCGAAGTCGTCTCGATGACTCGTTCCTACCTCTCGTGGACCAAGAGAGAGTTCGAGCAAGCGCAACGGTCTCACTTCACAGACGATCGCGGGCAGAGACACAAGACTCCCCAGTACGAGCTCATCTGCGACGCATACTACGCGCTCACCATCATCTACCGCCAACGGAGAGGAAAGACTCTCGACAAGAAACTACAAGAATTCAAAGACCGGCGACTGAGGCGACAAGACTGGCCATGGCACGCAATCGTCGCTGCCGCCTCGGAGGACGAGTACCAGTTCCAGCATTCCTCGCTCCAAGACGCATGGCAAGTACTCACGGACACCTTCCAGCAGCAGCACCAGTCGGAGGGGTCTGCCTCTGGTAACCACCCCGCCGGAATGGTCCCTCTCGATACCGCCGTCGAGGAACTCGACACGCTTGCACCCCTAGACGCAGAAGTAGCACCCCGAGAGGATCAGCCCGAATCGTCGTCAACAACAGCAGCAGCAGCATTGGCTTCGGGCACGATTCAGTCACCATCTACGGACGCAGCAGCCCAGGCCATGACTCAGCCGTCATCAGCAGCAGCAGCAGAACTCAAAGAAGCACCAGCGGCAGCCCGGTCCACGACTCAGCTATCATCCATACAGGCAGCAGCAGCCGCAGAAACACCCGCGGCAGCCTGGTCCACGACTTGGCTATCATCATCAGCAGCATTAGCAACACCCACAGAAGCATCAACGGCAGCACGAACCACGACTCAGCCATCAGCATCATCATCATCATCATCAGCAGCAGCAGCAGCACCAACAGAACCCAAAGAAGCACTAGCGGTACCAAGGCCCACGACTCAGCCATCATCAACGGCAGCAGCAGCACCCTCAGAAGCACCGGCGGCAGCCCGGTCCACGACTCAGCCAGCAGCAGCACCAGCTGCGGACGCGCCAGCGGTAGCCCGGTCCAAGACTCCGCTATCATTAGCAGCAGCCGCAGCAGCATCACCCTCAGAAGCACCGGCGGCAGCCCGATCCACGACTCAGCCGTCATCAGCACCAGCGGCAGCAGCAGCAGCAGCACCGCGCACGACTCAGCCATCATCAACGGCAGCAGCAACCCGTTCTACGTCTCAGCCACCATCAGCAGAACCCGCGGACGCCTCAGCGGTAGCCCGGTCCACGACTCCGTCATCTTCAGCAGCAGCAGCAGCAGCAGCACCCTCAGAAGCACCGGCGGCAGCCCGGTCCATGACTCAGCCAGCAGCAGCAGCAACAGCAGCCCGGTCCACGACCCAGCCATCATCAGCACCAGCCGCAGCGGCAGCAGCGGCAGCACCCTTAGAAGCACCGGCGGCAGCCCGATCCACGACTCAGCCGTCATCAGCACCAGCGGCAGCAGCAGCAGCAGCACCGCGCACGACTCAGCCATCATCAACGGCAGCAGCAACCCGTTCTACGTCTCAGCCACCATCAGCAGAACCCGCGGACGCCTCAGCGGTAGCCCGGTCCACGACTCCGTCATCTTCAGCAGCAGCAGCAGCAGCAGCACCCTCAGAAGCACCCTCCGAAGCAGCAGCGACAGCCCGGCCCACGCCTCAGCTGGCAGCAGCAGCAGCAGCAGCACCCTCAGAAGCACCGTCGGCAGCCCGGTTCGCGACTCATCCAGCAGCAGCAGCAGCGGCAGCCCGGTCCACGACCCAGCCATCATCAGTACCAGCCGCAGCGGCAGCAGCAGCAGCAGCACCGCCCACGACTCAGCCATCATCAACGGCAGCAGCACCCTCTTCCAAACCAACACCCACAGCATGGAATCGAACTAGCACCGGCGCGCTTGATCCAGATCATGCCTCTGGTAACAGATCTGTGAGTCCCCACGGGACGAGGAAGCGTACACGATCCCAGCGCATCAGACTGACTTAAGAATTTCAAACAGGGCAAGCGCAATGCTGAAGAGGATCACGAGGAGCATCCACCACGAAAACGAACGAAGCGACCCTTTCCCCCTTGGCTGCCACCTGATACGAAGTGCACGGGGGCCGAGGAGATGGAACGCTTCATTGAGTACCTTCAGCCATCCTTCTGGGAGCAGCAGGTGACTACGGTCCTCTTCAACCGCGTAGCACAGGCATTCCAGTCTCGCTGGTACGGATGTACAGTCACCCTCATCGGCTCGCGAGCTACGGGATTCAGCACACCGGCCTCAGACCTGGACATCGTGGTCGATATTGACCTGGCGGTCCAGGCCCCCCCCCATTCTACCGCCAAGGCACTCAAGGCAGCGCTTCAGCGGGCTCTTTATAAACAAGCTGCATGCCTCAAAGATCTTGCCGAAGGGGGACGGCTCCTGGCTATCCCGTCCCTACGGGCACCAATCGTACATTTCACCACGAAGTCCATCTACGGCAGCATCGAGGTCGACGTCGGGTTTGGTGAGGGGAACAACGGACCCAACACGACCGCCCTGGTTCAGAAGCTCACGACCCAGCAGCCGCTGATTGGCAAGCTCACGTCTATGTTCAAAGCATTGCTCTCCTACTTCGGCTACGGCAGCGGATCGGATCAGGCGCTCGGCAGGTATCCCGCTTTTCTCTTGTGCGCCTATTTTGTCTTGCGTCTCCTGGACCAGAAGGAGGACCTGACACGGCCTTTGGACACCCTCTTCGTGCGTCTCCTACATTGGATCGTGGCGGAGATGGACTGGAGCAGACTTTCGATTTCTGTCCGGGCCTCGGCTCAGTGGCGGACACAACAATACCCACACGTTCGACAACCCGCGCCGCGCACCAGTTCCACCGAGCCTCTCTTTATCGACGACCCGTTTCAGCCGGGCACCAACGCCGCGGCTGCCTGTCACAAGTGGCCGGCTATGCTGAGAACCCTCAAAGCTATATTGGACGCCTATCAGTATTCCACCGTCCAGCATTTCTGCTCCTGGATCTTTTCGGAGTGGACAAAACGGGCTCAGGAAGACAAATGGCAGATGATCGAGGACCTCGGACAACAGTGGACCAGGACCGGTCCGCCATTTTCTGGTCACAGGCACTATGGCCGGAATGACGACTTTCGGGCCATCCCTTTCCTTCACACCCGCGAGGCAGCCATCGTGCATGCCCAGCTATCAGACTGGGTGGGTATCCGTGATGACAATGTACCCTTTCATCCTTTGCAATAGACTCATCAATGATTGACCATCAAGTTCCATCTTCTGTGAAGACCCAAGTGCTCATCACGGCTCCCTTCACGAGAGCAGCAGCAACAGACCGGTGCCGGGCAGACCATGACCATCTTTGCGATTCCAGGTGGGCCTGCCTCTGGTAACAGCCCACCGCTGGTTTCCTCAGAAGCGTAGCAGCAGCAGCAGCAGCAGCAGCGCAAGAGGCAGCTCCGCCCGCATCCACAAGAGCAGCAGCCTCGGAAGCACCAGCAGCAACATCAGCAGCCCCTCTCGCCACGACCCAGCTAGCATCATCATCACCACCAAAAGCAGCAGCAGCAGCGCAGGCCGCGACTCAGCCGTCACCAACATCCTCAGCAGGAGCAGCAGCCCGTCCACGACTCAGTCACCATCCACAAGAGCCGCAGCCACAGAAGCATTAGCAGCAGCTCAGTCCACGACTCAGCCGTCATCAGCGGCACTAGCAGCCCGTTCCACGACTCAGCCACCGTCAACAGTGTCAGCAGCACCCGTGGATGCGCCAGCGGTAGCCCGGTGCACGACTCCGCCATCAGCATCATCAGCATCATCATCAGCAGCAGCAGCCGCAAGACTCCGGCCCTCACCCACAGGAGCAACAGCCACGGAAGCACCAGCATCAGCATCAGCAGGCCCCCTGCCACAACCCAGCTAGCATCATCACCAGCAGCAGCAGCTCAGATTACCCCCAGCCATCCTCATCATCACAAGCAGCAGCAGCAGCCCGTCCACGACTCAGTCACCATCAGAAGAGCAGCAGCCTCAGGAGCACTCGCAACAGCTCAGGCGACGACTCAGCCATCAGCATCATCACCACCACCACCGGCAGTGACGGCTGTCAGCTTTGCGGATTGCGGGTGGGCCTGCCTCTGGTAACAGCCCACCGCCATTTCCTCAGAAGCGTAGCAGCAGCAGGAGCAGCGCAAGAGGCAGCTCCGCCCGCATCCACAAGAGCAGCAGCCACCGAAGCAGCAGCATTAGCATCAGCAGCCTCCCCTGGCCACAACCCAGCTAGAATCATCGTCACCACCACAAGCAGCAGCAGCAGCCCGTCCACGACTCAGTCACCATCCACAAGAGCCGCAGCCACAGAAGCACCAGCAGCCTCTCTGGCCACGACTCAGCCATCATCAGCGGCAGCATCAGCCCGTCTCATGACTCAGCCACCGTCAGCAGCATCAGCAGCACTCTCAGAAGCGTCAGCGGTAGCACGGCCCACGACTCAGCCATCAGCATCATCAGCATCAGCAGCAGCAGCATCAGCAGCCGCGACAATCCGGCCTTCATCCACAGGAGCAGCAGCCACGGAAGCGCCGGCAGCCGCTCAGGCCATGTCTCAGCCATCGGCATCATCATCAGCAGCAGCAGAAGCACAAGCAGTCAAGGCCATGACCCAGCCATCCTCATCATCACAAGCAGCAGCAGCAGCCCGTCCACGACTCAGTCACCATCAGAAGAGCAGCAGCCTCAGGAGCACTCGCAACAGCTCAGGCGACGACTCAGCCATCAGCATCATCACCACCACCACCGGCAGTGACGGCTGTCAGCTTTGCGGATTGCGGGTGGGCCTGCCTCTGGTAACAGCCCACCGCCATTTCCTCAGAAGCGTAGCAGCAGCAGGAGCAGCAACAGCCTCGGCAGGCCCCCTGCCACAACCCAGCTAGCATCATCATCACCAGCAGCAGCTCAGATCACCTCCAGCCATCGGCATCATCATCAGTAGCAACCGCAGCACCCGCAGCCAAGGCCACGATCCAGCTAGCATCGTCATCGGCAGCAGCAGCAGTAGTGGGCAGCGCAGGCCGCAACGCAGCATCACCAGCAGGGGTAGCAGCCTCAGAAGCAGCAGTAGCCCCTCTGGCCACATTCTAGCCATCATCACCATCGCCAGCAGCAGCAGCAGCAACCTCATACGCACCAGCAGCAGCCCAGGCCACGACCAGCCTCCATCATCATCACCATCACCATCAGCAGCACCGCAGGCCGCGACTCAGCCATCATCATCACCAGCAGCAGCAGCACCAGAGGCCATGTCTCAGTCATCATCACTAGCAGCAAAAGCATGAGCAGCCAATGCCACGACCCAACTATCACCCTGAAGAGCAAGAGCAGCAGCAGCAGCAGCAGTAGTGACGGCTGCCAGCTTCGCGGATGGCGGGTGGGCCTGCCTCTGGTAACAGCCCACCTCCCGTTTCCTGAGAAGCGCAGCAGCAGCAGCAGCGCACATGGCCAAGCCAAGATTCTCGTAGCGATCATCAGCAAGGCGAATCGCCTATCATCCTCGGAGCAACAGCAGCACTGTCTGCCCAATTGTCGACGACAGATCAGCAGAAGCGACGGCAGAGACGTAGTTCTCATTTTCAGCAGCACTCGTAAAGCTACTAGAGGCTCCTTCCGTACTTCTCGCCACCTGATTTCACAAGTTGACATTCATGATCCAGAGCAGCAGCAGTTACCGCCCAGTCATCCTCACCAGCCGCAGCGGCTCGTGCAGAACTATGGCGGTCCTACCACTATCCAGGATGAGACAGCAGGACCACGTGAATCTATTGCTGGTCTGCCTGGTCGGGTGCGAATGATGTGTGGGTGATATGCTGTCTCATTGATAGATTTCTGGCTGTTGAATCCATAATATTATTGCTGCGTACGCACGGGAAGTACACTTGCTCACGACCCTCCGTCTCCTTGTTAACATCTGCGCACTGGCCGAAGCTCTCGAGCGAGCACTCCATATGCCGCCTGTCCTCAGCATCTGATGTGTATATACCACTTTTGGCGGCTGCCAGTATAGTAGTGTGTGGTGGGTCTGATCTGACTTCAGTCACAGAAAGCATTCTGGGTACCCAGTCTCTTCTCCAGTAAGCACGACATCAAATTACCAGTCGCAAACCTCATGTCTGATGGAGTCAGGCGCGAGGGGAGCTGCTAGTCTTGTACTGCGACTCGTGCGCCGCCCGGCACACACTCGAGGGCAGGAGCTGAAAGTGGAAATTATCGTTTGCTCGTCGGCACATGGCCGCCAACAGGTCTCCTTCCAATCTGGCCCAATACGATGTTTTACCCAGTGCGTAAGCGCTCCAGCAGAGCAGCTGAGCTCCACCATGTCCAGCATGTGCACGCGGCCCCTGAACAGAGACAGCTTGCTCGTTTCCAGACATGTGGTAGGAATGATGGTGACTGGTAGTCGAATTTCGAAGCCTGAGCCAAATGACGTTTAAACCCGACCATCCTTTGTGAGAAGCCTTGATGTCACCAACTCACCATGTCCTCAGAAGAAGCAGCATCCGCCTGATCACCCATGACCCTCAGATCCGCAGCCCGACTACCGGCCCAGCTATCGCCATTAGAAGAGAGGCAGCAGCAGCAGCAGCCCAGGCGTCGCCTCAGCCACCAGCCACAACAGCACCAGCAGCAGCGGTGCAGGACACAAGCCAGTCATCATCCACAGCGTCACGAGCAGCGCAGGCCACGACCATGCTACCACCTTGAGGAGCAAAACCAGCAACAACAGCAGCAGCAGTGACGGCTGCCAGCCTCGCGGATTCCAGGTGGGCCTGCCTCTGGTAATAGCCCGCCGCCGGTTTCCTCAGAAGCGCAGCAGCAGCAACAGCACGGCGAGACCGCACCAGGCACACCAGCCGGCACGTACGCCCAGCCATCATTCAACGACGCAAGAGCAGCAACAGCAACAGCAGCAGCAGCACCAGCCCCGGTCCAGACTCAGTCATCTATCACAGACGCATCAGCAGCCCAGGATACGATACAGATATCCGCCGCAGGAGCAGCAACCCCGGAAGCATGACCAGCACCCCAAGCCACGACCAGCCATCATCATCATCATCACCAGCAGCACAGGCCATGTCTCAGCCATCATCACCATCAGTAGTAGCAGCAGAAGCACCAGTAGCCAAGGCCATGACCCAGCTATCATCATCATTGCCAGCAGTCGCAGCCGAAGCAGCAGCAGCAGCAGCAGCAGCAGCGGCGCAGGCCGCGACTCAACCCTCACTCTCATCAACAGCAGGAGCAGAAGTAGCGCGGGCCGCAACTCAGCCGTCACCATCATCATCACCATCACCAGCAGCAGCACCGCAGGCCGCGACTCAGCCATCATCATCACCAGCAGCAGCAGCAGAAGAAGAAAGAGCGGCCAAGGCTACGACCCAGCTATCACTCTAAGGAGCAAGAACAGGAGCATTTGTCGCAGCAGTGACGGCTGCCAGTCTTGCGGATCCCGTGTGGGCCTGCCTCTGGTAATAGCCCAACGCTGGATTCTCCGGATGTAGCAGATCGGTTCCATCACGCAGGCCGCCACGATCGTCGCGAGCCCGACGAGTACGCGCTACCACTATGCCTCTTTCCCACACGCACACCTCCCTTCTCAATCGGCGACATCACCTTTGACGCCAACTTCATTCTCAGTATTGACTGCCTCACAGCTTACATCGAAGTCGTCTCGATACCCCGTTCCTACCTCTCGTGGACCAAGAGAGAGTTCGAGCAAGCGCAACGGTCTCACTTCACAGACGATCGCGGGCAGAGACACAAGACTTCCCAGTACGACCTCATCTGCGACGCCTACTACGCGCTCACTGTCATCTACCGCAGATGGAGAGGTAAGACTCTCGACAAGAAACTACAAGAATTCAAAGAGCGGCGACTGAGGCGACAAGACTGGCCATGGCACGCATTCGTCGCTTCCGCCTCGGAGGAGGAGTAACAATTCCCGATACCACTGGCATCAGGATGCACGGTAAGTAATCTCGCGCGTCTTCCAGCAGGAAGAGTCGGAGGGGTCCGCCTCTGGTAACAACCCCGCCGGACTGGTCTTTCGACTCGCTTGTCGAGGCAATCAGTCGTCGCTTCCGCCTCGGAGGACGAGTACCAGTTCCAGCAGTCCTCGTTCCAAGACGCATGGCAAGTACTCACGGACATTTTCCAGCAGCAGCACCAGTCGGAGGGGTCTGCCTCTGGTAACCACCCCGCCGGAATGGTCCCTCTCGATACCGCCGTCGAGGAACTCGACACGCTTGCACCCCTAGACGCAGAAGTAGCACCCCGAGGGGCTCAGCCCGAATTGTCGTCAACAACAGCAGCAGCAGCATTGGCTTCAGGCACGATCCAGTCACCATCTACGGACGCAGCAGCCCAGGCCATGACTCAGCCGTCATCAGCAGCAGCAGCAGAACTCAAAGAAGCACCAGCGGCAGCCCGGTCCACGACTCAGCTATCATCCATACAGGCAGCAGCAGCCGCAGAAGCACCAGCAGCAGCACGGCCCATGACTCAGCATCATCATCATCATCATCATCATCATCATCATCATCGTCATCATCATCAGTAGCAGCAGCCGCAAGAATCCGGCCCTCACCGACAGGAGCAGCAGGCGCAGAAGCAACAGCAGCAGCACGGCCCATGACTCAACCATCAGCATCATCATCATCAGCAGCAGCAGCAGCAGCCGCAAGAACCCGGCCCTCACCCACAGGAGCAGGAGCCACGGAATCACCAGCAACAGCTCAGGCCACGACTCAGCCATCAGCATCATCACCACCACCACCGGCAGTGACGGCTGTCAGCTTTGCGGATTGCGGGTGGGCCTGCCTCTGGTAACAGCCCACCGCCATTTCCTCAGAAGCGTAGCAGCAGCAGGAGCAGCGCAAGAGGCAGCTCCGCCCGCATCCACAAGAGCAGCAGCCACCGAAGCAGCAGCATTAGCATCAGCAGCCTCCCCTGGCCACAACCCAGCTAGAATCATCGTCACCACCACAAGCAGCAGCAGCAGCCCGTCCACGACTCAGTCACCATCCACAAGAGCCGCAGCCACAGAAGCACCAGCAGCCTCTCTGGCCACGACTCAGCCATCATCAGCGGCAGCATCAGCCCGTCTCATGACTCAGCCACCGTCAGCAGCATCAGCAGCACTCTCAGAAGCGTCAGCGGTAGCACGGCCCACGACTCAGCCATCAGCATCATCAGCATCAGCAGCAGCAGCATCAGCAGCCGCGACAATCCGGCCTTCATCCACAGGAGCAGCAGCCACGGAAGCGCCGGCAGCCGCTCAGGCCATGTCTCAGCCATCGGCATCATCATCAGCAGCAGCAGAAGCACAAGCAGTCAAGGCCACGACCCAGGCATCACCATCATCACCAGCGCAAGCAGCAGCCCGTCTATGACTCAGTCATCACCACAAGAGTAACAGCCTCAGGAGCACTCGCAACAGCTCAGGCGACGACTCAGCCATCAGCATCATCACCACCACCACCGGCAGTGACGGCTGTCAGCTTTGCGGATTGCGGGTGGGCCTGCCTCTGGTAACCGCCCACCGCCATTTCCTCAGAAGCGTAGCAGCAGCAGCAGCGCAAGAGGCAGCTCCGCCCGCATCCACAAGAGCAACAGCCTCGGAAGCACCAGCATCAGCATCAGCAGGCCCCCTGCCACAACCCAGCTAGCATCATCATCACCAGCAGCAGCTCAGATCACCTCCAGCCATCGGCATCATCATCAGTAGCAACAGCAGCACCAGCAGCCAAGGCCACGATCCAGCTAGCATCGTCATCGGCAGCGGCAGCTCAGCTCACCCCCAGCTATCGGCATCATCATCAGTAGCAACAGCAGCACCAGCAGCCAAGGCCACGATTCAGCTAGCAGCATCATTGGCAGCAGCAACAGTAGTGGGCAGCGCAGGCCGCAACGCAGCATCACCAGCAGGGGTAGCAGCCTCAGAAGCAGCAGTAGCCCCTCTGGCCACATTCTAGCTATCATCACCATCGCCAGCAGCAGCAGCAGCAACCTCATACGCACCAGCAGCAGCCCAAGCCACGACCAGCCTCCATCATCATCACCATCACCATCAGCAGCACCGCAGGCCGCGACTCAGCCATCATCATCACCAGCAGCAGCAGCACCAGAGGCCATGTCTCAGTCATCATCACTAGCAGCAAAAGCATGAGCAGCCAATGCCACGACCCAACTATCACCCTGAAGAGCAAGAGCAGCAGCAGCAGCAGCAGTAGTGACGGCTGCCAGCTTCGCGGATGGCGGGTGGGCCTGCCTCTGGTAACAGCCCACCTCCCGTTTCCTGAGAAGCGCAGCAGCAGCAGCAGTAGTGCAAGAGACAGCTCCGCCCGCATCCACAACAGCAACAGCCTTGGAATCACCAGCAGCAGCACCAGCAGCCCCTCTGGCCACAACCCAGCTAGCATCGTCATCACCACCACAAGCAGCAGCAGCAGCCCGTCCACGACTCAGTCACCATCACAAGAGCAGCAGCACTCTCGCCCCATCAACATCCACAGCATGGAATCGAACTAGCATCGGCGCGCTTGAGCCAGATCATGCCGCTGGTAACAGATCTGTGCGTCCTCACGCCACACGGAAACGTATATGATCCCAGCGCATCAGACTGACTCAAGAATTTCAAACAGGGCAAGCGCAAGCTGAAGAGCATCACGGGGAGCAACATTTACAAAAATGAACGAAACGACCCTTTCCTCCCTGGTTGCCAGATGGTACGAATTACACGGGGGCCGAGGAGATGGAACGCTTCATTGCGTAGGACGGATCTTGGCTATCCCGTCCCTACGGGCACCAATTGTACATTTCACCACGAAGCCCATCCTCGGCAGCATCGAGGTCGTCGGGTTTGGTGGGCGAACAACGGACCCAACACGACCGCCCTGGTTCAGAAGCTCACGACCGAGCAGCCGCTCATTGATAAGCTCACATCCATGTTCAAAGCGTTGCTTTCCTACTTCGGCTACGGCAGCTCATTGCCCCTTTCCCACTCTCCCGCCCCCCCCCCCCTCTTCCCCGCGGGGCTTCTTCCAACACAGAACGCAAGGCGGCGCTTCAGCGGGCTCTTTGTTCGCAAGCTCGATGCCTCAAACCCTTAGCGACGTTGCCTTGTGTACGACATGATCGGGGCGAAGCTGCCTACACTGTAGATTATCTGCATCACTTCTACCACCATCTTAGGGTTAGGGTTAGGGTTAGGGTTAGGGTTAGGGTTAGGGTTAGGGTTAGGGTTAGGGTTAGGGTTAGGGTTAGGGTTAGGGTTAGGGTTAGGGTTAGGGTTAGGGTTAGGGTTAGGGTTAGGGTTAGGGTTAGGGTTAGGGTTAGGGTTAGGGTTAGGGTTAGGGTTAGGGTTAGGGTTAGGGTTAGGGTTAGGGTTAGGGTTAGGGTTAGGGTTAGGGTTACAACAAAGTTCCCACTAGGGTTTTTTTTTCGGACCTCATGTCTCTTCGGCAATCGAAAGGGTCTGTCCTCGTACACAATCGGCTAGAATATCATAGGCCCTTAAGAATTTGGGTTTCGAGCAATAGCCCCTCAAAGTCGAAAATTTCCCTTTGTCTATTTCAGGGTCTCCAGTCTGAAACTTCTCAGGTGACTTCTTGAGCACTGTCTGAGTCTTCTGGACGTCTAGTCCGGTCCATGGAGAGTACTCCAGGCCATACCGCTTGGCTTCAAGTTGGATAGCGGAGGAGATATTGGTGATGGCGCGGAGGGTATTTTTCAGGCAGGCAAAATTAGGGCTATTCTCTACTAGGGTTTTTTTTTAAAACTTCAAGGGTGCAGAGATGTTATGGGCTTGTTGGAACCGCATTCTCAGTGCGCTTCTACCACTGCAATATGACCGCCATAGGTCAATTATATGAGGAGGTCAGGTATGACATGGATGGTTCCAAACCACAAAATGCTACCTACCACTACGATGCCGTATGAAAGGCATGTCCAATGACTGTCTGAGGAGTGTTTCCGGAGTGCCCCCGATGTTCTCCGACTGTTGTATCCGAAGGTCATATTGAGACTCCATGACCGACCCCATATGGGTCGGGGGTCTCAAACCAGTCTTTCTCAATGAAGGTCCGTCAATTCCTATCCGATCGGGCAAGTAAGCATATTGGTAGACTCAGAATGGTGAGATCTATCATCTGAGATCATGTTGATCATCATTCATATTTGAGTCTCGAAACCTGTATCCGGGTCTGGCTGAGTCCGGCTATACAGACGGGCCATACCATACGACAACCCAAGATTCGATTAAGATGAGCTGACTATGGGCCCTATCTGGAGTCTAGATATTGTTTGCAAGATTCCCAGAGTCCGAATCAGATTGCTTTATTACTGAGAACTATAGACCACTTCGAAGATCTGGGTTAGATCCATTATATTTTAAGGCCCGATACCCTTCCCAAATATTTATTATCCAACCTAATGGCTCGAATGAGGGCTCTATCGACTCAGCAGAAGTAGATCTACAACCCCAAAATCAAAAGAAATATTTTCATTAGCACACATATATGTTTAGAGGGGGTTATCCGGATTTCACATATGGTAGTGCTGCAGCTAGCTGGTGCCACAACATGACGGTACAAGATAATGACAAACGGCCACCGACAGTAGCTTAGGGAGGTCAGGGAGTACTGATAGAGCCATTTTGGTCTTGGAGTAGGTGGCCCGTGCGCACCTCTAGGGTATATAAAGACCACCTTCCTTCCACTTTCATCCTTCGACCCGACCACCACATACCCCCCCGCACCCGACCTCAAGATGATTCGAGCACCTCGACAGCGACCCTCCCCCCCTCCCCACCACGTGCCCGCGACTTTCCGACGCCCCAACGACCTTGACGCTTACTGCGTCTCGGTCTCGCCTAGGGCCCTCCTCCGCTGGGCAGGTGAAAACTCACTTTTTCACCTGTCCTCCCGCACCGAGTTCCAGATGGAAAAAAACGACCACTCCGACTTTAAAGAGTGGATCTGGCTCGGGCGGGCCGGCTGCGGACACGTCAAGATTAATCCCGACTTTAAAAATTCGCTTTTCGACGAAATTTCGCGGGGGGTCGTCATTCTCCCCTCCTCTCAAGAAAGAGCCTTCGTTAAGGGACAGCAGAATATCTTTCTGTCTGTCCTGGTGAACGCGCTCGAGGTGCTGGGATGCACCCGAGTTCGGGTGCAAGCCTTTGGCTTTAAAGTGCCCCTGAACCGGGTTGCAATGGCGGCCTTCACAGCGGCGACCGACTCGGTCCCAGATAAACGAAATATTTGGGACCTCGGCCTCAGCGTCAAGAACGACGACCTCTATTGGGAGTTTTTCCGACCACTCCCCGGGTCCGAAATGACCTGGCGCGGGCACGTGGTCTGTCATCCAAAGACAGGTGGGGAGTACGGGGGAGTCGAAACCACCGACTGCTCCTTTGAGCTCGACAACGGAGAGGACGACATTGCCTCCGTCGAAAAAATTAAGGTGTACAGCCACGTCATACACCTCCTCAAGGCACAGGCGGTCAAACAACAGCGGACCGTCCCACAGTCAGTGGGCGCCGCCCGAAAGCAGCTTTCGGCAATTAAAGCTCGCTACGAAATCTTCGGCAACAACCCGGATTGGTTGTCCGACCACGCCGGCTATCGAGTCGAGACGACAATTTCCGCCCCTCGACTCAGCCTCGCCCTTCAACTTGCGGGGGGTGAAGCCTTGCGTGGGCTCTGGAATTTTGAGACCCACGCAGGCTTTCGGGCCGAGCTCGGCAAACTTCGGCTTCAAGAAGCGGCCGTCTTCGGCAATATGGGCAACTTAATCGGCCGGGCCGATCGGCATTTTACGGGCCGAAGCACCGACAAACCGACGGTGTTCCAGAAGCAGATCCTCAGGGACTGCTGGAACGCCATCGGCTGGTCCTACGGCACCTCGGGCCGACTTACGCCCGATGACGACAACGCCTGGTATCGCCAAGACGAGCCTGCGCCGCCTGCGGAGGCGGCTCAAGAAGCGGCAGAACCGGATCCGATGGCCGGCCTGATCAACCATGAAGACTTTCGACTGATCTGGCCGGTCATCCGGGCCGGCATCCAGCACCTGGAGTGCACGGCCCCTAGGTTCCGAAGGGGTCCTCTGCACTCCGTCGGCGGTGCGACGAATTTTCGACTGCGGTGCGCCAAAGGATGCGGCAAGAACTTCAACTTCGATGAGAGCCGCGAGCTCATTGCAGAACATGTTAGACGTGGCCTTGTAAACCTTCCTTAGCTTCTCATATCAAATTTTCCCTTCCTTTATACTGAGCTTTAGCCTGAAAATCGAGAAAATAAATAGAAAAATGAGAAAAAAAATTCATATTTTTGAAACTGTATTATAGATCAATCATATTATCTCTTTGATAGGATGTCATCTTCCCAATCTACAATCCTGCCAAGTTTCAGCCCGATCCAATCATTCCTTACCCGCAATCCCCGACCAAAGTCCGAAAATCTGTATGGGACGGGTACTTCCTCTCTATGAAAGTCCGTCAATTCTTATCCGATCTGGCAAGTAAGGACATTGGTAGACTCAGAAGGACCTTCTCTATCAGCTGAGATACTAAGACCCGGCATTATCTCCGGCATCCGGGACCCGGTCCGGATCCTCCCCAAAATCCTGAACTTTTGCATGGAATCTGAAAAAGGGCCCTTATCTCCGCCGCATCGGATCTTAGCTCCAACTACCCAGTGAAGAACTTGTAGATCTCGTAAAAGTAGACTAGTAATGTACCATTTTCATCCCACCTTTACATTGGTCATCGGGTCCCTATCCGACTTCTCCCGAAAACCATATCCTCTCAATGGAGGTCTCCGGCATCCGGGCCGACCGACTTCGGATAGTTCGGGATCGAAAGATCTCATCCATATCTATCATTCCCCAAAGTATCACTTTGGTCGGTTCCGAACTCATCCGGCCATCCACTTCCGAAGGTCCCCAAGATCCGGATTTGAACATTTTCCCTTACTACCCCCTTACGGTTTTGGACGATTCTGGGACCAACTCCAATCTTCTTAGTCCCTTAGGGTTAGGGTTAGGGTTAGGGTTAGGGTTAGGGTTAGGGTTAGGGTTAGGGTTAGGGTTAGGGTTAGGGTTAGGGTTAGGGTTAGGGTTAGGGTTAGGGTTAGGGTTACAGGGAAGTTCCCACTAGGGTTTTTTTTTCGGACCTCATGTCTCTTCGGCAATCGAAAGGGTCTGTCCTCGTACACAATCCGCTAGAATATCATAGGCCCTTAAGAATTTGGGTTTCGAGCAATCGCCCCTCAAAGTTGAAAATTTCCCTTTGTCTATTTCAGGGTCTCCAGTCTGAAACTTCTCAGGTGACTTCTTGAGCACTGTCTGAGTCTTCTGGACGTCTAGTCCGGTCCACGAAGAGTACTCCAGGCCATACCACTTGGCTTCAAGTTGGATATCGGAGGAGATATTGAGGACGGCGCTGAGGGTATATTTCAGGCAGGCAAAATTAGGGCTATTCTTTACTAGGGTTTTTTTTTTAAACTTCAAGGGTTGGGAGATGTTATGGGCTTGTTGGAACTGCCTTCTCAGTGCGCTTCTACCACTGCAATATGACCGCCATAGGTCAATTATATGAGGAGGTCAGGTATGACATGGATGGTTCCAAACCACAAAATGCTACCTACCACTACGATGCCGTATGAAAGGCATGTCCAATGACTGTCTTAGGAGTGTTTCGGGAGTGCCCCCGATGTTCTCCGACTGTTGTATCCGAAGGTCATATTGAGACTCCATGACCGACCCCATATGGGTCGGGGGTCTCAAACCAGTCTTTCTCAATGAAGGTCCGTCAATTCCTATCCGATCGGGCAAGTAAGCATATTGGTAGACTCAGAATGGTGAGATCTATCATCTGAGATCATGTTGATCATCATTCATATTTGAGTCTCGAAACCTGTATCCGGGTCTGGCTGAGTCCGGCTATACAGACGGGCCATACCATACGACAACCCAAGATTCGATTAAGATGAGCTGACTATGGGCCCTATCTGGAGTCTAGATATTGTTTGCAAGATTCCCAGAGTCCGAATCAGATTGCTTTATTACTGAGAACTATAGACCACTTCGAAGATCTGGGTTAGATCCATTATATTTTAAGGCCCGATACCCTTCCCAAATATTTATTATCCAACCTAATGGCTCGAATGAGGGCTCTATCGACTCAGCAGAAGTAGATCTACAACCCCAAAATCAAAAGAAATATTTTCATTAGCACACATATATGTTTAGAGGGGGTTATCCGGATTTCACATATGGTAGTGCTGCAGCTAGCTGGTGCCACAACATGACGGTACAAGATAATGACAAACGGCCACCGACAGTAGCTTAGGGAGGTCAGGGAGTACTGATAGAGCCATTTTGGTCTTGGAGTAGGTGGCCCGTGCGCACCTCTAGGGTATATAAAGACCACCTTCCTTCCACTTTCATCCTTCGACCCGACCACCACATACCCCCCCGCACCCGACCTCAAGATGATTCGAGCACCTCGACAGCGACCCTCCCCCCCTCCCCACCACGTGCCCGCGACTTTCCGACGCCCCAACGACCTTGACGCTTACTGCGTCTCGGTCTCGCCTAGGGCCCTCCTCCGCTGGGCAGGTGAAAACTCACTTTTTCACCTGTCCTCCCGCACCGAGTTCCAGATGGAAAAAAACGACCACTCCGACTTTAAAGAGTGGATCTGGCTCGGGCGGGCCGGCTGCGGACACGTCAAGATTAATCCCGACTTTAAAAATTCGCTTTTCGACGAAATTTCGCGGGGGGTCGTCATTCTCCCCTCCTCTCAAGAAAGAGCCTTCGTTAAGGGACAGCAGAATATCTTTCTGTCTGTCCTGGTGAACGCGCTCGAGGTGCTGGGATGCACCCGAGTTCGGGTGCAAGCCTTTGGCTTTAAAGTGCCCCTGAACCGGGTTGCAATGGCGGCCTTCACAGCGGCGACCGACTCGGTCCCAGATAAACGAAATATTTGGGACCTCGGCCTCAGCGTCAAGAACGACGACCTCTATTGGGAGTTTTTCCGACCACTCCCCGGGTCCGAAATGACCTGGCGCGGGCACGTGGTCTGTCATCCAAAGACAGGTGGGGAGTACGGGGGAGTCGAAACCACCGACTGCTCCTTTGAGCTCGACAACGGAGAGGACGACATTGCCTCCGTCGAAAAAATTAAGGTGTACAGCCACGTCATACACCTCCTCAAGGCACAGGCGGTCAAACAACAGCGGACCGTCCCACAGTCAGTGGGCGCCGCCCGAAAGCAGCTTTCGGCAATTAAAGCTCGCTACGAAATCTTCGGCAACAACCCGGATTGGTTGTCCGACCACGCCGGCTATCGAGTCGAGACGACAATTTCCGCCCCTCGACTCAGCCTCGCCCTTCAACTTGCGGGGGGTGAAGCCTTGCGTGGGCTCTGGAATTTTGAGACCCACGCAGGCTTTCGGGCCGAGCTCGGCAAACTTCGGCTTCAAGAAGCGGCCGTCTTCGGCAATATGGGCAACTTAATCGGCCGGGCCGATCGGCATTTTACGGGCCGAAGCACCGACAAACCGACGGTGTTCCAGAAGCAGATCCTCAGGGACTGCTGGAACGCCATCGGCTGGTCCTACGGCACCTCGGGCCGACTTACGCCCGATGACGACAACGCCTGGTATCGCCAAGACGAGCCTGCGCCGCCTGCGGAGGCGGCTCAAGAAGCGGCAGAACCGGATCCGATGGCCGGCCTGATCAACCATGAAGACTTTCGACTGATCTGGCCGGTCATCCGGGCCGGCATCCAGCACCTGGAGTGCACGGCCCCTAGGTTCCGAAGGGGTCCTCTGCACTCCGTCGGCGGTGCGACGAATTTTCGACTGCGGTGCGCCAAAGGATGCGGCAAGAACTTCAACTTCGATGAGAGCCGCGAGCTCATTGCAGAACATGTTAGACGTGGCCTTGTAAACCTTCCTTAGCTTCTCATATCAAATTTTCCCTTCCTTTATACTGAGCTTTAGCCTGAAAATCGAGAAAATAAATAGAAAAATGAGAAAAAAAATTCATATTTTTGAAACTGTATTATAGATCAATCATATTATCTCTTTGATAGGATGTCATCTTCCCAATCTACAATCCTGCCAAGTTTCAGCCCGATCCAATCATTCCTTACCCCGCAATCCCCGACCAAAGTCCGAAAATCTGTATGGGACGGGTACTTCCTCTCTATGAAAGTCCGTCAATTCTTATCCGATCTGGCAAGTAAGGACATTGGTAGACTCAGAAGGACCTTCTCTATCAGCTGAGATACTAAGACCCGGCATTATCTCCGGCATCCGGGACCCGGTCCGGATCCTCCCCAAAATCCTGAACTTTTGCATGGAATCTGAAAAAGGGCCCTTATCTCCGCCGCATCGGATCTTAGCTCCAACTACCCAGTGAAGAACTTGTAGATCTCGTAAAAGTAGACTAGTAATGTACCATTTTCATCCCACCTTTACATTGGTCATCGGGTCCCTATCCGACTTCTCCCGAAAACCATATCCTCTCAATGGAGGTCTCCGGCATCCGGGCCGACCGACTTCGGATAGTTCGGGATCGAAAGATCTCATCCATATCTATCATTCCCCAAAGTATCACTTTGGTCGGTTCCGAACTCATCCGGCCATCCACTTCCGAAGGTCCCCAAGA
The DNA here is from genome assembly GCA_023634365.1 of Tilletia setariae. NCBI lineage: Eukaryota > Fungi > Basidiomycota > Exobasidiomycetes > Tilletiales > Tilletiaceae > Tilletia > Tilletia setariae. The sequence continues at coordinate 178,485 of JAMJXE010000017.1, forward strand.
TCCGGATTTGAACATTTTCCCTTACTACACCCCTTACGGTTTTGGACGATTCTGGGACCAACTCCAATCTTCTTAGT
>JAMJXE010000018.1:0-178094 GCA_023634365.1 Tilletia setariae
CCCTAACCTAACCCTAACCCTAACCCCTAACCCTAACCCTAACCCTAACCCTAACCCTAACCCTAACCTAACCCTAACCCTGAACCCTAACCCTAACCCTAACCCTAACCCTAACCCTAACCCTAACCCTAACCCTAACCCTAACCCTAACCCTAACCCTAACCCTAACCCTAACCCTAACCCTAACCCTAACCCTAACCCTAAGATCAAAAGAGTTCGACGGGGAAAGGGTAAGTCAAAAGGCTGACACATTCCCTAACGAATCACAGTCTGGTCGGGGTCGTCCAGTCGTTTCCAACTCGTGGGCAGGCAGATCAAGCATCCAGAAGTCCTAGAGATCAAAAGAGTTCGACGGGGAAAGGGTAAGTCAAAAGGCTGACACATTCCCTAACGAATCACAGTCTGGTCGGGGTCGTCCAGTCGTTTCCAACTCGTGGGCAGGCAGATCAAGCATCCAGAAGTCCTAGAGATCAAAAGAGTTCGACGGGGAAAGGGTAAGTCAAAAGGCTGACACATTCCCTAACGAATCACAGTCTGGTCGGGGTCGTCCAGTCGTTTCCAACTCGTGGGCAGGCAGATCAAGCATCCAGAAGTCCTAGAGATCAAAAGAGTTCGACGGGGAAAGGGTAAGTCAAAAGGCTGACACATTCCCTAACGAATCACAGTCTGGTCGGGGTCGTCCAGTCGTTTCCAACTCGTGGGCAGGCAGATCAAGCATCCAGAAGTCCTAGAGATCAAAAGAGTTCGACGGGGAAAGGGTAAGTCAAAAGGCTGACACATTCCCTAACGAATCACAGTCTGGTCGGGGTCGTCCAGTCGTTTCCAACTCGTGGGCAGGCAGATCAAGCATCCAGAAGTCCTAGAGATCAAAAGAGTTCGACGGGGAAAGGGTAAGTCAAAAGGCTGACACATTCCCTAACGAATCACAGTCTGGTCGGGGTCGTCCAGTCGTTTCCAACTCGTGGGCAGGCAGATCAAGCATCCAGAAGTCCTAGAGATCCCAGACTCTGGGCTCAGACTATTGGTCCTAGCGGGCGTATCGTCAGAAACGTATGAGCAAGACGAGCCCGCACATCGGTTCTAGCGGGCGTATCGTCAGAAACGTATGGGAAATTCACATTCTCTAGCGGGGTGCACATCTGCTGGAAAACAAAAATCGAACCTTCAGTCAAGTCTGCATCTACTGCCTTGCAGCTACCCTTTCTGCCTTCCTCATGGGAAGAGAGGGCGAAGGAAAGACCCACTGGGAAAGTCTGATTTTACGACTGATTTACAGGTTCCTGAGGACGGCACCAGTGGAAGTTGATAGATGGCATCATGAACGGTGGGAACCGGTAGACAAGCGCATTCAAACTTGCATTTTGTGAGGGCGAAATCAAAGACGGAATTGACCTCGACTGAGGCTGTATACCCCCACTAAGTAGTGACACTGAGGGCTAGAGCGGGGCTAACGTCAGGGTTAAGTTACAGCACTTCTCACTGGATACATAAGTCCACCGACACTGTTCGTATATCGATGCGACGCTAAGGCGACTTGCTGCGCTCGAATCCTCTACCACCTATCAAAGACTCCCATTGTTGAAGACGAGAGGCTACTGTTGAATCCAGTTTGAGTTGAGTTCGCTCCTCAGGCCAGAATCAATGTACAAATTGAGTTGAGGAAACTCCTTGAATTGTACGAAAACGGTAAATTTTTGTCTGAAACTACTTTACATTGACCGATAAGAGATGGAAGGTTAGGCTGGCGGAAGGAAAGAAGTAGTCTGACTCAACGAGTTGGTCCACAGATACGAGCCTCTGGAGAAGGTTCCGAAGCGGGATGTCTAGCGGGGTGCATGCACGTCCTGGGATAGAGAAAGTGAGTTAAAAGATAATTTCAAGGTGAGAGTGAGTAGCGGGGTGCATACGCGTCCTGGTGGAGGGACTTGAAAGATCAAGTCACAGTCATTGAGACAGGTTCAGCAGATACGCGATGGTCATTGATTTGCTGCGCTGACGGTCCTGTCAGCGCTATTGGCGTTGATCGCAGATCGCAAAAAGCTTATTGACTCATGGAAATGAAAATCTCACCTCTGATGTCAGTGCGTTATCAAATTTCGAAGCTAACAGTATGATACTTATCTTAACAGAACAAGTCCAGATGATAATTGGATGAATACCCGAAGCTCGACTTGACTACCGTGCCTAACAATGCTCTGACCACTGCTAGCATTCGTCCGACATCCCAACAGACTCATTGAGGTATAGAAAGCATAGTCTTACCACTGATCGTCAATGTGGTATCGAATTTTGAAGTTAACAGTATGATAATTATCTTAAGAGTTACAGTTAAGATGATAATTAGCTGAATACTCGAAGCTCGGCTTACCTCCCTTGCTCAACGATGCTGTGACCACTGCTAGCATTCGTCCGACATCCCAACAGACTCATCGAGGTATAGAAAGCATAGTCTTACCACTGATCGTCAATGCGGTATCGAATTTTGAAGTTAACAGTATGATAATTATCTTAAGAGTTAAAGTTAAGATGATAATTAGCTGAATACTCGAAGCTCGGCTTACCTCCCTTGCTCAACGATGCTGTGACCACTGCTAGCATTCGTCCGACATCCCAACAGACTCATCGAGGTATAGAAAGCATAGTCTTACCACTGATCGTCAATGCGGTATCGAATTTTGAAGTTAACAGTATGATAATTATCTTAAGAGTTAAAGTTAAGATGATAATTAGCTGAATACTCGAAGCTCGGCTTACCTACCTTGCTCAACGATGCTGTGACCACTGCTAGCATTCGTCCAACATCCCAACAGACTCATCGAGGTATAGAAAGCATAGTCTTACCACTGATCGTCAATGTGGTATCGAATTTTGAAGTTAACAGTATGATAATTATCTTAAGAGTTAAAGTTAAGATGATAATTAGCTGAATACTCGAAGCTCGGCTTACCTACCTTGCTCAACGATGCTGAGACCACTGCTAGCATTCGTCCGACATCCCAACAGACTCATCGAGGTATAGAAAGCATAGTCTTACCACTGATCGTCAATGCGGTATCGAATTTTGAAGTTAACAGTATGATAATTATCTTAAGAGTTAAAGTTAAGATGATAACTAGCTGAATACTCGAAGCTCGGCTTACCTACCTTGCTCAACGATGCTGAGACCACTGTTAGCATTCTTCCGACGTCCTTACAGGCTCATTGAGGTTCAGACGACATAGACTGACTACTGCCTACAAGTGTGTTATCAAATTATGAAGTTAACAGTATATGGGCTGTTTCAAGACCTACATTTAAGACGATCATCATCTGTATCGCAGAGCTAGACACGCTGGATATGATGAGCAATGCTACAGCTACTAGTAGCTTCAATCCTGCGTACACAAATGCATTTAGGCAACCAAGCAATGATGTGATTCCCAGCTGCCAATGATATATCAGAGCTGGGCTGGTTGTGAGCTACGAATTGAAGGCAAGGCTTCTCATGCTAGACAGCTGCTCCATCAAAGTTTCCAGCACTAGCCTCGATATCGCAGAAGGCCGATCCATCAAAGGACGATCAGCACGAGCTGTCCATTTCTAGCGTCCAAGCTGACTTCCTGACTGCAGTCTCCGAGCTTCCGACAGTCCCATCCTCTCACATTGTCCGCCAGCTGCACAGTCATGACACCGCACTGTATTCTGGCCGAGGTAATAGATCAACTCAATGCTGCAGGCGATTGGCGCAGTCTCCACTTGCATAATTGACCACCATGTCAGTGAAAGCTATCCATCTCTCACTGTTGACTATGATAGGCTGGGAAAGATAGTTTTTGGTGCTAGCCTAGGCTCTGCGGTGCGACGAGCACCCAGAGACTCGCACGTGCCACGTACTTTCCAAATTTCAAACTCCGTCCCGTTGACTCGGAGCGGGTCAAACTTCAGAAGGCATCACACTTTGAAAAACTGAAACGCCGATCTGTTGACTTAAAGAGAGGGCAAGCTTCATAGTCGACCATCACAACGCCCACCATCATCCACATCTTCTCTTCGAAGGCATCCATAATCCATCTTTCGACTTCCGCCATCACACGCAACACAGAAGTCCTTGCTCATCCATGCCTTCATCATCTGCTGGGCTGAACCAGACCCGCCAGAGCATTCTCGATGCCGTCCAGTAAGAGCTGCTGTCGTGTCAAGCTTCCATCTTGCTGCTGGTTCTGATATCCATACTTTCCTCTTCCGCTTACTTAGGTCGAGCTCATTTGACCATAGCCGCACATGGACAGATACTGTTAGCCCAACGGAGGGCGAACGTGCACTAGCCGAGACTCTTTCAGCGTCCACAAGCAACGATATCGCATATGCACTCGCGCTGATTCGGATGGAGCAGGTGGTCACTCCAGAGTCGGTTTCTACTTTGGCCCGTGTTGTCCGGTCCGCAGCCAACATCAACCCTCTTACACTTCACGTCTCCGCCCATTCTCAAGCCAGACCGGCATGGTTATCGGAATATACAAGATCAAGACCGTCCAGAACTACGCAGGCATCGCTCGGCCCCACAGACCCCCAATCCACCCAAAATACCGCAGCTCAAGCTGATGAGCCCACCCAGTCTGGCGTTGCAGCTATTCAGCAGGATCAACCTCCGATCGAGCCCGCCGACGTCTCCATGGTCGTCGATATCGAGACCGAGACACAAGAAGACGATGACACGATACCTAGTGGGGCACGTAGCCCTGTTCAAGGGGTCAAGCGACGCCAAGTATCCTACAGCGCACCACGGACCGAGCAACAAGCTGCTAAGAAGAGAAAGCATCAGAAGGCCGCCGTTAACGGCCACGAAGGCGATAACTCGACACAGCCAAGTTGGACACTCGAGACCTCCGAGAAGATTTACGACTACATCATCCGTCTCACTAGAAAGCATCCATTGGATCCCGGCGTTACTGCAAGAAGAGCTGTTAACATTGTTCTCGGCCATCACGCCGGCGCATCTCTCGAAGAACTGTCTGAGCACACGCTGGTCGATAACGTCGACCTCAACAAAGGGCGTGTCTTTAAGGTCTTTCAGCACGTATGGGACTCGGCCAAGAAGTCCACCGAAGAAATACAAGAGCGAAGCTTTCGAGCCGCCATCGACTGGTGTGTCTGCATTGTCCTCAAGAGACGAATGCTCGCACACGGATACGACACATCCGATCTCGAAGATGCGGTCAAGACTTCGACCAAAGTAACCAACATCGATAGAGGCGCCCTTCGATGGCTTAAGGCTGCCATGGCGATGGGAGACCTTGCATTCACTCCCTTGCTGCTCAACATCGAGCACCCATTTTCCTCCTTATGGAGACTGGCCGAGATGGAGGAAGATCTTTGGGGCGCCTTCCTCACCTTCCTTCAGACCGGAGAAGACGGACGCGATCAAGAGGAGTCCGAACGACTATGGAGATCACGACCCAGCGTGGCGGTCCGACGGGATGCGGCACGATTCACAGTCAAATACATGCTGCCCATGACCATGGCCTCCATCATGGAAGCTCTCCAGACGGAAGCGATAGAGACCTTCGTCGCCGAGGTCGACAACATTGGAGCCGACGTTACTATCACGAGTTCAGAAGGCCAGTCGACAACTTCTGGTATTTCTTCAAGTCACCGCAACCTTCGCGTACTCGTTAACGGATCATCTGGCGTACAAATTACGACCCCAACAACAAGTCTGATTCTTCGTCGCTGGCGGCCTCTAATGCGCGCAGACGCGATTCCTCCCCCACGCGAACAGGTCAAATGGCTCAAGAAGATCTCGACCTTCGGACTGATCGAAGCGGATTTCGACGAGGCGGAATGCAGAAGCTTGTTCGCTTCTTATCGAGCGGTTCACAACATCGTGGACGATAACATTGCAAAGAAGTTTTACGAGGCCATGGTACTCAGCTTCAAACATCCTGACCGGAGTCCTCGCTGGGATATAGAGCTTGACGATTCCGAGCCTTGTGAGAAGCTTCCATTCCTCACACCCGGTCACGACCTTTTGGAGCAAGCCCGGGACATGGCCTTCCGATATTTCGGTCTTTATCGCACTGGCCAAGTAGCTGCGCCAGCAGATATCGAACAAGACACCTGCAATGCTGACGATGAGGAACGTGCAGACGAGCCCGACGACTCTCAAAGTGAGGGAATCCCACCAACCAGTAATAGTTTCTCGACCAATCCGCAATGCAACTCAGCCGATCAGATCTACAAGGACAAGCGTGATGTTGGAGAGGGTTCTAGGGTTGGTCTTAGCAGCGTGTCCGACCTTTTTCTGTCATCGCAAAGTCAGGGTACTGGCCAAACCACATCGGAGATCAGCGACAGACCCGCTACTACGACTAAAAGTGCGACAGGCCCAAATCCTGAACCGGGGATCCAGGCTACGCCAGAATTTCACATTATCCAGACCTCCGTCTTGGACTTCTCGCAGTCGGATTTTGCGATTTGCTCAGATGAGACGTTTACAGACGGGAGTGGACAGGATTATCAGGACGGGCCCCTCATGAAGATTACGTCGGCCTTATCGATCGACACCACCCTCAAGTTAAGTCGAAAGCAGAATCTTAAGATCAAGAAGGAATTGAGCACGAACCTGGAAAAAGACAGATCAAAGCAATACGGCCTGCGTTGCCAAGTGATACATATCGACCTTACCGAAGATACGGACGAAGACGAAGACGAAGACGAAGACGAAACGAGAGCGGACCCTGCCCATCCTCCTTTCAGAGAAGGCATTATTTTGTTACTCTGGGAGTCGAATTACGATGCCTTCCCAAGAGCGGAAACCATGAGCTGGGTCAATGCGCCATATTCTGAACGGTCAGCAGTCATCGAGCGGGAAGCTATAGGCAGAGCATTTGCCAGTCGCGCATACAACAGAATCGATCGGGTTGAAAGTCAACTTGCAAGATACCCGGACGCGTTGAAATGGTATCGAGAGCACCGCAACTTCGATTCCCTCGCGCATGTCAAAGCTATGGCAATGGTCGACATCCAGAATACCTTGCCGAAGGCCCCTACTTTGGATGAGCATAAATTTTGGCTTTCAGAATTCTATCGACTTCGTGGAGATGAAATAGCGGCTGCCGTGGATCGGTACGTTCGATCTAAGCCTACCGATATCTTCGACAAAGCAGGGGAGCGGGACATGTTTATCGCAATTTTTCGACTATGGCATCTTGAGGAGGATACATGGACATACCCTTCAGCACAACGTCTTATCGCGCGATCAGTATGGAGTCGTGACGACCACATTCGAGATCATCCCGAGAGATCGGAGGTGGGAGGGGCACTGCCAAAGGTGGCTATTGGCACACACTCCGATCGAGGTGCTGCATCTTGATAACAGACACAACTCACTTCCTGCCTGTACGGAGGACATTCGAGTACAAGACATATAGCCTCTGATGTTCTGAGCCGTGATTGCGTGTATCCTAAATATACAGATGATCAACGCGGCGACAAGATGGCGGTCAAAAATGAAGTAGGCGGAACATCACGGACGGATCGCTAATCCTGTCCGACACTGCCAAAGGAATACGGATCACATAGCAGGGAAATTCAGCAGCGGTATCGATTTGGGGACAGTTCGACGACTGCGTTACATATCGCCGCTAGCAGAGGCCCGGCAGGCGAGCGCATCGCTACCGACAAACGGAAAACCAGACCGAGAGTACAGAGGCATTCATCAGTTGATGCTCGAAAACGACAAGGACCAACCAGGTAGCTGCTAGCCGAAGTAGATCGCATCACGACATCGCATACTTTGCGTCCGCCCATCAGTGTCAGGCGGTCCACTCTGACGACTGCATCAGCCGGGAGTTGAATGTGAGACCTTTGTGAGTCAGACATGTCTCAGTTCACAGACCAAGACAAATAGATTCTGACTTGAGATGCTCCAGCATAACAGTCTGGCTTTGTCTCAGCTGTGGCTCTCACTTGTTCTCTTGATGAGTTTCAGACGGCATGCCACCCTCTTGCACAGACTCTCGTCCCTTAACCCGGACGGTGTCGCGGCAATGGCAACGTCGAGCCCTATTGAAACCCTGGCTCAGGATTCTTCACGCGCATCATGGAAGGTGCGTTCAAGGAGGCCATTTCCTGTTCGGCATGATAAACCGGTAGTCGTCTTGCGGAACTGAACTTAAGCGCTCCTCTTCTCTTTCTTCTCAACTCCTTTTCAATCCTTTCTAGTCCTCTTTCTCCCAGCGATCAGTCTCTTGATACCGCCTGCTACTTCCCTCTCTTATCTGCTCTATATCTGGTCCTTCGCGTACTTTGCGCTTCCACCCTCCTCACTCGCCGCTCATCGTCCCATCGAAGTACTTTCACACCGGTACAACATTGGGCATCGATCATGGGTACCAGCGAGACTGGGGAAGAACCCTCCAGTCTAGAGGGTGACGCTGGAAGGAAGATACTCCAAGACATCACGAATGGTGAGCGTGACGATGTCGGAAAAGACTGAGGCAGCTATGATTTACATATGCGTCATTCCTTGCAGTCGTTCTTCCAGCTACTCAGAGCTCTGGCGCGGACGGGTCCTTTGTCGAAGATCGGCCTGCTTCAGAGCCAGGATCGGACAACTCATCCGCTGATGGCTACGATGGCATTTTGGACGACCGAAGGACCATCTTCGGTGAGCTTCAAATTTTGCTGATGCCGAGACTTTAAGCTTACGCTGCTGGTCGCTTTCCACAGACGATCTCCCTGACATTCCCGATGATGATCCGATAGGTGATCAGACCATCTTGACGGCTCTGGACTACTTGCCGGCCGCAGAAGTTGACGCCTTTCTTCTGACAAAGGCACCTGTTGTCGGTACCGAGCCCTCACCAGGGCAAGCTTCCGACGGCTCCAAGCTGACCCACAATGAGCTTCGCGACATTGAACAATTCGTCTTGGATCACTCCGAGGTCCAGACGGCACTCGTTTGCGCCAACCAAGCGAACAAGATGCCAGCTCCTGGAGCCCCGGGTGCCTTGCCGGCCCATGATGATGCGCTGCAGCTAGGCGAACTCGCTGCGTCGGCTCTGTCGGCTGTCGAACGAGCAGTGGGGAAGTCTCATGCCGCTCGGGAAAAGGAATCGACCAGACTGCCTGATCCACAGCCCTCCATCAAGTGCACCTCATGTGATGAAATGTTTCTCACAATCGCTCAACGCGACACACATCGCAACAAGTCTCATTCTAAGGATGTGCTTCCCCAGGTCGACGTTCTGGGCTGGGATCGGCCTATCGACATCTATCGAGAGACGCGAACCGGACCCAACGGTGACGTTAAGGCATTCTGGTGTCCTAAGTGCAGCGTGGGAATCGAGATCCCGTCCAACATCAAGCGCCACGTTGCGTCCTGCAAAGCGGCCGTGCCAGATACCCGTCCGGAACCCAGCCGACCTACCGTCTATACTCCGCCAGCGATGACCCTCGACTGGCTCAGATCTCATTTCGGTGACGAGGAAGCCGGCACTTACTCCGTTCCGCAACCTAACCAAGTCGGCACGTGGCTCAGTCGACTCTCGGCTCCGGAGGTTATGATCGGTCAGGACCTCCGTACGATGTCTGCTCTTGTCGCACTCCCGAGGGCCTCCGAAGGCAAGGAAGCGGAGCATCGCTATCTGTTTCCTGTTGGTCAAGACCTATTGAACATTGTTGACGCCGCGTTGGTGAACCTGCACGAACAGATGAACCTTCTGCCCGTCTCTTGGCGTCAGGTCCTGAACTCAGACGTGCCAGGCGTCTCCTGGACACAAAGGCCACTCAAGCTCCAGCCACAGACAGAGGCAAAGTATAGTCGGGTGGGGAAGCAGCTCATCTTGTTTCTCGTTCGACTGTACATCAAGTGCTATGGACCGCAGCCCGACAGCAGATCTCTGGAGCGCTGCCGACAGGACGTCGATCCTCGGCTCGAAACGGCCATGAATGCCATGTTCAAAGCCGACAATGCGCTCAAAGCGCACATCCACTTGCTTGTTGTCGGCAGCGGCTTTGAATGGGCTGTATACAGCTTGCTGTGCCTGATCATCACATCATCGATGCCGGACGAGCTCAGCGACTCTCTTCTTGTCCTCTTCGTGACCACGCTGGCCATCAAAGCTCCATACGACGGCTCATTTGCGACCGCCAAGCAATTCACTCCGGAACTCAGTCGCATCATTTATCTCGGAAAGAGTGCCTGGGCAGTCACAGAGATGGATCGGATCCTCGATGAGTCCCGCTCCGAATCCATACGAGATATGCTGATTCAGGTTGGAAGAACTCAGGACGACTACAAGGCTCAGCGCTTCACCGAGGAGTATCGAAAGGCCATCGGCTCAGAAGCCTTGTTCAATATTGGCTTACGCTGGCTGCTGTCTCTTCGACTACTCGGACAGCGCATCGCAGCCGACGCCGATGGAGATGCTCGACTCGCCTGGGCCAAGGACGGAAAGAGTCTTTTCCTCGACGCACATCATATCAAGATGGAAGATGTCAAGACCTTCATGCGTTTTGCCATGAGCGAGGTCGAACGGACATGGGCGCCCCTCATCAACAGCTCGCCGCTCCCAATGAGTCTAGAGTCCTTCCCCCTGGAGCATCTTGTCGACAATCCGGCAAACTCGTCTCCGGGATTCTGGTTCGGGATGATGTCTCAAAACAAGAACCTCCTGAGCATCAATACATATGCCGACAGCCTTCTGCCTAGCTTTGTCACAACAATGCGAGCGAACAGCTTCGAAGAAAAGACCTGGGCACCCGTACTCGACGTGGAGGCGGCAGACAGTTTCCTGGCTCTCGAGCAGGTCTGGCTACTTAAGCTCTTGGTCTTCGTGCATCTTTCCTCCGGAATGCCTGCTAGAATGAGCGAGCTTACCGAAACGACTCTGATCAACGGCAGTAGAGGCCGACCTCGTTCTATCACCTTAAGCCCCGGCGGAGAGGTGACACTGGACCTCACCTACCACAAATCAGAATGGGCATCAAGTCGTCTACGTCACAACACCCGCGTGCTGCATCCTTTGGCCGGTCGCATGCTGACTTACTATATGTGCACCGTCATGCAGCTCACGAATGCTCTATTCCGTCTACGGTACGGCACGAATCGCACATACTTGTGGAGCGCTCCCGGAACAGTCGACGTTGATCATGTTGGGAAGATCCCTCATGCTCATGTCGCACGAGAGCTTGAATTCCAGTGCGGGGCTTCCGGGCTTGGATACACTTTTACAGTCAGCGAATGGCGACATTTTGCTGAGGCTGTGGCCCACAAATACTTCCGGACATACGAAGTCAGAAGATGGCTCGATGCCTGGCGAGAACACAATCAACAGACAGACACGGGAGACGATGCGATCATGGCTGGATATGAATACGATCGAGCCCACGTCGAAGAGCTTGGAGAACGAGCACAAGAAGGGCTTTTTGGCACTAGCTCCCGTGCGTCCCGCCCCACACAGGACCCTTGGTCGATGCAGTCCGGTCGATACGACTCGACCAGCTGGCGGATCTACGGCAGAAGCAAGGAGGACCGGCCAGGTCAGAACGATGATACCCATGCCGCTGCCAGGATGGCAAGTCTGATTTGGGCAGAGTTCTTCGACTTACTTCCCAAGAAGGTGCATCGGCTAACCGAATCACGGACAGCAGTCGAGGTATCAAGCCACGAGGCTCTTGTCTCCACGCCCAATTCGGACGACTGGACCAGGAGCATGAAGAATCTCATCACCACGGCAATCCAGGATGCATCAGCGTCTTCAAGGTCCCGTGCCTTAATTGGATCGTATCAGCCGCCAGGGCAGCCTCCAGCTCGTTTTCCATTAGGCCTTGAGTATCAGAAGATGCTCCTCAGTGTTCACGACCAGCACGGCGACTTCGTTGGACTTCGGTCTCAAGCTGTTGCCGACACATTATCGATCATGGTCCAGTCCGGATGCAATGTCGTCTGCGTCTCACCCACTGGATCAGGAAAAGGAAGCGTCTGGAAACTGGCTACAGCCCTGATTCAGGGCCAATCCGATCGAATGGTGCTTTTGGTCGTCCCGTATCGAGCTCTGATGACTGCGATCGTTCACACCTGCAAGGAACTCAGGTTTGCTGTGGCTATATGGACCGACGAGAACCAATTCGGAGCACTCCCGGCGGGACCGGTCCTTCTTCTCGTATCACTCAACAAAGCTGTCAGCAGACCGTTTCTGACCTGGGTCCAGCAGCCTGACATGTCGGCACGGATCACCAAAGTCATCGTTGACGAATGCCACGTACTACTAGACGAACGTTCCTTTCGCCTCGTAAGTGCCGTGGCTCCACTGATACCTTCAACAGCTGGCTCAAACCCTTTACTTCTTCACAGTGCACAAAGCGCTTTTGCAAGTTCACATCGGCTCTGAAGCAGAAGCAGTTCATATTTCTCTCCGCCACGCTCCCACCTTCCAAGCAGGAGCAGTTTCAGCAGCAGGCGCTACTGTCACTGACATGGTGTCGAGACTTGACCCATCGACCCAATCTCGTGCATGTGATTCACCACTACAAGAGCAAGTCAGGGCTCTTCAAACGCCTGCGTCGAATGATCCAGCTCTCGCTCGAGAACCCGTCTACACCAGCAGACGCTCAGATCATGCTGTTTGGTAGAACGAGGTCGGAAACTGATGAGATCGGAAGGGAGCTTGGCTGTCCAGTCTTCTACAGTATGCTCGAAGACGAGCTGCCGGACACTGACGGCGTCAATCCTCGACAGGCCGACATGGAAGCTTTCATTGCCGGACGCCATCGAGTCATGGCCGGAACCTCGGGATTTGGACCCGGCGTAGACCCACCCAACGTCATCTGGACAGCAACAATCAATGTTCCTCACTCGATGCTGTCACAAGAGCAGCTGGCGGGACGGGCGGGTCGACGAGGACAGCTTGCCTATTGCTACACGTTCCTGCCCGACACCTCTGTGCTCAGTATCACGCCAACCGTACATCCCACCTGCGATGCAGAAGCTCTCCACAGCTATCTATCTGCAAAGGTCTGCATGCGAGCGGTGACTTCAAGCTGGCTCGATGGACGCGCCGCAACCTGTCTCGAGCTCAAAGCACAACCTTGTGGCCATTGCCAAAAAGCGCTGGACAAAAAGCCGTGGGATCACACCAAAGCAACAAGACAGTACGAGGAAGACCAGGATGACGCTCTCCAGAAGGATACCAATACAACCCGAGATGTATCCAGAAGCCATACTGCAGGCCCTTCTCGAAACTCGATGGGGACTCAAGAGGAAATCATGGCATCAAGCGCCAGATATGCTCACATCAGCGACAAGTACAAACGGAAAGGCGTTCCTGACAGCAGTTCTCCCCCTCCAAAGAAGCCTCGGGTGGAGGACTTGCGACAAGGGACTACGAAGCAGAAGACTCCGGTCCAGCAATCGTGGCCGATGAGCGACAGTGATGATGAACAGGAACCTGACACGCGCAATCCGGACTCATCCCCTATCGAGCAGTTTTCTCAAGCCTCATCGTCGAAGAAGCCTCTTCCCGCTCCTTCAAAGTCAGCATGGAAGCAATATCAAGAGATGCTCGCCAAGAACCTGGAAGCTGGTCCATCTACTAAAAAGCCCGCGACTGCCAAAGGTAGCCGAGGCAAGAAGGTGAGCTGGATCATGCAGCCAGGTAGGAATCATGTGAGCTGATATGAGTCTGTCCTCTGCAGTCGGATGACGCACACGATGAGGAAGCCCTGCGACGCTTCTTTGATGAACGTCTGGATCATCCCTTTGGAGCTCCGCAGCCCAAGACCAGTATGCTCCAGACCGTGGCTCTGCCAGCAGCCGGATCCCGCAAGCTGGTCACACCACTCCGCCAGTCTTTGCGCGCTGGATCTGAGCCCCCTTCAGAGGACGAAGTAGACCTGGCGACGCAGACAGCGGCCTTACCTAAGCACCCTACGAAGGGGATCAGTGGAACGCCTCTCAACACCGTCGCACTCTCCCGGGGTCAACAGGACACTGCGGAGCTGCTACAGAACTGGACGAACTACCGTGCTTCCATCCTCGCCGGTCTGAGGCTCACGGAAGACGCTTGCCCAATGTGCGACCTCATGGAGCTCCCTGCCGGTCATTCCCCATCACGCTGTCGACAGGAGGGTCTCGACTTTCAGAGCCAGGTTCAGTTTCGCAAGAGTGTGCAGAATCAGTGGGGCTATGCGCAAGCGTGCTTCTTCTGCAATCTGCCCCAAGACATCTGCGGCCGTCGGAATGATGCGCGGACCTGCGACCTGGAGCAGTACAAAGACACCGTCAAGGTCATCATCATGTTCCTGACTCTTCACCCTCGGCAGCTCGAGATGGCCGTCGAGTACGCGCGTCTCATCAATCCAGGCTACGACCCCGGCCGACCTCACGGACGACTGGAAATGGGGGACTGGCGTCAAGTAGAGCATTTCCTCACCCGTCCAACCTACAAGATCTTCCAAGCCGTCGCGATGGTGCTGATCCGCTTTGCCGGCAAGATCTAGGTATGGCTCTGGAGACAGACTTAGGCTGAGTTCTCTCAACTGACATGACCATCATGGTTCAGCTCTCTTTCTTCTTTCATCAAGCTTCGGTCTTCGCACATCCTGCTTCTTCTTCTCGTCTGAATCGGTCTCGCCTTCCCAATCATAAAGCAACCACAAAAAGTAGGCAGCTTACCTCTCCCCCACCGAGGCACCTGACGTCTCGTTCTATGGAAGCTGACGCCGTATCTCATCAGATTAAAGCCTCGGCCCGATGGACTCGTTTGTCTCTTCTCTTGCTGGAATCTCGGCTCTCATAACAACAAAACCAACAAAAAAGTAGGTGACGATGTCTCCAGGGATCGGATTGGATCCAACCTTTTGAGTGGTCATGTGAGAGCTGACACCTGTATTCTCATACTCATTCTCACGACTGTGCCCCTTCTTGTGTCTTCAACCTTTCTCTTCTCTTTCCTTCTGGGGTTTTCACGCTTCCAGATTTCGTGCTTCCTCAGACCCGTAGCCCCTTCGACCTGGTATCGCTCTCATCTGACCTCCTCTCCGCTTCCTTCTCTTGTCCGTCTGGCTCTCCATCTCGACACAACGATGCTCGGCTTCACACTCCGTCTTCTTCGATCTTTCATTTTCGTCTTCATCAGCCTCAACGGCATTACCCTTTCGTCTCGTTCTCTCTGGTTTCATGGGCTTCAACAGCCCTTTCGTCTCGTTTGGCTCTTCGTTCCCGTCTCCTGACTCTCATTTCCCATGCTCTTCAACAGTTCTACAGTCTCCTTTTCTCTTCTGGGACGGGCTTCAACAGCCCGTCCTCCGCTTCTCGCACTAGATCTGTCTTTCTGGCCGCCAAGATCGACCTCGTCGCTCTTCTGGCACGTAGGACCCAACATCTTGTACCCTTATCTACTCTGATACCGGGCTTCAACAGCCCGTCCCTCCGGATCAATGGTATCTGTTTTTTTTTTCTTTACATTGTGGTGGGTACTGTCAGATCATGGTAAAGATCAGCATGCTGCCTTGGGAAGACGGCAGCTGTGTGACCAACACCAAGCGGGCAGCAGGTCCCACTTCTCACTTGGGCAAGGCTCTTAGTGTGTGGCGGATCAGACAGAGACGGTGAGGCTCGGTGGACTCAGTGGCGGATCCCTAAATGGATATGGGCAATGGGGAAGGGATCAGTGGCGGATCAGTACATGGATGGGAGCAATTAGCCAGAGATCAGTGGCGGATCAAGAAATGAAAGGGGGCAATCAAGCAAGGATCTGGTCTAAAAGGCGGGGGATCAGTATATTGTTCAGTGGCGCATGTAAATTGGCCTGATCCCAGTGTAAGCAGACAGAGATCAGTGGCTTGTTTTAGATTAAAATCAGGGATCAGCACTACAGACAGCTTGTAAGCTGCACTCGTGTTGTAAGAGATCAGAAACATGATTGAAAGACTGCATACAGGCACTTCACCAGTCTTCTGCCCGTTTCTGGAGGGCCTGATCTGACGACCATATAGATAGGAAACTGGCTACAGCCCTGATTCAGGGCCAATCCGATCGAATGGTGCTTTTGGTCGTCCCGTATCGAGCTCTGATGACTGCGATCGTTCACACCTGCAAGGAACTCAGGTTTGCTGTGGCTATATGGACCGACGAGAACCAATTCGGAGCACTCCCGGCGGGACCGGTCCTTCTTCTCGTATCACTCAACAAAGCTGTCAGCAGACCCTTTCTGACCTGGGTCCAGCAGCCTGACATGTCGGCACGGATCACCAAAGTCATCGTTGACGAATGCCACGTACTACTAGACGAACGTTCCTTTCGCCTCGTAAGTGCCGTGGCTCCACTGATACCTTCAACAGCTGGCTCAAACCCTTTCCTTCTTCACAGTGCACAAAGCGCTTTTGCAAGTTCACATCGGCTCTGAAGCAGAAGCAGTTCATATTTCTCTCCGCCACGCTCCCACCTTCCAAGCAGGAGCAGTTTCAGCAGCAGGCGCTACTGTCACTGACATGGTGTCGAGACTTGACCCATCGACCCAATCTCGTGCATGTGATTCACCATTACAAGAGCAAGTCAGGGCTCTTCAAACGCCTGCGTCGAATGATCCAGCTCTCGCTCGAGAACCCGTCTACACCAGCAGACGCTCAGATCATGCTGTTTGGTAGAACGAGGTCGGAAACTGATGAGATCGGAAGGGAACTTGGCTGTCCAGTCTTCTACAGTATGCTCGAAGACGAGCTGCCGGACACTGACGGCGTCAATCCTCGACAGGCCGACATGGAGGCTTTCATTGCCGGACGACATCGAGTCATGGCTGGAACCTCGGGATTTGGACCCGGCGTAGACCCACCCAACGTCATCTGGACAGCAACAATCAATGTCCCTCACTCGATGCTGTCACAAGAGCAGCTGGCGGGACGGGCGGGTCGACGAGGACAGCTTGCCTACTGCTACACGTTCCTGCCCGACACCTCTGTGCTCAGTATCACGCCAACCGTACATCCCACCTGCGATGCAGAAGCTCTCCACAGCTATCTGTCTGCAAAGGTCTGCATGCGGGCGGTGACTTCAAGCTGGCTCGATGGACGCGCCGCAACCTGTCTCGAGCTCAAAGCACAACCTTGTGGCCATTGCCAGAAAGCGCTGGACAAAAAGCCGTGGGATCACACCAAAGCAACAAGACAGTACGAGGAAGTCCAGGATGACGCTCTCCAGAAGGATACCAATACAACCCGAGATGTATCCAGAAGCCACACTGCAGGCCCTTCTCGAGACTCGATGGGGACTCAAGAGGAAATCATGGCATCAAGCGCCAGATATGCTCACATCAGCGACAAGTACAAACGGAAAGGCGTTCCTGACAGCAGGTCTCCCCCTCCAAAGAAGCCTCGGGTGGAGGACTTGCGACAAGGGACTACGAAGCAGAAGACTCCGGTCCAGCAATCGTGGCCGATGAGCGACAGTGATGATGAACAGGAACCCGACACGCGCAATCCGGACTCATCCCCTATCGAGCAGTTTTCCCAAGCCTCATCGTCGAAGAAGCCTCTTCCCGCTGCATCAAAGTCAGCATGGAAGCAATATCAAGAGATGCTCGCCAAGCAGCTGGAAGCGGGTCCATCTACTAAAAATCCCGCGACTGGCAAAGGTAGCCGAGGCAAGAAGGTGAGCTGGATGATGCAGCCAGGTAGGAATCATGTGAGCTGAT
This sequence comes from Tilletia setariae, assembly GCA_023634365.1. Lineage (NCBI taxonomy): Eukaryota > Fungi > Basidiomycota > Exobasidiomycetes > Tilletiales > Tilletiaceae > Tilletia > Tilletia setariae. The sequence goes on from JAMJXE010000018.1 coordinate 17,673, forward strand.
ATGAGTCTGTCCTCTGCAGTCGGATGACGCACACGATGAGGAAGCCCTGCGACGCTTCTTTGATGAACGTTTGGATCATCCCTTTGGAGCTCCGCAGCCCAAGACCAGTATGCTCCAGACCGTGGCTCTGCCAGCAGCCGGATCCCGCAAGCTCGTCACACCACTCCGTCAGTCTTTGCGCGCTGGATCTGAGCCCCCTTCAGAGGACGAAGTAGACCTGGCGACGCAGACAGCGGCCTTGCCTAAGCACCCTACGAAGGGGATCAGTGGAACGCCTCTCAACACCGTCGCACTCTCCCGGGGTCAACAGGACACTGCGGAGCTGCTACAGAACTGGACGAACTACCGTGCTTCCATCCTCGCCGGTCTGAGGCTCACGGAAGACGCTTGCCCAATGTGCGACCTCATGGAGCTCCCTGCCGGTCATTCCCCATCACGCTGTCGACAGGAGGGTCTCGACTTTCAGAGCCAGGTTCAATTTCGCAAGAGTGTGCAGAATCAGTGGGGCTATGCGCAAGCGTGCTTCTTCTGCAATCTGCCCCAAGACATCTGCGGCCGTCGGAATGATGCGCGGACCTGCGACCTCGAACAGTACAAGGACACCGTCAAGGTCATCATTATGTTCCTGACTCTTCACCCTCGGCAGCTCGAACTGGCCGTCGAGTACGCGCGTCTCATCAATCCAAGCTACGACCCCGGCCGACCTCACGGACGACTGGAAATGGGGGACTGGCGTCAGGTAGAGCATTTCCTCACCCGTCCAACCTACAAGATCTTCCAAGCCGTCGCGATGGTGCTGATCCGCTTTGCCGGCAAGATCTAGGTATGGCTCTGGAGACAGACTTAGTTTGAGTTCTCTCAACTGACATGACCATCATGGTTCAGATCTCTTTCTTCCTTCATCAAGCTTCGGTCTTCGCACATCCTGCTTCTGCTTCTCGTCTGAATCGGTCTTGCCTTCCCAATCATAAAGCAACCACAAAAAGTAGGCAGCTTACCTCCCCCACACCGGGGCACCTGACGTCTCATTCTCTGGAAGCTGACGCCGTCTCTCATCAGATTAAAGCCTCGGCCCGATGGACTCGTTTGTTCCTTCTCTTGCTGGAATCTCGGCTCTCATAACAACAAAACCAACAAAAAAGTAGGTGACGATGTCTCCAGGGATCGGATTGGATCCAACCTTTTGAGTGGTCATGTGAGAGCTGACGCCTGTATTCTCATACTCATTCTCACGACTGTGCCCCTTCTTGTGTCTTCAACCTTTCTCTTCTCTTTCCTTCTTGGGCGTTTCTCGCTTCCAGATTTCGTGCTTCCTTGGACCCGTAGCCCCTTCGACCTGGTATCGCTCTCATCTGACCTCCTCTCCGCTTCCTTCTCTTGTCCGTCTGGCTCTCCATCTCGACACAACGATGCTCGGCTTCACACTCCGTCTTCTTCGATCTTTCATTTTCGTCTTCATCAGCCTCAACGGCATTACCCTTTCGTCTCGTTCTCTCTGGTTTCATGGGCTTCAACAGCCCTTTCGTCTCGTTTGGCTCTTCGTTCCCGTCTCCAGACTCTCAGTTCCCATGCTCTTCAACAGTTCTACAGTCTCCTTTTCTCTTCTGGGACGGGCTTCAACAGCCCGTCCTCCGCTTCTCGCACTAGATCTGTCTTTCTGGCCGCCAAGGTCGACCTCGTCGCTCTTCTGGCACGTAGGACCCAACATCTTGTACCCTTATCTACTCTGATACCAGGCTTCAACAGCCCGTCCCTCCGGATCAATGGTATCTGTTTTTTTTTCTTTACATTGTGGTGGGTACTGTCAGAACATGGTAAAGATCAGCATGCTGCCTTGGGAAGACGGCAGCTGTGTGACCAACACCAAGCGGGCAGCAGGTCCCACTTCTCACTTGGGCAAGGCTCTTAGTGTGTGGCGGATCAGACAGAGACGGTGAGGCTCGGTGGACTCAGTGGCGGATCCCTAAATGGATATGGGAAAGGGGGAAGGGATCAGTGGCGGATCAGTACATGGATGGGAGCAATTAGCCAGAGATCAGTGGCGGATCAAGGAAAGAAAGGGGGCAATCAAGCAAGGATCTGGTCTAAAAGGCGGGGGATCAGTATATTGTTCAGTGGCGCATGTAAATTGGCCTGATCCCAGTGTAAGCAGACAGAGATCAGTGGCTTGTTTTAAATTAAAATCAGGGATCAGCACTACAAACAGCTTGTAAGCTGCACTTGTGTTGTAAGAGATCAGAAACATGATTGAAAGACTGCATACAGGCACTTCACCAGTCTTCTGCCCCCTTCTGGAGGGCCTGATCTGACGACCATATAGATAGGACCCTAACCGTTTGAAACTGGCGCAAATTTTGGAGTTGGAGCGCGGGCAAACGTTCCTAACCCTAAGGTTCGAGGTTTTGAAGCTATAACACACCCTCAATCCATAATTTTTTGAGAACACTTCGAGATATCCTTGGAATGGCACGACAATATGACGGTGGGGATATCAAAGCAAAAGATTGAGATATAGGATGGTTGGCCCTGTACCGCGCAACGTGCACGATCGACCATGTTGCGCGAGTCACGTGCCGAGATTGCAAAGACAGGGAAAAACTTAGGTTTTGAAGATGAACGGCGAAAGTAGGTCACGTGATGAGATCGATTCTGGAAAAATCTGAAAACGTAAGGGCTAAAGGCACGAGTCAGGAATTCGCGCAATATGGTCAGTCGCGCTTGTTGCGCGAATTTGGGAAAATAGAAAAAAACGGCGCATTCCAGGAATTCGCGCAATATGGTCGGTCGCGCATATTGCGCGAATTTGGGAAAATAGGAAGAAACGGCGCATTCCAGGAATCCGCGCAATATGGTCGGTCGCGCATATTGCGCGGAATCAGAAGAAACGTGTAAACCATGCCACTTCACGAATTCGCGCAATATGGTCGGTCGCGCATATTGCGCGAATTTGGAGAAATAGGAAAAAACGGCGCATTCCAGGAATTCGCGCAATATGGTCGGTCGCGCATATTGCGCGAAATCAGAAGAAACGCGAAAACCACACCACTTCGCATATCCGCGCAATATGGTCGGTCGCGCATATTGCGCGAAATGAGAAGAAACGTGAAAACCACACCACTTCGGAAAAACGCGCAATATGGTCGGTCGCGCATATTGCGCGAAATGAGAAGAAACGTGAGAACCACTCCACTTCGGAAAAACGCGCAATATGGTCGGTCGCGCATATTGCGCGAATCTGAAGAACCAGGCGGTTTTGTCAAAGTCAGACTCGGACGCAGGAATTGCAGAATTGAAGGGGGTCACATTACGAGAAAACAGTGAAGGGTCTTTACATTCGGGAGGTTGAGGCCGTAGGGCCTGTACTCTTGGCGTGCTTCTTGCCTGTGCGAGCTCTCTTGGGAGGGGATGGGTTGATTCCAGCAGCGCGCTTGCGGGCCGAGGTGGCGGGGAGGTTGTTGTCAGCATCATCGTCAGACATGTCGGTTAGGTCATTGACATCGCCGGGAACTAATTCCCCGTCAGAATCTTCCACATAGCCCATCTGTGCGAACAATTCGACCCGACCCTCCTGCTCTTTCTCAAACTTGACGTAGATACCCGCACCTTCGCGGCCCTCCTCCTGGTCGTAATCCTCGGCGTCGCGGTCGGAGAGCCAGTCCTGATCGTACTCTACAGGGTCTAGAGCCTGGGCTTCAGCACGCTCATGCTTGGCAAGCCGATACTGCTCGTGCGCACGCTGAGAGGCCCCGCGCCATACAACGTCTGTGTTGAACGAGCTGTAGGGACTCTGCCAGGGGGAGGGTAGATCTTGGGCCGGAGACGACCCGAGAGGTACATAGGCTCCTCGCAATGTCGAAGGGAGCAACTGGTCTGAGGCCCCGAGCTGGGCGGCCCGTTCGGCCATCCGGGTCGGAACGTGGAGCGAGGCCGTGGCCATGCTGAAGACTGTTGGCTCCGGGGGCCTGGCCTGACCGGGAAGGGCTGGAATAGAGCTGGGAGCATCCCGGCCGGCGTCTGACTGCAGATAGTAGTCGAACTTGCTGGTCCGCGTGGCGTACCAGACGTGCTCGACCCACTCTGGCACCAGGTGGTGAGCCTTCGCCCACGCAAACACAGCTGGCTGAGGAGCAAGCCCAAGCACTTGGTTCGATGTTCCGTACGCGAAAGTCTGCAGACCGGTGACGGCTCCCGAGTGAAGATTCGGCCCATCGGGGTGGAAGACGGTCTCTTGGGGCTCCACTGCGACGACCAGGTCAAACATGGCGTCCGCAGCGGAGGGAGCTGAATCCCATGGGTAGGGCCCGAAATGGGGTCCGTTGCCGATGACCTCGGGAAGCTCCTCTTGGGTGAACCGCTGGAACTCAGCCTGGATCATCTGACGGTAGGTTTGGGGCCCGTCGACGAGCGCACGAGCCAGTGAACCATCTGTGTGCCACTCAGATGATTGGGGACTCGGGGCGAGCTGGGTGGAGGCAGAAGTGTCATCGGAACGTTGAAGATGCCACCCAAACTCGGGGGCAAAGCCGACTCCGTAGCGGGGAGCGAATCGGCGAAAGCCGTGGCCGTGTCCCCGACTCCAAGACGAAGACAGGAAGAGGCTACGGAGAGCCGCATGAATCTTGGTGGCCTCGCGGCGATACGTCACAGCGGTGATCTCATTCTTCTGCTTCTTAAGTACGGCTGGGGTAATGTCGAGCGACACCTCGTCGTCCGCGTCCGGCTGGGGTGGCTGAATGACACTAGTATCGACCCGAAATTGGGCGAACAAATCCTGTAGAGGGAAGAGATTTCGGGGGTCAGTACCTGAAGCGCGCAATATGGTCGGTCGCGCATATTGCGCGAATTTGGAGAAATTGTGAAAAACGTCCAATCCTCCAAATTCGCGCAATATGGTCGGTCGCGCATATTGCGCGAATTTGGAGAAATTGGCAAAAACGTCCAATCCTTCAAATTCGCGCAATATGGTCGGTCGCGCATATTGCGCGTTACTCACCTCTAAGACAACTTTGAATCGTCGGGCGGCCTCGGCTGACTGGCGAGAGACGGCCTTGGGAAATTCATGGAGGTCGTCAAACCCAGGCGCAGCGCGAGGCGTCACATCGGATGCAAAGCGGACGGGCTGACTCGCCAGGAGCTGGGTGAAATTCGACTGCAAGACGTCGAGACTGGTGCCGTCGCCGGGAAACCACGGCTCCGAAAGCAGATCGCTCGCATGCTGGGCGTAGTATTGGCGAAGCTCAGAGAGGGCGCCGTACCCAGGCAGCTGGTTCGAGTTGTAGGCAGCGGTAGCCCACCAGCGACCGAGCGGGATGAAGCCCTTCTCGTAAGGGAGATGGTCGGGAGGACCGGTGAGCCTGCCGGGTTCAGCAATGGGGCCAGCGAAGGGCAGGAAGTGCCAAAGCGAGATTTTCGAGAGATCCCGAAGTGGGCTGCGCTGGAGAGCGGCAGGAACCAAACTGGCCAGAGCAGGGGTGGATGTGACAGCTTGTAGAGAACGGCCCTGGGGGAGCACCAAAAATTGGTCCTGGGCGGGTAGCATGAGGTGGTTCCCACTCAGAAGGGGTCCTGTGGTCACAGCGGTTTTGAGTCCGCGCTCCCCTTCGCCTTGAAGCCAGGCAACGAAAGCAGTGGTACCGGTGATCCCGTTCTGGTCGTTGCCGGTACTCTGATGGTAGCCAGATGGCAGAGTAGGTGAGATCGCCGCCAGGGTGGTGAACAGCTGCTCGGCCCGGGAAAAGGAAAGACACCGAGCGTCTGGATGCGCCTGGAGATCGGAGGGACCCAAGCCCGACACATCTCTTCCAGAAGGCACGTCCGCGAGTACGCGGATGGTGCCGGCAGGGGTTGGGTTGTGTTGAGCACTTTTCAGATACCGGAACAAGGCTGTCACGTCTGCGCCGTGGGGCTCCCAAAGACGTAACACCGTCGCGGCATCCAGACGAAGCCTGTCGGCGTATGCCAACACTGAGGTATCCCTTTGCGGTTTGGGCTCCGGAAAGGGAAGCAGGGTGGGTAGCCAAGGGGCAAGCAGAGGTCGGTCGCGCAGGCGGAAGGTGAAGTGGAAGCCGGAGGTGCCAAGGTCAGGTGTGCCTGGGGTGGAACTACGATGATCCCCGAATTGACCGTACCAGCTCGCCGGCAGCTGATCGTCAACTGATGGAGTGGCCGGAGTGTGGCCGGGCGATGGCCAACGAACGTTAAAGTGGCTGGCCGACTGCTCCACCGCCACAAGCAGGGACCGGATGTAGCACCAGTGAGGACTCTGCCAGACGTAGTACACTCGGGCCAGGGTCGAAGCGAGCAGAAGCTTGGCGTTGGACGTGGCAGGCTTGGCGCGATCCAGATTGTGTTTGGTCACAGTGTTGTGGATGCGACCTTCGCCTTCTCGCTGAATCAAAGCATAAGTGTATGTGACCATAGCCCAGAAGGTCTCGTGTGGGTTGTGGGCAATCGCCCACTCCTCGGGATGCTTGAGGTTGGACAGGGATCGATGATAGAGCGAAGTCTGGCCTGAAGAGCTGTAATCAAAAGATTCTCGTGCAAAGACAATTCCAGCGTTGTGAGATGCGTCTTGTGCGGAACGTACTAGAGGGATGAAAAAGAAATGCCGTCAGTACAAAGTGCGCAATATGGTCGGTCGCGCATATTGCGCGAATTCGAAGAAAAGTGAAAAAGTGACCCTTCCCGTGAATTCGCGCAACATGCGCGATCGCGCATATTGCGCGAATTTGGAGAAAAAAGAAAAAGTGACACTTTTCATGAATTCGCGCAATATGCGCGATCGTGCATATTGCGCGCGACGGAGAGGAGGAGAGCTCACCTTCAGCGGCCATTTGGGCCGAATGCCGACAGACATAGTCCCAGATGTGAGCCATGCAGTCGCCCATCATGTCAATGGCGCGGCGAGTCGCACGATGGTCTTTCCAGTCTGTCGAATGGCGAGGACCAAGCCGGGTGGGCTCGGCGCCGGCCCACGTGGAATGCAGCAGCGCACTGACGAAGGGCGTGAGATAAGAAACTCGGCGGTCGTCAGAGAACAGATGCGGGCCAAAGCCAGGAAAGGGACCGGAGTGAGGACCTTCGAGCGCAGGGGTGACCCTGGACTGCAGGTGAAGCACATGTAGAGGGTCGATCATACTGGTGATCTCAATCATGACCGTCTTGATGTGCTGGAACGCCTGGTGAGCAGCCGGGTGGGCGGACGTGCTGTGAAAAAGCTGGGCGAGAGAGCGCGGATCGGGTGCGACCACGTTGGGAAGGGCGCGGGCGATTGAGTCCTTTGAGGCAGGATGGTGAATCCTGCGCCAAAACTGGCTGAGGGCGGCATGGCGACCATCGAGATGAGCCTTCAAGGCGGTGGGTTCGTCCTGCTCGCGGTCGGGGTCGGACCCGGAGAGATCTTCGACGGGTAGGTAGGCCCCCGCTGATGCAGCGTCCAGCGTCAGAGATTTGACGCCGTTGACCTCGAGCTCGAGCTCGTCGGTGTGCGGACCGAACAAAGCAAAGAGGAACTGGGCGCGGGCAAGCAAGTAGCCGGCCAGAGTGCCATAGCACGTGTTGGTCCAGTACGCAGCCCGACGTTGATCATCGGGGGGCGCCTTGCCTGCAGAAAAGTCCGACGGGTCCGTGTCTTCAGAGGGTGCACCCTTGTAACCAGCCTTTTCGTCGAAGTGATTGGCCGCCTGCCGAATGAGGTCCATCTTGCTCGCCGCAGCTGTCGGCTGGAAGCTGTCGATGTACGAATACATGGTCTCCATCATCATTTCGGGTACGTGTTTGAGATGCAGGCTACCGTCGTTGTGGACAACCAGAAGGGTGCAGATCAGTCGTTGGGCCCATGCCCATCTTGCCTGCAGCGCAGCCACGAGCTGAAAAGAAAAAAAGAGCCGTATGTCAGAATTCGCGCAATATGCGCGACCGACCATATTGCGCACTCTCACCTCAGATCCGAAATTGAACAAATTCATCAGCGTCTCTCGGTGATAGCGCTTGAGGGCTAAGGGCGTGATGAACGTGGCCATGAGCGCGGCACGGACCGCGCGATCTTTTTGACCGAGGGCTGCATTTTGCTCTTCGGTCCGAGTGGCACGGGGGGACTTCAGCTTGGTCTTGCCGCTACTCTTGCCTTTACCAGCGTAGGAAAGGGCGGTTTTGGTGTGCTTGTGCCGGCAGTGCATCCGCTGAAAGGTGAGGGCGTAGGTCATCAGGACCGACTTCAATTCATCCGCTTCAGAAGATTCGTTCTGTAGAGGCTTCTTGCGGTTGATCAACTCCGTCCGGGCTTCCGAGTCTGGCTCCAGCTGGTGCCAATCATAGATATCGGCCTGGATGTGTGTGTACTTGACGGCCGGTTTGTCCTCGCCTTTGGCCACGGCCTTCTTTGCTTCCGCTTTGGCAGTCTTCTGGAGGTCACGGATGACGGAGACTCGCTTCTGGCCATCCAGTAGGTGGAAACAGCTGTTCTTGTCCAGCGTCTCGTCTGTACCGAGGAACGGAATCGTCCAATAGATGCCTGCCGAACTGGGCGCAGGTCGGAAGCGGCTCATGATTTCGTTGTGCTGCTCAGGCGTGGTGGCGGACCGGATCTCTTTGGCGTAGCCGACAACATCAAGAACGGACAGAGTGGACTGCCGGATGTAGCGCCTCGCAGCTTCAGGGAGGAGCTCGGGTAGGGTGGCTACAGAGATAGCCTCGAAGTCCCGTGTGCGCCCCTTGGCTGTGACCTCGTTTTTGAGCCAGTCCGTGTCGGTCGCAGTAGTACCACGCTGTTCTCGCAGGTACACGGAGGTGATGCGGTCCTTGGGACCGCCTGAGTTGGCGCGGTGGTGGATCGGGATCCAGAAAGTACCCAACTTGGCGCGCTCGAGCCGGGCTTCGAGGGATAGCTTGTGCCGCACCGCCGACTCGTCGAGCAGCCCGGGACCGATGGTCGTGTCCAACATCTGGGCCTTTCCTCGACTCTTCGAAGGCGAGGAGGCCACACGACGGGCGGGAGCGGAGGGAGATCCACCTGCTAGGCGGTCTTCATCGTCCGATTCTCGATCTCGGTCCGGATGGTTGGGATCGAAACGACGGGGCACGGGGCGCCTGCGCGGGTCAGGAGCAGGGGCTGGGGCTGGATCCAGTCGCGTCGTGGCCGGAGGCTCCGGAGGAATGAGATGACCAGTGGTTGGATCCTGTACGGTCTGGTTGGATTGCTCTGGCGGGGTTAGGACCGGGGCCGCTGGAGGAGGGACAAGACCGGAGGGGGGAGCAAGAGCTGGATCGCCGGCGTCGGCCAGGGGTGGATCGATGTCCATCTGAGAAGAGGGGCCTTCGGAGCCGGGAGGCTCTGCCGTGTTGGAACCGGCTGCCGTTTTGCCGCCTCGAGGAGTCCGTCTTCTGGGTGGCATGAGTTCGAAGATTCAACTGTGAGGAGGAAGGGAACAGAGTCGCGGTCAGCGTCTGAAGTGCGCAATATGCGCGGTCGTGCATATTGCGCGAAAAGAGAGGAAAGGGGAGAAAGTGCGCAATATGCGCGGTCGTGCATATTGCGCGAAAAGAGAGGAAAGGGAAGAAAGTGCGCAATATGCGCGGTCGTGCATATTGCGCGAAAAGAGAGGAAAGGGGAGAAAGTGCGCAATATGCGCGGTCGTGCATATTGCGCGAAAAGAGAGGAAAGGGAAGAAAGTGCGCAATATGCGCGGTCGTGCATATTGCGCGAAAAGAGAGGAAAGGGAAGAAAGTGCGCAATATGCGCGGTCGTGCATATTGCGCGAAAAGAGAGGAAAGGGGAGAAAGTGCGCAATATGCGCGGTCGTGCATATTGCGCGAAAAGAGAGGAAAGGGGAGAAAGTGCGCAATATGCGCGGTCGTGCATATTGCGCGAAAAGAGAGGAAAGGGAAGAAAGTGCGCAATATGCGCGGTCGTGCATATTGCGCGAAAAGAGAGGAAAGGGAAGAAAGTGCGCAATATGCGTGGGTGTGCGAGGGTCTGCATGTTGCGCGCGACGGTAGGGGTGGAGGGGGGAGAGAGAAAGGGGTGGATGTTGCGAGGACCGACTTACCAACTGGGGGAGTGGGAGGGATGGGAGGGAATTAGCAAGGGGATCAAAAAAAGCGGAAGGGGGGATAGATGGAATCGGAGGGGGGGAGGGGTTATATACCTTTGTCCGGGCCGCAGAAGTCGCATCTGCGCTTGTTGCGCGGAACGCTCTCGAAAGTTAAAATGGGTGGCGTCACCGAGCCTGCACCGAGCGGAGCTTGAATTTGGGGCCCTGCTGGGCGGATGATCACATGATCATGCGAGATTGAGCACGTGGCCAAGTGTCAGGCACGTGGAAGAGACAACCCGTGAGCATGATGATTGAAAATGGCTATGAGAAGGACAAGACACAGGTGAGGGAGATGTAGAATAGAGGATTCGCGCAATATGGTCGGTCGCGCATATTGCGCGAAATCGGGAAAATTGTGAAAACTGAACCTTTTCCGGATTTCGCGCAATATGGTCGGTCGCGCATATTGCGCGAAATCGAGAGAATTGTGAAAACTGCACCTTTCCCGAAATTCGCGCAATATGGTCGATCGCGCATATTGCGCGAAATCGAGAGAATTGTGAAAACTGAACTTTTTCCGGAATTCGCGCAATATGGTCGATCGCGCATATTGCGCGAAATCGAGCGAATTGTGAAAACTGAACTTTTTCCGGAATTCGCGCAATATGGTCGATCGCGCATATTGCGCAAAATCGAGAGAATTGTGAAAACTGAACTTTTTCCGAAATTCGCGCAATATGGTCGTTCGCGCATATTGCGCGAAACCAGAAGAATCGTAAAAACTGCACCATTTCGTAATTTGGACTCTGCATGCAAAACTGACGGCCGGAGACAAGGAACAAAGGGTTCAGAAGCGGAAGGTTGAGGAGGCAAGGGCAGGGAGTCGGGACATGGCGTACGCAGGTCGTGAGGCGCTGAGAGTAGGAAGACCCGGCTCGGGGTAGCGAGACTGGACGGGCGATCGCGCGCGGAGAGGAGAGCAAGCACGACTGCGGGAGCGACGAAGACGCTTTGTTGGACTCTCCATGTCGGACTCTTCGTCTTCCAGTGCGCGCGTGCCGAAGCGGGGTGTCGTGACTACCGCCATCACGTCTGCAGACTCGTCATCGTCAGAAAAGAGGTCTCCAAATGATCGGTCCGAGCTGGGCGGGGCAGCGTCACGACCTCCGTCCGCATCGTCCGTGGGAAGAAAGAGGGCAGTGGCCGCCTCGATTTCGACGAGATCTTCCTCGCCAGACGTATCAGGGCCAGACGTATCAGGGTCTGGTGGAGGAGGTGAGGCTCGAGTCAGGTGGTACTCCTCGCTGGAGTCGATGACGGCAGACGGCTGATGGGTGGGCGAGTGGCGGTGGAGACGCTGGTCCTCCATCAGAGCCAGGATTTGGTTCTCGAGGTGAGTTTCAAGCACTCGTTCATACAGTCGCAGATGTTGAGGCAGACTATCTACGTGCGCCAGCTCCACCTGGGATCGGCTGCGGACGCGGGAAAGAGCCACGTATAGCTGGCCTGGCGCGAACATGTCTCGGAGGTCTATGCGGCATCGTAGCCAGCTCAGCGTCTGGGAGCGGTGGATGGTAATGGCCCAGGCGTGGAGCAGGGGCAGCTGCCGTCGGGAGAGTGACACGCGTGAGGCAGTGGTGGCGGCGTCGCCTGCAATAAAGTCATGGGTGACCGTGGCCATCACCTGACATATATAGAGCCCGCCACTGGGTAGATAAAACCGAATGATCGGCCACCGCAACAGCGGACGCAGCTTCGCCTTCACATGGGTGAAAGTGACGCCGATGACACGCTTTCGGGCGCCCCAAGGGCGGTGGTCATAGCAGCTACCCCGTTCCTGTGTGACCCACTGGGGACCCACAGTTTTCCACTCTGAATTGGTCATGAAAGCCATGACTTCGCCGGTGACGCCGGTGACGAGGTCACTAGCCGCGTCAAGATCCGTGAGCAGGATCACCTGCGAGGATGCGCTGAGCCGGATGGAGGCCGGAGCCGAGCATTCCTGGAAGAATCGAGCACCAAGCTCGCCCTGGTCTTGAGCGTGGAATGTGACACTAGTGTTGTGCTCCTCAAGTTCGTCTTGCCGCGCGGCGTTGATTGACCGGGCGCGATCACGCGTCGAGCAAAGGGTCACAATGGGACCTCCGTCCTCAGAGAGGGGACGCTCCAGTAGTCGCAGATTTTTCATAGTCTCGTCGGTAATGGGACCATGCCTGACAGCATTGATCAGGGCTATGTAATCGGAGTCTGCGGCGTGACGGTACCGGGTGCCGAGCACGACAGAACGGCCCTCCGCGCGCTGGAACACGCGCGATAGATGACAGGGCTGTGCATCGGGGTCGTCGGTTCGGATGGGAGGCATGTGATGAAAGTCCGCGGCGAGGACATAGTGAATGCCAGCGAAGGGAGCAGAGTCAGGACCTGCGCCACGAACGGCACGGAGAAGGTCATCGAGCTTGCTGACGTCCTTGTCCGTGAATTGGTGCAGGTCGGTGATGATCAAGTGCTTTGCCAAAGTGACTCGAGCTTTGAGCTTTGTCTGTGCGCAGACTTTGCCGGCGAGGACGTTCGCAGGCTGCTCGTTCCAGTCCTTTGGGGCGAGTCCGAGCCAGGAGAACAGGGTCCGGCCTCGGACTACAGCGGCGCTCGCCTTGGAGTAGGCCAACACTACCACCTCTCCTTCCACGGGGTGGGGCTGACCGGGTGGGGGATGGAGCAGCTGATGAATGATTTCTCTGAGGACGACCTTTTTTCCGGTTCCTGTCAGACAGATGAGGCGTCAGTATCACGAGCGTCGGAACGTTATGCAGACGGACGGGAAGGAAAGGGGTTGTAGATGGAAAGTGCGCAACATGGTCGGTCGCGCATATTGCGCGAAATGAGAAGAAACGTGAAAACCACACCACTTCGGAAAAACGCGCAATATGGTCGGTCGCGCATATTGCGCGAAATGAGAAGAAACGTGAAATCCACACCACTTCGGAAAAACGCGCAATACGGTCGGTCGCGCATATTGCGGGAAATTAGCAGATTCGGAGGATTTGACCACTGTATGCTCTCGGCCGAGAGAAAGGACGCGTCACCGGGCGCGGCGGGTGCCTGTGCAGGGAGGGCTCGACGCGCTGGGCGCCAGACGGTGAAGGATAAAAGGGCTGGTGGTGCCGCGGGTCGCGCACGCAACATGCACCCCCTTGCATAGATCTTTGGACCCTCTCCATTTTTCCTCATGTCGTGAGTGTTCCGAAATATTCCGATGACCACCCGGGATCCTCCGCCCACACAAAACAGGGGTCGAAGCAAAAAACGCGCAATATGCGCGATCGCGCATATTGCGCGCCGCCCAGTGAGGGGGGTCAAAAACAGGGGTCGGGGCGAAGAACGCGCAATATGCGCGATCGCGCATATTGCGCGCCGCCCAGTGAGGGGGGTCAAAAACAGGGGTCGAAGCGAAGAACGCGCAATATGCGCGATCGCGCATATTGCGCGCCGCCCAGTGAGGGGGGTCAAAAACAGGGGTCGAAGCCAAAAACGCGCAATATGGTCGATCGCGCATATTGCGCGTAGAGAAGATGTGGGACAGGAGGAAATGGATACTGACGAACTGATACTTACCCGCAGGTCCAACGATAAAGGTAGGTTGGACAATGCCACTTTGGACGGCCAGTCGCTGGTCGGAGTCAAAGTGGGTGAAGGGAATGCGGGCCCCGCTGTCGAGTCTGGCGGCGAGACCCCGGAGGGGTTTCAGTAGGGTCTCGGGAGTCTCGTCCTGCAACATGGGCATTTTGTGATGTTGCGCGTGGAGAAGGTTGGGGGGAAAAAATTCCCATCCCTTACGGAGGGCAAACGCAGGGGTTTATATAGGTCGCCGGGAGGCACGCAGCCCGCGACCAGAAATGACGTCAAGAGGACGCGTCAGGTCACGTGACTGATTTATGCATTTTGCTCCATCCAGCCTCTTTCACCGCCTTGAGTTCTCCCACGTGGACGAACAAAGACCAGCTCAAGGGCTGGGTGGACGAGGTCGTTGCGGTCGTGCGGGCGTACGACACGTGCGGCATCTGCAAGGGAGATGGACACTGGCATTTCGATGGAAGCAACGGGCATCGCCAGTTCTCCGACCGCTGCGGCAAACATCAAGGTGTCAAGATTGGCTGGCGAGCCATGCTGACGAACGAAATTCCCCGCATTTTGAAGTCGCCCAAGTGGGAGGATAGCGACGCTTTTACCTTCTATCACGACCTGCCCCAGCTGGTCGAGCGGGCTTTGCGGGCGAATGTTGCATTCGAGCGACTCAAGCGAGCTCGTAGTACGCTCAAAAAGGTTCAAGGTACGTGGCTCGTGCAAGCTATCGCGCAATATGGTCGGTCGCGCATATTGCGCGAAATCGGGAGAATCATAAAAAACGTGCCGCTTCCGAAATTCGCGCAATATGGTCGGTCGCGCATGTTGCGCGAAATCGGAAGAATTGTCAAAAACGTGCCGCTTCCGAAATTCGCGCAATATGGTCGGTCGCGCATATTGCGCACGAACAGGACTGACCTTGTTTTCCATGCCATGGGCCATGTCTTACAGGGACCTCGCCCACCAATGAAAACGAGCCCAAGTCGGACAGCTCCAAGAGCTCCGACGATATTTCCTGGAGCAAGGATGTCATCAAGACCGGAGACGGCAGCATCGACATAGTCGCAAGCGTAAAGCGAACTGTCACTGGTGCTGCTCTCGCAGATCGCACTCCCTTCGCCAAGATCAGGGTGCTCGAGAACGCCGTGGTGCCAGAAGGATGTCAAACCCGGACGCCGGTGACGAACCGGGCCCTGCGGAACCTGACTCCGGCGCCGGCTGGCATTTTGCTGGCAGAAGACTCTCAACCCAGCGAGGACGAAGAGGATCCCGTCGGGGCGCCGACAGACGAAGTCATCTTCACGCCGCTGGTCATGGCGACTCCGCCCGCGGCCTGCCCCAATGAGAATGACGCTTGGGTCAACCAGGAGCGCGCTTTACAGATCCTGACCTCAGGAACAGTTCCCGAGGGCCGCTCTCCGACCGAGCTGGCGTGGTGGGTGGGAATCGCACGCAACAGTCGTCACGTGATCATGGACGCGCTCGAAGCGCTCGGCTTCGACACGTCACGGATCTTGATGCTCACGCACCCGTACCAGACGGACCACGTGGCCGAGGTGGTCTTTCGTCCGGCCAGCCTGGCGCTGTTCCAGGTTCGGCTGCGAACCATTGGGATTGACAGCGGAGGGGGTGGTCCCATGGCCCTGCTCACGCTCCCACCGTATGAGGTCCTGTTCAATGTTCCGAGCCGGAAGCTCGACCTCGGACCCTCCTCTTTCCATGAGGTGCAAGCAGCGCGTCGCGCCTTTCTCGCCCAGCTCAAGGACTGTCCGACGAGCAACCTCGAGATCACCTCGGCCTTCCATCACCGCCGTCGCATGCTGCGCCTCCATTGGACCGATCAGCCCGGCCGCCCCCAAGATGCCGTGCGGGGATCTCCTTCCGGTTCCAGCCGGGACCCGTAGCGCGTATACGTGTGCGCGCAATGTGCGCGTCTGATCAACTTTGACTCCCCCACCCAGTCCATCTATATAAGAGGCCATGTCGTCTCATTTCATTTCCCCCCTCCGTCTCATTTTGTGCCCTCCTCTGTGTTTCCTCTCGACCGCGTTCTGCTCCTCAATCTCACACCTTCGTCACATCTTCCGGCTCACGTGACCGCTCCTTTGCGCGCAATATGGTCGATCGCGCATATTGCGCGAATACAGAGATAATCGCAAAACAGCCCAATCCCAAGAATTCGCGCAATATGGTCGATCGCGCATATTGCGCGAATACAGAGACAATCGCAAAACAGCCCAATCCCAAGAATTCGCGCAATATGGTCGATCGCGCATATTGCGCGGAACCATGTCTTTCGGATCTTTTTCAGCTTCGCATCATCTACGCCAATGTCCGCGGCCTCTGGGCGAACAAGACAGCGGAACTTTGGAAGCTCGCCGACGAGAATACCATCGTCTTTGCCGCCGAGACATGGCACATGCAAGACGGCTTGGCCACCCACTCCGACGTCCTGCTGTTGACGACGCCTGAGGCCAGGGCACGAGGCACCGTACGAAGTGGCCGCCGCCACGGCGGGCTGGCTCTCTGGGTCGGACCGAAGCTACGCGCGATGATTTCCAACGTGCGTTTCACACCCTTCAGCATCTCGGTCACGATCGCAGGCAGACTGGTCCACGCCGTCTATCTTCCGCCAAATCTGACCAGCTCGCACCAGAAAGCCAACTCCTTCAAGTACTACCTTCGCCCAGACGACCGCGCCAAGCCCGACGTACTGATCGGAGACATCAACGTGCGTTTTGGAAAGGCGTTCGGAGATCATTCTACCGGCCCGACGACAAGAATGCGAGACATCGACGAGTTCTGCACCGAGGGTGCCATGACGCACGTGCATCCCGACTCTAACAGCACCCAGAAGAGCCACGTCGACCACCTGTTCATCGGGCCAGCGGTGAAAGGGGGGTACGCGACTCACAAGCCGGCTTACGTATCCGACCATCCTTACATGGAGGCGAATCTTACGTGGCAGCGCTGTCAGCCGGAAGCCGCCCCTGCTCGGCCTACGATCACCTTACTGGGGCCATTGATGCAGCCAACCGACAGAATACAGGTGAGTCGAGAAAAACGCGCAATATGGTCGGTCGCGCATATTGCGCGAAATTGGAGATATTGGGAAAAACGTCCCATCCCAGGAATTCGCGCAATATGGTCGGTCGCGCATATTGCGCGAAATTGGTGATATCGGACAAAATCCCAGGAATTCGCGCAATATGGTCGGTCGCGCATATTGCGCGAAATGTGCGGTACTGACCCCTCACTCTCTCTCCCGTCTACAGCTCAAGAACCTGGACACCGACCGCGGCCGGCGAGCCCTCCTTTGGCATTGGTGCCGCGCCTACCCGAAGGTTCGGCGCGCTGTCATCAAGCACGCCAATCGGATCGATGCGAGCAACGCAAAGACTACAATCAACAAGATTGACCACCTCATCGGCATCACCCTCTGGAGCGTAGCCTGTCGCGCCTTAGGAAGCTACTCCGTCAGCGAGATGAAACGGCAGCCCGACTATCTCCCCCAAGGCCTGAGCGAGGTCTCCAGTGCTCAGACGGCAGTCAGGCTATTCCGACGGGCACAGAGAGACTCGCAGACCGTACTCGTGTCGCGGCAGCCGGAGACCGTTCCCGTCCCCGAAGACGTTCTGGCCTTCTATCGAGGCGTATACGAGAGCCACGAGCCCGGGCACGAACTTCAGCCCTGGCGGCCTCTCCGCGACGATCCCACGGGAGACGAGGCCCTGGCCACGGCTTGCTCTGTGGACGGGGTCGAGCGGGCCATCAAGTCATACCCGGTCTCACGTTCCTGTGGGCCAGATGGGCTCCACCACGTTCTGATCAAGGCTCTGGCGGACGAGGGTGTGAGCCACCTGCTGAGCATGCTCTTCCTGCTCATCGCTCAGACTGGTCACACACCCGATCGGTGGAACACCAGCCTGGTGCATCCCATCCCCAAGGGCGAGCCCGAGGCACCCTCTCCGACCGAAGCGGGCGTGCGCCGCGCCAGAGTGCAGACGATCGACAAGATGCGACCCATCTCCCTGACGGCCATGTTTCGGCGCTTGTTTGAAAAGTGCTTTCTCTCCGCACTCTCGGCAACCGAGACCCAATTCCATGGCTCACAAGCCGGCTTCCGCACAGGGTTCAGTACGACATCCCACGCCTTGGTGGCGCATGCGGAGGCGGCTTCCGGCAAGTTCTATCAAGCCTTTGTCGACTTGAAGCAAGCCTACGACCGAGTCGTCCTCTTCCGCCTCTTTGCCAAGCTGCAGGCCCGGGGGATGAGTGCTGCCAAGCGTGCGGTGCTTCATTCGCTCTTTGTCGGCACAAGCTCTGTGGTCAACATCAATGGGCAACTGCACCCCGTTGCCTTTCAACGGAACCGCGGCATCTTTCAAGGCTCGCTCTTGGCTGCCTTCCTGTTCAACGTCTACATAGACGATCTGCCTCAAGCAGTCCAGCTGCGGGATCCCACCTCCGACACCGGCGTGCTGCTCTACGCCGACGACATCAAGCTCCGGGCGTCTCGCCGCAGTGACCTTCGACAGATGATGGAGCGGCTCGAGCGCTGGTGCCGGCTCAACGGCATGACCATCAACGTGGCCAAGTCCGCCGAGCTCGAGGATGAGCGGCTGTCTTCGAGTGCAGGAGCCTGCCTGCCGTTGCTGGTCAGCAATCAGTCCCTCGCCAGAGTGGTGTCCTACACCTACCTGGGCTATCCTCACCGAGCCGACCGGGTGGACTTTCTTGCCAGGAACGAGCACAACTTTCGGCGGGCCGATGCTCTGGTGGGCTATCTGGACGTGATCGGAAAGCTGTGGAGCCCCGCGACCCGACTGGCGGTTTACAAGACGCTGGCCCGGCCCCTCCTCGATTACGGTGGGGCGCTTCTGTGGCATTTGATGTACGGGCCCGCCCCGGATAAACATAGTGCCGTGCGCGCAATATGGTCGGTCGCGCATATTGCGCGCCGGGTCCTGGCTCCCGCCTGGAAATCGACCATGAACGCTCACCACCAGAAGGCACTCCACTGGATCACCAAACGACCCACCGAGACGGTGTCTTGGTCCATCCTCGGGGCGATCACCGGACTGATCCACCCCAAAGACCGAGTCTTCAAGCTGGCGGTCCAGCTGAGGAGCCACATGCTCGGACTCGATCCTTCCTCTGTGGCCGCCTCTACTCTGGCAGTGCTCAGAGACCTGCCTCCGGAGGGCACAAGCTGGAGCGAGCAGCTGATCGCGGAGACCGCCTCGGACCGGGTCATCAGCCTGCTTCCGACTGAGCAGGAGACCCGCGTCGGACTCAAGCTTGGTCCTTCAGCCCAGGTGGGAGATCAGCATCGACTCCGCCTGCATCTGCAGAACCGGCTGATGGCAGGCAACCAGAAGATGCTGGCATACATGTTTCACTCTGCCCGGGTGGAGCACTCTGACCATGGCAGGTTCATCACGGAACCGCGACCCGACTCGCTTCTGTTCTACAAGGAACCTACGGTGGTGATGCGAGCGATCGAGTGGCGCATCAATCGGTTTGGGGCGCGTTGTTCCTGCAAGGGATGCGGGGGCCCATTCCGTCGGACGTGTGTGGACAAATGCGCCGACGAATATCGGCCCATCACAGCAGCCGAGGCTCGGATGCTGGAGAAGGATCGTCTTCTCGTGCCGGAGCAGCACCGCGAACGGATACCTCCGCCCGGATGCCTATCTCAACCGGAAGAGCTACAAGAAGTTTGCCAGACTGGTGCTCTACGTGGACCGCAAGATCCGGAACTTCACGGATGCTGTGGAGCTCCTGGAGCCACAGCCAGGGGATGTCTCTAGGGAGGAGCACGAGCGGAGGATCGTCTCTCGACGACACGGACAGGAGGACGTGGACATGAGTACGATGCCCGATTGGGAGCCGCCAGCCGAAGCCGAGAGTGAGTGCGCAATATGGTCGGTCGCGCATATTGCGCACTTTACTGACTGACTCCTCTTTTTCAGGCCCCCCGCAGTCGACGGACCCCACACAGACATACAGCGTGCAAGGCCACACCCTGCAGCACTCCATCGAGCAGTACGCCGCCTTGGGGCCTGAGCACTTCCGGTTCCGCCTCAGCGAGAAGGCCAAGGAGGACTACCGACGCCTGCAGCTGGCACAGGAGCGGCCGACGGTGCGAGAACTCATCAAGAAGGAGCTGGACCGGCGAGCCAATGGTCAGGGCCATCTGTTCCACAATCCGAGTGAGGGGACGGTCTATGACCCCGCCCGGCCGTTCCGCGAGGGCCTGACGGACGCTGACATGGCCGAGCTGCAGCGACGGGAAGGCGAGCGGGTGGCAGCCCAGTCGGCAGCGGCGAGTGCTCGTCGGGAGGAGGAGGCACGGGCGGCGTACCGACGGAAGCGGGGGTGGGACGAGGTGGAGTGATGAAAACGCGCAATATGGTCGGTCGCGCATATTGCGCGTTTTTGGTTGGCTCGGCCCCTTGTGGTTCAACCTGTGGGGGGCCTTTGTGGTGTGGGGCTGCACGGATGCAACAGACGTGTGGGGCCTGCACTGGGTGCGTGTGACTCAACTTGGGCGCACCGGGTGGGCTCTGTGAGGGTGGTCTGAACGGGACTGCCTGGGGGCCTGCCGGCGCGGGACGACGGGGGTCGTCACCACCGCGCTTGACAAGCGAACGGGCGAGGACCTCAGCTGACGGTGGCTTCGGCTGCTGTAGGCACGCGCGAGGGGAGGGAGCGACACGCCCGCGCGTAAGAAATGGGTGGATGACGCTGCCTAGCCCGACCGGGCCGTGGTAGTGAGCTTGGCAAGGGGGCGGGGTGGTCGCGGGCAGAGGGCCCAGGTAATGGGGAGGTCGCTGGCCGCACTGGAGTCCTGTGAGGGCCGTAGGGTACGCTACGAGCTGCCGATGTGCGCCTCCTGGATGGTGTTGGGCGGTGGACACCCGGTCTGGAGCGTGTCCTGCCTGCGGGCGCACCCGTGCCCGTGTAGTCGGGGGAACCACGGCCTGCCAAATCCGGCCTGGCACCGGAGTGGAGGTATGGTCTGCCGGGGGGATGAACCAAAGCAGAAGTGGGCGAGCTTTGGGCGGAGTTGTTGGGTCTGAGTCGCGCTGGCGACGTGTCGATGCTGGGTTGAGCATCGAGTGGGGTTACGAGAACTCAACGGCCACAGCATCACTGGTGTGCTGTGGTGTACGCTCGTGGACTAGCCCTGGATGCGAGACTGGAGTAGTTGCCCTTCGGGAGGCGTTTCTACTGGCAAAGAGCAGGACGAGCAGCACTGTACTGGAGGCGTCTTGAACACCTGCAGGATAGCGGCGGAGGAGCTGCCTAGGTTTGCATTTTGTTGTGTAGCTTAGCTACTTCTCTTACGTAATCCGAACAACCGCATAGCCTAACCCTAACCCCGGCCCCTTGTGGTTCAACCTGTGGGGGGCCACGGTGGTGTGGGGCTGCACGAATGCAACAGACGTGTGGGGCCTGCACTGGGTGTGTGTGACTCAACTTGGGCACACCGGGTGGGCTCTGTGAGGGTGGTCTGAACGGGACTGCCTGGGGGCCTGCCGGCGCGGGACGACGGGGGTCGTCACCACCGCGCTTGACAAGCGAACGGGCGAGGACCTCAGCTGATGGTGGCTTCGGCTGCTGTAGGCACGCGCGAGGGGAGGGAGCGACACGCCCGCGCGTAAGAAATGGGTGGAGGACGCTGCCTAGCCCGACCGGGCCGTGGTAGTGAGCTTGGCAAGGGGGCGGGGTGGCCGCGGGGAGAGGGCCCAGGTAATGGGGAGGTTTGCTGGCCGCACTGGAGTCCTGTGAGGGCCGTAGGGTACGCTACGAGCTGCCGATGTGCGCCTCCTGGATGGTGTTGGGCGGTGGACACCCGGTCTGGAGCGTGTCCTGCCTGCGGGCGCACCCGTGCCCGTGTAGTCGGGGGAACCACGGCCTGCCAAATCCGGCCTGGCACCGGAGTGGAGGTATGGTCTGCCGGGGGGATGAACCAAAGCAGAAGTGGGCGAGCTTTGGGCGGAGTTGTTGGGTCTGAGTCGCGCTGGCGACGTGTCGATGCTGGGTTGAGCATCGAGTGGGGTTACGAGAACTCAACGGCCACAGCATCACTGGTGTGCTGTGGTGTACGCTCGTGGACTAGCCCTGGATGCGAGACTGGAGTAGTTTGCCCTTTGGGAGGCGTTTCTACTGGCAAAGAGCAGGACGAGCAGCACTGTACTGGAGGCGTTTTGGACACCTGCAGGATAGCGGCGGAGGAGCTGCCTGGGTTTGCATTTGTTGTGTAGCTTAGCTACTTCTCTTACGTATTCCGAACAACCGCATAGCCTAACCCTAAGACACCCGGTCTGGAGCGTGTCCTGCCTGCGGGCGCACCCGTGCCCGTGTAGTCGGGGGAACCACGGCCTGCCAAATCCGGCCTGGCACCGGAGTGGAGGTATGGTCTGCCGGGGGGATGAACCAAAGCAGAAGTGGGCGAGCTTTGGGCGGAGTTGTTGGGTCTGAGTCGCGCTGGCGACGTGTCGATGCTGGGTTGAGCATCGAGTGGGGTTACGAGAACTCAACGGCCACAGCATCACTGGTGTGCTGCGGTGTACGCTCGTGGACTAGCCCTGGATGCGAGACTGGAGTAGTTGCCCTTCGGGAGGCGTTTCTACTGGCAAAGAGCAGGACGAGCAGCACTGTACTGGAGGCGTTTTGGACACCTGCAGGATAGCGGCGGAGGAGCTGCCTGGGTTTGCATTTGTTGTGTAGCTTAGCTACTTCTCTTACGTAATCCGAACAACCGCATAGCCTAACCCTAAGCATAGCCTAACCCTAACCCTAACGTAGATGCTAACCCCGATCTGAACGACAGCAAGACTCAGGTCGGGGATGTTGCTTTGACGCGGAGCTTGTCTGTCAGCGGCTACAAGGACTCGACAAGCGCGTCACGCCCGCGGCCCGGAAATTCCGAGTCAATGTCCCGCATGAAACAAGAGGCGGTCTCACCCCTGGCGCAGACCAGGTATGGTTTGGCGCCTCCCAGCTCTGTGGATGGCTCACGCGTCCGTAAGGACCGTCCTTGGCCCTCTCCGATCACACCCGGAACAACATCAAAGAGGGGTCGCGTCGATTTAGACGAGAACCTTTTTGGGCCCTCCTATGCCGCCCGCATACGGGAGTCGAATACACCGGCTTGGCAGCAGGTTTCCAGACCCGGGCCTATGGTACGTTCTACCAGCTCGCGCTCCGCCTCCACAGAATTCAAAACCCCAACGGCTTTCAAGCAGAGCAGTCCTTTCTCCCGAGCCGGTTCGAGCAGCGTGACTACGCTGCTGGGAAGCTCTCAAGGTTCGCGTGGACTAGGACGGGCAAGGTCGCCAATCCGATCCTGCAGCACAACCTCTGCATCGACCCAAGGAGATCGACCCCTACGCACGCTCTCCGACATCGGCCAGGCTTTCGACCGGGACATGGGCTCTTTCGGGATCTCGCCGGGAAAACTACATCACGCGGGGCCAACTGACCCTCCCGTATCGTCGATCGCAAGACAAGTCAATCAAGATCTCCCATACGCCGAACGGCTGGGCAACTTCCATGAGTATCAAGCTCACATTCGTCAAGCGCTCCTCAAAATGGGACAGACGTGCCCAATGTGTTTTATGCTCGAACGCGAAGACAATCACACCCCGGGCATGTGTAAGATGGACGGGCTTAATTTAAGCCATCAACAGGCCTTTCGAGAACATCCGGACAACCACTGGGGGAAAGGCGAGGCATGCTTCTTCTGCAACATGCCACAGTCAATTTGTGGGCGCTCCAACCGGGAAGCGACTTGTGAGCTCAAGAAATACAAGGACGGAATACGAGGGATCCTGCTCCTTCTGACTATCCACCCCGGCGTTCTGCACCGTGCGGTGGAAGTCGCAACACAGATCAATCCGGAGTATGAACTGACAGATCCGGCAGGACAGGGTCGAATGGGAAGGGCATGGCGAGAGCGGGCTCCGTTCGGAACGAACCGATCAATGTACAGGGCCTTTCAAGCAGTGGGAGCTGTCTTGCTCATGCTCGATGGAGGTTTCACCTATTGAGAAAACTTTTGGCTCAGATTGACCACTCTGAAGACAACATATGTACATTTGATAGGAATGTCTAATAGAGAAGAATGATGTGTTGCGCAAACCTGCTGCAGGGTTTGGGTTTGGGACCAAGACAGGAACATGAAGTTCTGCCTTTGCAAAAGGGCTGATGACGCCCGGCGGTCAGTGGAACAGGTTAACGGGCGGAGAAAAAAACAATCAGCATGATGTGTCTGAACATTGGAAGCAAGTTGTGTTGGAATATACGATCAACACCCGTCCCTCGAGTTCGACCTCATCTCTCTGACCGCATTCTCAGCCATACGATCTCTCGGCCGAGAAAATTTTCCCTTTGTTCTCCATTGGCGGTTCCGCAGTCCGAGCTCTCGGCCGAGAAGACTTTTCCCAGATTCTTCTCACACCTCCGCATACACGTGACCGTCAGTGTTTGAAATTTTCCTTCACAATTTGCTCTTCACCCTTTTCCCTTCCCTCTGGTGGTAGAAGGCAACGACCATCCAATCATACAAGCAGCACATCTTGGTTGTTAACCATCTGGGGAGTGGAGATGCTGAGGAGCGACTGACTGGTCCACTATGTATTTCCAACAAGTTGATCTGCAATGCGGCGGGCGGCTGGAGAGAGAGGTAAGGTGGAGCGGGGGTAGACACACGAGTAGCGTGAGGAACAAACATTGGACAGCCCTTTAGGCTGCTTGGACAACCCTTTAGGCTGCTTGGACATGTGGCTGGCGTGATTGGACAGAAAAGTGCGGGGAAGTTGTCCAACCTGGAATAGAACTGAAGATTGGACACACTTTATTTTTAGCGTGTTTCTGCTTGGACCATACAAAACACTGTAACCTCATTACGGACCGATCTGCTTGGACAACTAGCGCATTTCTCATGCATGAGGCACTTGGCCAGTGTAGGGCCCATGTCCAATTTAATTAAGGACCTGTGCATAAGGATAGTTCATCATCCAGTACACACCTCCCCTCTGCTCAGAATCTCACTCCCTCTCTTCGACATTGCCCCTTTGATCGACTCGTGAGCCTTGTCTCATTTTCACACCCTCTCCGACCTATCTTCACTTTTTGAAGATATATCTTCATTTTGAAGATACATCTTCATTTTGTGAAGATACATACTCCCCACACTGCTTTCCCTCTTCTTCCGTCCCTGATCCACCCTCGTCACACTTGGTAGCTTCGCAGTCTTCCTGCCTAGCCCCCTCCTCCTACCTCCGCCATGTTCTTCGCCGGTCTGCTCCGTCGTCTTCTGGTTCCCTTCCACGTCTTCGCTCTTCCCAACGAAGGTGGTCCCTCGTCTTCCCCCCGACCCGCAACTCTCTCGCCCTCGGACATCTACGCTTCTGCCTCCCCCCAGACCCAAGCCTTACTCGACCAGCTCAACAACGAGCTTGAGCTTGCACGCGCCGCTGCCACTCGCTCTCCGGTCCACAAGGTCAAGGCACCCAAGCTTCCGGACCCACGAACCTTCAACGGATCTCGCAACACTCGGGCTCTGACCGACTACCTCTACGACGTCAAGCAACACTTCCGAGTCGACCCTCTCAAGTACCCTACAGAAGACCTCAAGATCATCTTTGCGGCCTCCTTTCTCAAGGATACGGCTCGCACCTGGTACCAGACGTTGGATGAATCGCCAACCGGTGCACCTTGGATCACTTTCGCCGACTACGAGGAACAACTGAACATCAACTTCGCCGAGATTGATCCACTTGATCACTGGCTCACTAAATGGGATGCTCTTCAGCAGAAGTCCTCGGTATCGTCTTACCTCTCCGAGTTTACCGCAATCGCCAGCCATCTCGATGTCACCGATCAGACCAAGATGCATCATTTCAAGCGCGGTCTGAAGGACGAGGTACTCAACCAGCTGGCACTTCTACCTCAACCGGATGACTTCAACGCCCTTGTCAAGCTCGCCAATCAGATCGACGCTCGAATCTTTGCTCAACGTCGCAACAGGCCTGCTTCTCAAGCTGCTTCCATCTTGCTCAAGCCCAAGCCCATTCTCAAGTCTACCTCGGTTCAAGTTCCCGTTCAAGTCAAACCTGTTGTTTCTGGTCCTGTTCCCATGCAACTCGACGCCTCGCAGCGTCGTGGTCCCCTTACGGATGCCGAGAAGAAGCGACGTCGTGACAACAATCTCTGCCTTTACTGCGGCAACCCTGGTCACATCGCGAGCGCCTGTCCCGCCAAGAACTCTTCCAAGTCGGAAAACTAGTTCGGCTTGATGCCTCCCGGCACCCATCAAGCCTCCTGGTACCCTCAAGCCCGGCTACTCGCTCTGTCTCTCTCGCTACCGTAACCTCTGGACCCACTTCTCGACCCGGCACTTCCCGTCCCACTTCCCGTCCAACTTCACGACCCACCTCTCGACCCGATACCAGTCCTCCCTCCGAAGTGGTCACGCAGCCGGAGTCGAAGCCCGAACCCATCTACCGACTAGTCACCCTGTCCGGTATGGACGCCCTTGCTCTCATCGATAGCGGATCTTCGGACGATCTGATCTCGAAGAACTTCATATGGGGCCGAGTCCTACCAACCACACCCTTGCCCAAGCCCATCGAATGCGAACTTGCGGACGGACACCTCGTCAACATACACTCCAGCTTTCGAACCAATCTCCAGTTTTCCATCGGATCCGAAACACGATCCGAAACCCTCGAGCTGCCGGTTGCTCCGATCCAGCACGCCGATGTTATCCTTGGACGACCCTGGTTGAGTCGTCACAACCCTGATATCGATTGGACCAAAGGCATCATCAAGAGCCTCCGATCGACTCCTGTTCCGCCATCTACCCCAGCTCCCAAGCCACCCAGTCCTAGTCCCGAGGCTACCTCAGCGCCAAAGGAATCCAGCTCCAGCTCTCCAGCTCCCATGAAACTTTCGGTCATCTCACGAACGGCGATGTCAAAGCTCGCCCGTACGGATCGAGTCTACCTTGCCCTAGTCAAGACTGGGCCCTCAGAGGCTCAGCTTTCCCAGCCTCCTCCTGGTCCTGACCCCGAGGATCCCCTTGCAAAACTTGCCAAGCACCTAGTCGACCGGTTCTCATCGGTCTTTCCAGGGAAACTTCCAGCCGGCCTGCCCCCCAGTCGTCGGGTACAACATCGTATCGACGAGCAGCCCGGATCTACCCCAGTCAACGGACCGCTCTATCGACATTCTGAAAAGGAACTCAAGACACTACGAGACTTCCTTCAAGAAGAAGTCGAAGCCGGACGGATCCGACCGAGCGCGTCTCCATACGCATCCCCAGTCCTGTTCGTTCCGAAGAAGGATGGTACGCTGCGCATCTGTTACGACTACAGAGCTCTGAACAAGCAGACCATCAAGGATCGATACCCCTTGCCACGGATCGACGATCTCATCGACCGACTTCGTCGTGCCAAGTTCTTTTCCAAAGTCGACCTCAAAAGCGGCTACAACCAGATCCAAGTCCTAGAGGAACACGTTCACAAGACATCGTTCAAGACACGATACGGCAACTACGAGTGCCTTGTCATGCCCTTTGGCCTTTGCAACGCTCCAGGAACGTTTCAACGGCTGATGAACGACCTGTTCCGCCCCTTCCTTGACCGGTTTGTCATCGTCTACTTGGATGACATCCTCATCTTTTCCGAGACCCTTGAGGAGCACAAGCAGCACGTCGCGCAAGTCCTTCAAGTCCTTCAAGACGAGAAGCTATACGCTGCCCGACACAAGTGCGAGTTCTTCAAGACATCTACCGAGTTCTTGGGCCATATTGTCTCCGCCGACGGCGTCAGCATGGATCCCAAGAAGACCGACTCTATCCGATCCTGGCCGACACCTACTTGTGTCCGCGACATCCAAGTTTTCCTCGGAATGGCCAACTTCTACCGAAGGTTCATCAAGAACTTCAGCACCATTGCCGAACCGCTGACCCGACTCTTGACCAAGTCCCTGCCCTTCGCTTGGGGTCCCGAGCAAGATCATTCCTTCTCAACCCTCAAGCAAGCCTTCCAGTCTGCCCCAGTCCGGCTCATCTTCCGACCTGACCTCCCGATCCGAGTCTCAACTGACTCTTCCGAGTTTGGCATCGGCGGTGTCCTCGAACAAAAATTTGATCATCGCTGGCACCCAGTCGCTTTCGAGTCACGCAAGCTCACGCCCGCAGAACGCAACTACCCAATCCGAGAGAAGGAACTTCTGGCTATCGTCCACTGCCTCTCGACATGGCGTCTCTACCTTGAAGACGTTGAGAACTTCGAAGTCCTCACGGATCATCACTCCTTGCAATACTTCAAGACCCAGAAGGAACTCAACAAGCGTCAAGCTCGATGGCAAGAACTCCTATGCAACTTCTCGTACACCATTCGATACATCCCGGGGCCTTCTAACTCGGTTCCTGATGCTCTCTCAAGACGTCCGGACTACCTCAACGTCGTTCGTCTACTTCCTGGTACTGCCTCAGAGACGGTCGCAACTTCCCGACCCACTTCTCGACCCTGTTCCCCTGGCAGTACCATCCAGCTCAATGCTCTTGGGATCTCGATAGCTCGTTCCCAGCTTCTCAGCGACATCAAGGAAGCTACTCCTGCCTCGGAAGAGTATCAACTGCTCTCCGACCCCGACCTACCTCGTACTCGCGCTCACCATGCTCAACTTCGTGGACTCCAACTCCGAAACAACCTGATCATCAAAGACGGCACTCGGATCTTCGTCCCTTCCGAGTCCCTTCAGCTCAACATCATCCAGGAGCATCACGATAGCCCTCTTGGTGGACATCTTGGTGTCGACAAGACCTTAGCCACCCTGATGCGGACCTTCTACTGGGCCGGCATGGATCCTCAAGTTCGCAAGTACATCAAAACGTGCGATCTCTGTCAGCGTATCAAGCCTCCAACGCATCAGCCGTACGGTGCTTTGGACCCTCTTCCTGCTCCTTCCGGTCCCTGGTCTTCCGTCTCCATGGACTTCATCACTGACCTACCCAAGACGAGTTCTGGCTACACTTCCATCTTCGTCGTAGTCGATCGTTTCAGCAAGATGGCCCACTTCCTTCCTTGCAACATGGATGGCCTCGATGCTCTTGCAACAGCCAAGCTATTCCTCAAGATCGTCGCCCTTCACGGCGTTCCCGACTCTATTGTCTCGGATCGCGACCCTCGCTTCAAGTCCGCCTTTTGGCAATCCTTGATGAAGCTTCTCGGAGTCAAACTCAACATCTCATCTGCCTATCATGCTCAGACTGATGGTCAGACCGAACGCACCAATCGGACTCTCGAGCACATCCTTCGACCCTATTGCTCCTACGATCAAAATAACTGGGACGAACTCTTGCCCATGGCCGAGTTTGCCTTCAACAACGCCCCTTCGGCAACAACAGGTACTTCACCCTTCCAGGCCAACTACGGACGGCATCCCCGAACTCCGTCTACCCTCGGCATCTCTGTTCCGGCTCCAGCTTCTGTCAACCTCGCCGATGACCTTCGAGCTATCCATCAAGACATGCACGAACGCATCGTCAAGGCTCAACTCCATCAGAAGGAGCATGCCGACAAGCGTCGTACCGACTTAGATTTCGACATCAACGACATGGTCTTGCTCTCTACAGACAACATCAAGACCTCTCGACCTTCGAAGAAGCTCGACTTCAGACGAGCTGGCCCTTTCAAGATCATCGCCAAGGTTGGCAAGGTCTCATACAAGCTCGACCTTCCAAATTCCATGGTCGGCCTTCATCCTGTCTTCCATGCGTCCATGCTCGAGCCTTACCATGATCCGACTTCTGGCTCGTCTATTCCTCGGTCTCCAGCTCCACCACCGCCCGATGTCATCAACAACGAACCCGAATACGAAGTCGAATCTATCCTTTCCAAGCGCACATATCGACGTCAAGTCCAATACCTTGTCAAGTGGCTCGGATATCCTTTACACGAAGCGACCTGGGAGCCCGCCAACAACCTCGAGCACTCCCAACGGCTCATCGATGACTTCGAATCCCGGACCCAACCCTCAGCATCTTGAGGACAAGATGCGGTTTAGGTGGGGGGAAGTGTAACACGGCTCACTTCTCGACCCACTTCTCGACTCTGACTTCTCGACCAACTTCTCGACCCACTTCTCAACTGACGTCTCGACTCTCCGTTTCCGGCCGACGTTCCGGCCGTACATCACTCCTTATCGCCGGCGCTCGGATCTCCACCTCCACCTCCCCCTTCGGCGACCCGGCCTCCACGTCGATCACGCCAGCGCCAAGACGTTCTCGAACTTTCCTTCCACCGCTTTCGGAAATCTCCCTCCTCTCTTCTTGTGCTTCGTCCTTCCGTTCTTCACTTCAGTCCTCTGCTCTTCTGCCTTCCTCTCTTAGCTTCTTGACCACGTTCTCTCTTTCGTTTCCCTTCCTCGCTAACCTCAACCTCAAAGGGATATAAGCAGCCCGGTTTCCTTCTTGTCCTGTCTTTAGTTCATCATCCAGTACACACCTCCCCTCTGCTCAGAATCTCACTCCCTCTCTTCGACATTGCCCCTTTGATCGACTCGTGAGCCTTGTCTCATTTTCACACCCTCTCCGACCTATCTTCACTTTTTGAAGATATATCTTCATTTTGAAGATACATCTTCATTTTGTGAAGATACATACTCCCCACACTGCTTTCCCTCTTCTTCCGTCCCTGATCCACCCTCGTCACATCCACCATACTGCATACTGATTGTGACTGGCGAGTCGGCGGCCTCCGATACTGACTGCAGCTGACATTGACACATCATTTGGTGCTCTTCCACCTCTCCGCTCAAAGACGCTTGTCAATGTGTTTGAAGCGGCGGGAAAAGGAGACGGATATGGTCACGCAGAGAGACTTTATATTTACACTTACATTTATACTTACATTTTTGGGCCGGCTCAAGAGGAATCTGCTGGCACGTGATACAAAATCAGGACAGCCATTGAAAAATCTTAACAAATATGTTTCTTTTTGTCTGTCACTCCGTGAATTCCATTTCCATTTCCATTTCCGCTCATACGTCCGACCGAGGACAGGGATCATCATGTCATGCAGAGCGGAACAGTGCCAGCAACGCCACCTTGCGACATTCACATTTCCACTGCAATTGTATTGCGGCAGGAGAGATGGCTGGGGCATTTCTCTGGTAAAGGAAATCGTTTCGGCCGAGTAAAGGCGGGGAACATTTGCGTGGGTGTTGGGTTTTTGAAATTAATTTTGACACGATGAGAGGGCGATAATGAGTGTAAAAGTAAAAGTGAATATAATTGTAAATATAAGTGGGAAACAACCCTTGACTTTGCACAGCACTTTGAGCTCGAGCTCCAGAGGACTCTGTCAAATCCAAAGCATGTCGGATGATCGCCAACATCCAGGCTACTACCCCACACTCTTTTCACGGCGTTTCTTCGACTTTCAAAAATATTCATTTTGATTTTAGCACTTTTTTAGCACTTTTTTAGCACTTCTGCTACACTTCGATTACTCAGCAGCTCCGGTCATGACCGTGTCTGATCTTGGGCTTGTTGAGGTCCCGAGAACCAATCCTATTTATCGGCATGCTTACAATGTTCAATTTCGACCTTTAAATATTTTCCCTGGTTTTTAGCACTTTTTTAGCACTTTTTTAGCACTTCTGCTACACTTCGATTACGCGCCAACCGCAGTCATAACCAGGTCCGTTCTTGGATGTTTTGGGGTCAGGAGAACCAGGGCTACCGTTTGGCATGCTTACTTTTCGCTTGTTCGACATCCGATTTTTTAATTAATTTTAGCACTTTTTTAGCACTTTTTTAGCACTCTTGCTACACTTCGATTGCTCGACGACCGCCATCATGACCCAAGCTGTTCTTGACTGTTTTGGAAACCGGAAGACCAACGCTACCAAACGGCATGCTTACATTTTTGATTTCTGGCGCAAAATGATTTTCCCTGGTTTTTAGCACTTTTTTAGCACTTTTTTAGCACTTTTTTAGCACTTTTTTGCTCGTCCGATTTCTCGACAACGGCAGTCACGACCAGGTCCGTTCTTGGGCTTGTTGGATAGGTGAGGGTCTGAACAAAATTATAGAGGCGCTTTTCGGGCCGGACATCCGGGCCCGGGCCCGGGATCCGGGTTGGGACATAGGGGTCGGGCTGGGACATAGTGGCAGGGAGGCATAGACCCAGGGGTATCTAACCCTCTAAATATGGGGTGCGGTATCTAACACTATCTAACCCTAACCCTATTAAAAATAATGGGGTGGGGTATCTAACGTAGATGCTAACCCCGATCTGAACGACAGCAAGACTCAGGTCGGGGATGTTGCTTTGACGCGGAGCTTGTCTGTCAGCGGCTACAAGGACTCGACAAGCGCGTCACGCCCGCGGCCCGGAAATTCCGAGTCAATGTCCCGCATGAAACAAGAGGCGGTCTCACCCCTGGCGCAGACCAGGTATGGTTTGGCGCCTCCCAGCTCTGTGGATGGCTCACGCGTCCGTAAGGACCGTCCTTGGCCCTCTCCGATCACACCCGGAACAACATCAAAGAGGGGTCGCGTCGATTTAGACGAGAACCTTTTTGGGCCCTCCTATGCCGCCCGCATACGGGAGTCGAATACACCGGCTTGGCAGCAGGTTTCCAGACCCGGGCCTATGGTACGTTCTACCAGCTCGCGCTCCGCCTCCACAGAATTCAAAACCCCAACGGCTTTCAAGCAGAGCAGTCCTTTCTCCCGAGCCGGTTCGAGCAGCGTGACTACGCTGCTGGGAAGCTCTCAAGGTTCGCGTGGACTAGGACGGGCAAGGTCGCCAATCCGATCCTGCAGCACAACCTCTGCATCGACCCAAGGAGATCGACCCCTACGCACGCTCTCCGACATCGGCCAGGCTTTCGACCGGGACATGGGCTCTTTCGGGATCTCGCCGGGAAAACTACATCACGCGGGGCCAACTGACCCTCCCGTATCGTCGATCGCAAGACAAGTCAATCAAGATCTCCCATACGCCGAACGGCTGGGCAACTTCCATGAGTATCAAGCTCACATTCGTCAAGCGCTCCTCAAAATGGGACAGACGTGCCCAATGTGTTTTATGCTCGAACGCGAAGACAATCACACCCCGGGCATGTGTAAGATGGACGGGCTTAATTTAAGCCATCAACAGGCCTTTCGAGAACATCCGGACAACCACTGGGGGAAAGGCGAGGCATGCTTCTTCTGCAACATGCCACAGTCAATTTGTGGGCGCTCCAACCGGGAAGCGACTTGTGAGCTCAAGAAATACAAGGACGGAATACGAGGGATCCTGCTCCTTCTGACTATCCACCCCGGCGTTCTGCACCGTGCGGTGGAAGTCGCAACACAGATCAATCCGGAGTATGAACTGACAGATCCGGCAGGACAGGGTCGAATGGGAAGGGCATGGCGAGAGCGGGCTCCGTTCGGAACGAACCGATCAATGTACAGGGCCTTTCAAGCAGTGGGAGCTGTCTTGCTCATGCTCGATGGAGGTTTCACCTATTGAGAAAACTTTTGGCTCAGATTGACCACTCTGAAGACAACATATGTACATTTGATAGGAATGTCTAATAGAGAAGAATGATGTGTTGCGCAAACCTGCTGCAGGGTTTGGGTTTGGGACCAAGACAGGAACATGAAGTTCTGCCTTTGCAAAAGGGCTGATGACGCCCGGCGGTCAGTGGAACAGGTTAACGGGCGGAGAAAAAAACAATCAGCATGATGTGTCTGAACATTGGAAGCAAGTTGTGTTGGAATATACGATCAACACCCGTCCCTCGAGTTCGACCTCATCTCTCTGACCGCATTCTCAGCCATACGATCTCTCGGCCGAGAAAATTTTCCCTTTGTTCTCCATTGGCGGTTCCGCAGTCCGAGCTCTCGGCCGAGAAGACTTTTCCCAGATTCTTCTCACACCTCCGCATACACGTGACCGTCAGTGTTTGAAATTTTCCTTCACAATTTGCTCTTCACCCTTTTCCCTTCCCTCTGGTGGTAGAAGGCAACGACCATCCAATCATACAAGCAGCACATCTTGGTTGTTAACCATCTGGGGAGTGGAGATGCTGAGGAGCGACTGACTGGTCCACTATGTATTTCCAACAAGTTGATCTGCAATGCGGCGGGCGGCTGGAGAGAGAGGTAAGGTGGAGCGGGGGTAGACACACGAGTAGCGTGAGGAACAAACATTGGACAGCCCTTTAGGCTGCTTGGACAACCCTTTAGGCTGCTTGGACATGTGGCTGGCGTGATTGGACAGAAAAGTGCGGGGAAGTTGTCCAACCTGGAATAGAACTGAAGATTGGACACACTTTATTTTTAGCGTGTTTCTGCTTGGACCATACAAAACACTGTAACCTCATTACGGACCGATCTGCTTGGACAACTAGCGCATTTCTCATGCATGAGGCACTTGGCCAGTGTAGGGCCCATGTCCAATTTAATTAAGGACCTGTGCATAAGGATAGTTCATCATCCAGTACACACCTCCCCTCTGCTCAGAATCTCACTCCCTCTCTTCGACATTGCCCCTTTGATCGACTCGTGAGCCTTGTCTCATTTTCACACCCTCTCCGACCTATCTTCACTTTTTGAAGATATATCTTCATTTTGAAGATACATCTTCATTTTGTGAAGATACATACTCCCCACACTGCTTTCCCTCTTCTTCCGTCCCTGATCCACCCTCGTCACACTTGGTAGCTTCGCAGTCTTCCTGCCTAGCCCCCTCCTCCTACCTCCGCCATGTTCTTCGCCGGTCTGCTCCGTCGTCTTCTGGTTCCCTTCCACGTCTTCGCTCTTCCCAACGAAGGTGGTCCCTCGTCTTCCCCCCGACCCGCAACTCTCTCGCCCTCGGACATCTACGCTTCTGCCTCCCCCCAGACCCAAGCCTTACTCGACCAGCTCAACAACGAGCTTGAGCTTGCACGCGCCGCTGCCACTCGCTCTCCGGTCCACAAGGTCAAGGCACCCAAGCTTCCGGACCCACGAACCTTCAACGGATCTCGCAACACTCGGGCTCTGACCGACTACCTCTACGACGTCAAGCAACACTTCCGAGTCGACCCTCTCAAGTACCCTACAGAAGACCTCAAGATCATCTTTGCGGCCTCCTTTCTCAAGGATACGGCTCGCACCTGGTACCAGACGTTGGATGAATCGCCAACCGGTGCACCTTGGATCACTTTCGCCGACTACGAGGAACAACTGAACATCAACTTCGCCGAGATTGATCCACTTGATCACTGGCTCACTAAATGGGATGCTCTTCAGCAGAAGTCCTCGGTATCGTCTTACCTCTCCGAGTTTACCGCAATCGCCAGCCATCTCGATGTCACCGATCAGACCAAGATGCATCATTTCAAGCGCGGTCTGAAGGACGAGGTACTCAACCAGCTGGCACTTCTACCTCAACCGGATGACTTCAACGCCCTTGTCAAGCTCGCCAATCAGATCGACGCTCGAATCTTTGCTCAACGTCGCAACAGGCCTGCTTCTCAAGCTGCTTCCATCTTGCTCAAGCCCAAGCCCATTCTCAAGTCTACCTCGGTTCAAGTTCCCGTTCAAGTCAAACCTGTTGTTTCTGGTCCTGTTCCCATGCAACTCGACGCCTCGCAGCGTCGTGGTCCCCTTACGGATGCCGAGAAGAAGCGACGTCGTGACAACAATCTCTGCCTTTACTGCGGCAACCCTGGTCACATCGCGAGCGCCTGTCCCGCCAAGAACTCTTCCAAGTCGGAAAACTAGTTCGGCTTGATGCCTCCCGGCACCCATCAAGCCTCCTGGTACCCTCAAGCCCGGCTACTCGCTCTGTCTCTCTCGCTACCGTAACCTCTGGACCCACTTCTCGACCCGGCACTTCCCGTCCCACTTCCCGTCCAACTTCACGACCCACCTCTCGACCCGATACCAGTCCTCCCTCCGAAGTGGTCACGCAGCCGGAGTCGAAGCCCGAACCCATCTACCGACTAGTCACCCTGTCCGGTATGGACGCCCTTGCTCTCATCGATAGCGGATCTTCGGACGATCTGATCTCGAAGAACTTCATATGGGGCCGAGTCCTACCAACCACACCCTTGCCCAAGCCCATCGAATGCGAACTTGCGGACGGACACCTCGTCAACATACACTCCAGCTTTCGAACCAATCTCCAGTTTTCCATCGGATCCGAAACACGATCCGAAACCCTCGAGCTGCCGGTTGCTCCGATCCAGCACGCCGATGTTATCCTTGGACGACCCTGGTTGAGTCGTCACAACCCTGATATCGATTGGACCAAAGGCATCATCAAGAGCCTCCGATCGACTCCTGTTCCGCCATCTACCCCAGCTCCCAAGCCACCCAGTCCTAGTCCCGAGGCTACCTCAGCGCCAAAGGAATCCAGCTCCAGCTCTCCAGCTCCCATGAAACTTTCGGTCATCTCACGAACGGCGATGTCAAAGCTCGCCCGTACGGATCGAGTCTACCTTGCCCTAGTCAAGACTGGGCCCTCAGAGGCTCAGCTTTCCCAGCCTCCTCCTGGTCCTGACCCCGAGGATCCCCTTGCAAAACTTGCCAAGCACCTAGTCGACCGGTTCTCATCGGTCTTTCCAGGGAAACTTCCAGCCGGCCTGCCCCCCAGTCGTCGGGTACAACATCGTATCGACGAGCAGCCCGGATCTACCCCAGTCAACGGACCGCTCTATCGACATTCTGAAAAGGAACTCAAGACACTACGAGACTTCCTTCAAGAAGAAGTCGAAGCCGGACGGATCCGACCGAGCGCGTCTCCATACGCATCCCCAGTCCTGTTCGTTCCGAAGAAGGATGGTACGCTGCGCATCTGTTACGACTACAGAGCTCTGAACAAGCAGACCATCAAGGATCGATACCCCTTGCCACGGATCGACGATCTCATCGACCGACTTCGTCGTGCCAAGTTCTTTTCCAAAGTCGACCTCAAAAGCGGCTACAACCAGATCCAAGTCCTAGAGGAACACGTTCACAAGACATCGTTCAAGACACGATACGGCAACTACGAGTGCCTTGTCATGCCCTTTGGCCTTTGCAACGCTCCAGGAACGTTTCAACGGCTGATGAACGACCTGTTCCGCCCCTTCCTTGACCGGTTTGTCATCGTCTACTTGGATGACATCCTCATCTTTTCCGAGACCCTTGAGGAGCACAAGCAGCACGTCGCGCAAGTCCTTCAAGTCCTTCAAGACGAGAAGCTATACGCTGCCCGACACAAGTGCGAGTTCTTCAAGACATCTACCGAGTTCTTGGGCCATATTGTCTCCGCCGACGGCGTCAGCATGGATCCCAAGAAGACCGACTCTATCCGATCCTGGCCGACACCTACTTGTGTCCGCGACATCCAAGTTTTCCTCGGAATGGCCAACTTCTACCGAAGGTTCATCAAGAACTTCAGCACCATTGCCGAACCGCTGACCCGACTCTTGACCAAGTCCCTGCCCTTCGCTTGGGGTCCCGAGCAAGATCATTCCTTCTCAACCCTCAAGCAAGCCTTCCAGTCTGCCCCAGTCCGGCTCATCTTCCGACCTGACCTCCCGATCCGAGTCTCAACTGACTCTTCCGAGTTTGGCATCGGCGGTGTCCTCGAACAAAAATTTGATCATCGCTGGCACCCAGTCGCTTTCGAGTCACGCAAGCTCACGCCCGCAGAACGCAACTACCCAATCCGAGAGAAGGAACTTCTGGCTATCGTCCACTGCCTCTCGACATGGCGTCTCTACCTTGAAGACGTTGAGAACTTCGAAGTCCTCACGGATCATCACTCCTTGCAATACTTCAAGACCCAGAAGGAACTCAACAAGCGTCAAGCTCGATGGCAAGAACTCCTATGCAACTTCTCGTACACCATTCGATACATCCCGGGGCCTTCTAACTCGGTTCCTGATGCTCTCTCAAGACGTCCGGACTACCTCAACGTCGTTCGTCTACTTCCTGGTACTGCCTCAGAGACGGTCGCAACTTCCCGACCCACTTCTCGACCCTGTTCCCCTGGCAGTACCATCCAGCTCAATGCTCTTGGGATCTCGATAGCTCGTTCCCAGCTTCTCAGCGACATCAAGGAAGCTACTCCTGCCTCGGAAGAGTATCAACTGCTCTCCGACCCCGACCTACCTCGTACTCGCGCTCACCATGCTCAACTTCGTGGACTCCAACTCCGAAACAACCTGATCATCAAAGACGGCACTCGGATCTTCGTCCCTTCCGAGTCCCTTCAGCTCAACATCATCCAGGAGCATCACGATAGCCCTCTTGGTGGACATCTTGGTGTCGACAAGACCTTAGCCACCCTGATGCGGACCTTCTACTGGGCCGGCATGGATCCTCAAGTTCGCAAGTACATCAAAACGTGCGATCTCTGTCAGCGTATCAAGCCTCCAACGCATCAGCCGTACGGTGCTTTGGACCCTCTTCCTGCTCCTTCCGGTCCCTGGTCTTCCGTCTCCATGGACTTCATCACTGACCTACCCAAGACGAGTTCTGGCTACACTTCCATCTTCGTCGTAGTCGATCGTTTCAGCAAGATGGCCCACTTCCTTCCTTGCAACATGGATGGCCTCGATGCTCTTGCAACAGCCAAGCTATTCCTCAAGATCGTCGCCCTTCACGGCGTTCCCGACTCTATTGTCTCGGATCGCGACCCTCGCTTCAAGTCCGCCTTTTGGCAATCCTTGATGAAGCTTCTCGGAGTCAAACTCAACATCTCATCTGCCTATCATGCTCAGACTGATGGTCAGACCGAACGCACCAATCGGACTCTCGAGCACATCCTTCGACCCTATTGCTCCTACGATCAAAATAACTGGGACGAACTCTTGCCCATGGCCGAGTTTGCCTTCAACAACGCCCCTTCGGCAACAACAGGTACTTCACCCTTCCAGGCCAACTACGGACGGCATCCCCGAACTCCGTCTACCCTCGGCATCTCTGTTCCGGCTCCAGCTTCTGTCAACCTCGCCGATGACCTTCGAGCTATCCATCAAGACATGCACGAACGCATCGTCAAGGCTCAACTCCATCAGAAGGAGCATGCCGACAAGCGTCGTACCGACTTAGATTTCGACATCAACGACATGGTCTTGCTCTCTACAGACAACATCAAGACCTCTCGACCTTCGAAGAAGCTCGACTTCAGACGAGCTGGCCCTTTCAAGATCATCGCCAAGGTTGGCAAGGTCTCATACAAGCTCGACCTTCCAAATTCCATGGTCGGCCTTCATCCTGTCTTCCATGCGTCCATGCTCGAGCCTTACCATGATCCGACTTCTGGCTCGTCTATTCCTCGGTCTCCAGCTCCACCACCGCCCGATGTCATCAACAACGAACCCGAATACGAAGTCGAATCTATCCTTTCCAAGCGCACATATCGACGTCAAGTCCAATACCTTGTCAAGTGGCTCGGATATCCTTTACACGAAGCGACCTGGGAGCCCGCCAACAACCTCGAGCACTCCCAACGGCTCATCGATGACTTCGAATCCCGGACCCAACCCTCAGCATCTTGAGGACAAGATGCGGTTTAGGTGGGGGGAAGTGTAACACGGCTCACTTCTCGACCCACTTCTCGACTCTGACTTCTCGACCAACTTCTCGACCCACTTCTCAACTGACGTCTCGACTCTCCGTTTCCGGCCGACGTTCCGGCCGTACATCACTCCTTATCGCCGGCGCTCGGATCTCCACCTCCACCTCCCCCTTCGGCGACCCGGCCTCCACGTCGATCACGCCAGCGCCAAGACGTTCTCGAACTTTCCTTCCACCGCTTTCGGAAATCTCCCTCCTCTCTTCTTGTGCTTCGTCCTTCCGTTCTTCACTTCAGTCCTCTGCTCTTCTGCCTTCCTCTCTTAGCTTCTTGACCACGTTCTCTCTTTCGTTTCCCTTCCTCGCTAACCTCAACCTCAAAGGGATATAAGCAGCCCGGTTTCCTTCTTGTCCTGTCTTTAGTTCATCATCCAGTACACACCTCCCCTCTGCTCAGAATCTCACTCCCTCTCTTCGACATTGCCCCTTTGATCGACTCGTGAGCCTTGTCTCATTTTCACACCCTCTCCGACCTATCTTCACTTTTTGAAGATATATCTTCATTTTGAAGATACATCTTCATTTTGTGAAGATACATACTCCCCACACTGCTTTCCCTCTTCTTCCGTCCCTGATCCACCCTCGTCACATCCACCATACTGCATACTGATTGTGACTGGCGAGTCGGCGGCCTCCGATACTGACTGCAGCTGACATTGACACATCATTTGGTGCTCTTCCACCTCTCCGCTCAAAGACGCTTGTCAATGTGTTTGAAGCGGCGGGAAAAGGAGACGGATATGGTCACGCAGAGAGACTTTATATTTACACTTACATTTATACTTACATTTTTGGGCCGGCTCAAGAGGAATCTGCTGGCACGTGATACAAAATCAGGACAGCCATTGAAAAATCTTAACAAATATGTTTCTTTTTGTCTGTCACTCCGTGAATTCCATTTCCATTTCCATTTCCGCTCATACGTCCGACCGAGGACAGGGATCATCATGTCATGCAGAGCGGAACAGTGCCAGCAACGCCACCTTGCGACATTCACATTTCCACTGCAATTGTATTGCGGCAGGAGAGATGGCTGGGGCATTTCTCTGGTAAAGGAAATCGTTTCGGCCGAGTAAAGGCGGGGAACATTTGCGTGGGTGTTGGGTTTTTGAAATTAATTTTGACACGATGAGAGGGCGATAATGAGTGTAAAAGTAAAAGTGAATATAATTGTAAATATAAGTGGGAAACAACCCTTGACTTTGCACAGCACTTTGAGCTCGAGCTCCAGAGGACTCTGTCAAATCCAAAGCATGTCGGATGATCGCCAACATCCAGGCTACTACCCCACACTCTTTTCACGGCGTTTCTTCGACTTTCAAAAATATTCATTTTGATTTTAGCACTTTTTTAGCACTTTTTTAGCACTTCTGCTACACTTCGATTACTCAGCAGCTCCGGTCATGACCGTGTCTGATCTTGGGCTTGTTGAGGTCCCGAGAACCAATCCTATTTATCGGCATGCTTACAATGTTCAATTTCGACCTTTAAATATTTTCCCTGGTTTTTAGCACTTTTTTAGCACTTTTTTAGCACTTCTGCTACACTTCGATTACGCGCCAACCGCAGTCATAACCAGGTCCGTTCTTGGATGTTTTGGGGTCAGGAGAACCAGGGCTACCGTTTGGCATGCTTACTTTTCGCTTGTTCGACATCCGATTTTTTAATTAATTTTAGCACTTTTTTAGCACTTTTTTAGCACTCTTGCTACACTTCGATTGCTCGACGACCGCCATCATGACCCAAGCTGTTCTTGACTGTTTTGGAAACCGGAAGACCAACGCTACCAAACGGCATGCTTACATTTTTGATTTCTGGCGCAAAATGATTTTCCCTGGTTTTTAGCACTTTTTTAGCACTTTTTTAGCACTTTTTTAGCACTTTTTTGCTCGTCCGATTTCTCGACAACGGCAGTCACGACCAGGTCCGTTCTTGGGCTTGTTGGATAGGTGAGGGTCTGAACAAAATTATAGAGGCGCTTTTCGGGCCGGACATCCGGGCCCGGGCCCGGGATCCGGGTTGGGACATAGGGGTCGGGCTGGGACATAGTGGTAGGGAGGCATAGACCCAGGGGTATCTAACCCTCTAAATATGGGGTGCGGTATCTAACACTATCTAACCCTAACCCTATTAAAAATAATGGGGTGGGGTATCTAACCCTATTAAAAATAATGGGGTGGGGTATCTAACCCTATCTAACCCTA
This sequence comes from Tilletia setariae, assembly GCA_023634365.1. NCBI lineage: Eukaryota > Fungi > Basidiomycota > Exobasidiomycetes > Tilletiales > Tilletiaceae > Tilletia > Tilletia setariae. The sequence continues at coordinate 59,171 of JAMJXE010000018.1, forward strand.
ACGGTATCTAAATATGGGGTGCGGTATCTAACACTATCTAACCCTAACCCTATTAAAAATAATGGGGTGGGGTATCTAACCCTAACCCTAACCCTAACCCTAACCCTAACGTCTAACGGTATCTAAATATGGGGTGCGGTATCTAACACTATCTAACCCTAACCCTATTAAAAATAATGGGGTGGGGTATCTAACGTAGATGCTAACCCCGATCTGAACGACAGCAAGACTCAGGTCGGGGATGTTGCTTTGACGCGGAGCTTGTCTGTCAGCGGCTACAAGGACTCGACAAGCGCGTCACGCCCGCGGCCCGGAAATTCCGAGTCAATGTCCCGCATGAAACAAGAGGCGGTCTCACCCCTGGCGCAGACCAGGTATGGTTTGGCGCCTCCCAGCTCTGTGGATGGCTCACGCGTCCGTAAGGACCGTCCTTGGCCCTCTCCGATCACACCCGGAACAACATCAAAGAGGGGTCGCGTCGATTTAGACGAGAACCTTTTTGGGCCCTCCTATGCCGCCCGCATACGGGAGTCGAATACACCGGCTTGGCAGCAGGTTTCCAGACCCGGGCCTATGGTACGTTCTACCAGCTCGCGCTCCGCCTCCACAGAATTCAAAACCCCAACGGCTTTCAAGCAGAGCAGTCCTTTCTCCCGAGCCGGTTCGAGCAGCGTGACTACGCTGCTGGGAAGCTCTCAAGGTTCGCGTGGACTAGGACGGGCAAGGTCGCCAATCCGATCCTGCAGCACAACCTCTGCATCGACCCAAGGAGATCGACCCCTACGCACGCTCTCCGACATCGGCCAGGCTTTCGACCGGGACATGGGCTCTTTCGGGATCTCGCCGGGAAAACTACATCACGCGGGGCCAACTGACCCTCCCGTATCGTCGATCGCAAGACAAGTCAATCAAGATCTCCCATACGCCGAACGGCTGGGCAACTTCCATGAGTATCAAGCTCACATTCGTCAAGCGCTCCTCAAAATGGGACAGACGTGCCCAATGTGTTTTATGCTCGAACGCGAAGACAATCACACCCCGGGCATGTGTAAGATGGACGGGCTTAATTTAAGCCATCAACAGGCCTTTCGAGAACATCCGGACAACCACTGGGGGAAAGGCGAGGCATGCTTCTTCTGCAACATGCCACAGTCAATTTGTGGGCGCTCCAACCGGGAAGCGACTTGTGAGCTCAAGAAATACAAGGACGGAATACGAGGGATCCTGCTCCTTCTGACTATCCACCCCGGCGTTCTGCACCGTGCGGTGGAAGTCGCAACACAGATCAATCCGGAGTATGAACTGACAGATCCGGCAGGACAGGGTCGAATGGGAAGGGCATGGCGAGAGCGGGCTCCGTTCGGAACGAACCGATCAATGTACAGGGCCTTTCAAGCAGTGGGAGCTGTCTTGCTCATGCTCGATGGAGGTTTCACCTATTGAGAAAACTTTTGGCTCAGATTGACCACTCTGAAGACAACATATGTACATTTGATAGGAATGTCTAATAGAGAAGAATGATGTGTTGCGCAAACCTGCTGCAGGGTTTGGGTTTGGGACCAAGACAGGAACATGAAGTTCTGCCTTTGCAAAAGGGCTGATGACGCCCGGCGGTCAGTGGAACAGGTTAACGGGCGGAGAAAAAAACAATCAGCATGATGTGTCTGAACATTGGAAGCAAGTTGTGTTGGAATATACGATCAACACCCGTCCCTCGAGTTCGACCTCATCTCTCTGACCGCATTCTCAGCCATACGATCTCTCGGCCGAGAAAATTTTCCCTTTGTTCTCCATTGGCGGTTCCGCAGTCCGAGCTCTCGGCCGAGAAGACTTTTCCCAGATTCTTCTCACACCTCCGCATACACGTGACCGTCAGTGTTTGAAATTTTCCTTCACAATTTGCTCTTCACCCTTTTCCCTTCCCTCTGGTGGTAGAAGGCAACGACCATCCAATCATACAAGCAGCACATCTTGGTTGTTAACCATCTGGGGAGTGGAGATGCTGAGGAGCGACTGACTGGTCCACTATGTATTTCCAACAAGTTGATCTGCAATGCGGCGGGCGGCTGGAGAGAGAGGTAAGGTGGAGCGGGGGTAGACACACGAGTAGCGTGAGGAACAAACATTGGACAGCCCTTTAGGCTGCTTGGACAACCCTTTAGGCTGCTTGGACATGTGGCTGGCGTGATTGGACAGAAAAGTGCGGGGAAGTTGTCCAACCTGGAATAGAACTGAAGATTGGACACACTTTATTTTTAGCGTGTTTCTGCTTGGACCATACAAAACACTGTAACCTCATTACGGACCGATCTGCTTGGACAACTAGCGCATTTCTCATGCATGAGGCACTTGGCCAGTGTAGGGCCCATGTCCAATTTAATTAAGGACCTGTGCATAAGGATAGTTCATCATCCAGTACACACCTCCCCTCTGCTCAGAATCTCACTCCCTCTCTTCGACATTGCCCCTTTGATCGACTCGTGAGCCTTGTCTCATTTTCACACCCTCTCCGACCTATCTTCACTTTTTGAAGATATATCTTCATTTTGAAGATACATCTTCATTTTGTGAAGATACATACTCCCCACACTGCTTTCCCTCTTCTTCCGTCCCTGATCCACCCTCGTCACACTTGGTAGCTTCGCAGTCTTCCTGCCTAGCCCCCTCCTCCTACCTCCGCCATGTTCTTCGCCGGTCTGCTCCGTCGTCTTCTGGTTCCCTTCCACGTCTTCGCTCTTCCCAACGAAGGTGGTCCCTCGTCTTCCCCCCGACCCGCAACTCTCTCGCCCTCGGACATCTACGCTTCTGCCTCCCCCCAGACCCAAGCCTTACTCGACCAGCTCAACAACGAGCTTGAGCTTGCACGCGCCGCTGCCACTCGCTCTCCGGTCCACAAGGTCAAGGCACCCAAGCTTCCGGACCCACGAACCTTCAACGGATCTCGCAACACTCGGGCTCTGACCGACTACCTCTACGACGTCAAGCAACACTTCCGAGTCGACCCTCTCAAGTACCCTACAGAAGACCTCAAGATCATCTTTGCGGCCTCCTTTCTCAAGGATACGGCTCGCACCTGGTACCAGACGTTGGATGAATCGCCAACCGGTGCACCTTGGATCACTTTCGCCGACTACGAGGAACAACTGAACATCAACTTCGCCGAGATTGATCCACTTGATCACTGGCTCACTAAATGGGATGCTCTTCAGCAGAAGTCCTCGGTATCGTCTTACCTCTCCGAGTTTACCGCAATCGCCAGCCATCTCGATGTCACCGATCAGACCAAGATGCATCATTTCAAGCGCGGTCTGAAGGACGAGGTACTCAACCAGCTGGCACTTCTACCTCAACCGGATGACTTCAACGCCCTTGTCAAGCTCGCCAATCAGATCGACGCTCGAATCTTTGCTCAACGTCGCAACAGGCCTGCTTCTCAAGCTGCTTCCATCTTGCTCAAGCCCAAGCCCATTCTCAAGTCTACCTCGGTTCAAGTTCCCGTTCAAGTCAAACCTGTTGTTTCTGGTCCTGTTCCCATGCAACTCGACGCCTCGCAGCGTCGTGGTCCCCTTACGGATGCCGAGAAGAAGCGACGTCGTGACAACAATCTCTGCCTTTACTGCGGCAACCCTGGTCACATCGCGAGCGCCTGTCCCGCCAAGAACTCTTCCAAGTCGGAAAACTAGTTCGGCTTGATGCCTCCCGGCACCCATCAAGCCTCCTGGTACCCTCAAGCCCGGCTACTCGCTCTGTCTCTCTCGCTACCGTAACCTCTGGACCCACTTCTCGACCCGGCACTTCCCGTCCCACTTCCCGTCCAACTTCACGACCCACCTCTCGACCCGATACCAGTCCTCCCTCCGAAGTGGTCACGCAGCCGGAGTCGAAGCCCGAACCCATCTACCGACTAGTCACCCTGTCCGGTATGGACGCCCTTGCTCTCATCGATAGCGGATCTTCGGACGATCTGATCTCGAAGAACTTCATATGGGGCCGAGTCCTACCAACCACACCCTTGCCCAAGCCCATCGAATGCGAACTTGCGGACGGACACCTCGTCAACATACACTCCAGCTTTCGAACCAATCTCCAGTTTTCCATCGGATCCGAAACACGATCCGAAACCCTCGAGCTGCCGGTTGCTCCGATCCAGCACGCCGATGTTATCCTTGGACGACCCTGGTTGAGTCGTCACAACCCTGATATCGATTGGACCAAAGGCATCATCAAGAGCCTCCGATCGACTCCTGTTCCGCCATCTACCCCAGCTCCCAAGCCACCCAGTCCTAGTCCCGAGGCTACCTCAGCGCCAAAGGAATCCAGCTCCAGCTCTCCAGCTCCCATGAAACTTTCGGTCATCTCACGAACGGCGATGTCAAAGCTCGCCCGTACGGATCGAGTCTACCTTGCCCTAGTCAAGACTGGGCCCTCAGAGGCTCAGCTTTCCCAGCCTCCTCCTGGTCCTGACCCCGAGGATCCCCTTGCAAAACTTGCCAAGCACCTAGTCGACCGGTTCTCATCGGTCTTTCCAGGGAAACTTCCAGCCGGCCTGCCCCCCAGTCGTCGGGTACAACATCGTATCGACGAGCAGCCCGGATCTACCCCAGTCAACGGACCGCTCTATCGACATTCTGAAAAGGAACTCAAGACACTACGAGACTTCCTTCAAGAAGAAGTCGAAGCCGGACGGATCCGACCGAGCGCGTCTCCATACGCATCCCCAGTCCTGTTCGTTCCGAAGAAGGATGGTACGCTGCGCATCTGTTACGACTACAGAGCTCTGAACAAGCAGACCATCAAGGATCGATACCCCTTGCCACGGATCGACGATCTCATCGACCGACTTCGTCGTGCCAAGTTCTTTTCCAAAGTCGACCTCAAAAGCGGCTACAACCAGATCCAAGTCCTAGAGGAACACGTTCACAAGACATCGTTCAAGACACGATACGGCAACTACGAGTGCCTTGTCATGCCCTTTGGCCTTTGCAACGCTCCAGGAACGTTTCAACGGCTGATGAACGACCTGTTCCGCCCCTTCCTTGACCGGTTTGTCATCGTCTACTTGGATGACATCCTCATCTTTTCCGAGACCCTTGAGGAGCACAAGCAGCACGTCGCGCAAGTCCTTCAAGTCCTTCAAGACGAGAAGCTATACGCTGCCCGACACAAGTGCGAGTTCTTCAAGACATCTACCGAGTTCTTGGGCCATATTGTCTCCGCCGACGGCGTCAGCATGGATCCCAAGAAGACCGACTCTATCCGATCCTGGCCGACACCTACTTGTGTCCGCGACATCCAAGTTTTCCTCGGAATGGCCAACTTCTACCGAAGGTTCATCAAGAACTTCAGCACCATTGCCGAACCGCTGACCCGACTCTTGACCAAGTCCCTGCCCTTCGCTTGGGGTCCCGAGCAAGATCATTCCTTCTCAACCCTCAAGCAAGCCTTCCAGTCTGCCCCAGTCCGGCTCATCTTCCGACCTGACCTCCCGATCCGAGTCTCAACTGACTCTTCCGAGTTTGGCATCGGCGGTGTCCTCGAACAAAAATTTGATCATCGCTGGCACTATCACGAGCCGAACTCTCGAGGGGAGGAAGGCAAGAAGAATATGTAGAGGATAGACTTCTTGTGATAGAAAGGGAAGCCTCGTAGGTCGTGTCGAGACAAGGAGGACGAAAAGGGAGGTGTGGACTGAGAAGGAGAGGGCTGAGGAGTGTCGTTGGAAGCAACAACGACGAGGGACTCGAGAGCCGGTTCCAAAGGGATGAGACCCAAAGAGGAAAGGGAGGAATGCAAGTGAGATTGCAAAGAGGAGGTGTGATAAAACGATAGTCGCTTGGGGCGACACTACATACATGCGGAAACGGGAGCCTTTATGTATGTGGGGGAGTCCCAAGTAAAGGAAGAAGAAAATGGAAGCAGAAGGAAAAGGTTGGGGACAAAAGTGTTGGGACAAACGAAGAAGACATGTGAAAAGGAAGAGAGTCGGTCCCGAGGTCGGAGACGAGATCGGGGCCAAATATGTTGGTGGCATGACCCTTGTGAGACTCAGGGTCATGACAGTACCCTCCCTCTTCAAAGGCGAGCGCCGACGAGCCTAGATGTGGTGATGGGAAACGTGGTGGTCAACGAGAGAGCAAGATGAGTCCGAGGTCGAAGACGATGTGAAAGGGGGTGAGGATGAGATCGGCAGGCCCAAGGATGGGTCCGAAGAGGGCAAAGACGGCATAGGGGTGTGTGGGAGTGGGCATGGAGGGGTGGGAGTGACGATAGACGAAGTGGGGGTCGAAGAGATAAAGGAAATCCGAGTGTGGGCGAAACCGTCCAAAAATGACGGAACCGTCCAAAAAATGACGGGTCCGTCCAAGAAATGACGGAAAGACGGAGACGCGATGGCGAAGGGTAAACGTGTGAAGATACGAGTGGTGAAGGTCAAGGGACAGGACAAGGTGGGGGGTGAGCTTGCTGAGAGCACAATCTGAGGGAACAGAGGTGACCCGACGTTGACCCGAGGTAGCGTGCGACCCCAAGTGACCCAAGGTGAAGGTGACCCGGGGTTGACCCGAAGTTAGAAGCTGAGGAAGGCGGAGTGCTCGAGAGCCAGCAGGAAACATGTGCAGCGTTCGTCGGTACGCGGATTGAAACTGCCGCGAACGAGAACACGCGCGTTCATTACGTACAGACCCTCGATGAATCGGGCTGGATCGTTGTTGTCCCACTCGTTCTTGCTGGGTGCTGAGAAATGTATCGGGCCGCCAGGATATTGAATGGCAATCATAGTTCCTTGAAGCACGTAGCGGACCGGGTGACTGGAAGCCTTGAGCAGCGTTCCGGCGCGTAGGACGTGAAGACGGAAGGGATACAATTGGAAGGGGTCCGCCGCGTATGTGACGAAGCGGCCGAGCTTCAGGATTTTGTGACGAAGCATCGCGACCTTCAAGGTGGCGACCTGGTGCTCTTGCCTGTCCGAGTCTTGGTCTTCAAGAGAGACGATGTTCGGGAAGTGCTCAAGGATCCACGTCCAGTCTGATGGCGTCTGGAGGATGACAGTGGCGTCTTGATGAAGGGAACGGGTTGGATACCGAAGGCGACGGGACTTGACGACAACGCGGATGATGTCTGCCGCGATGGACTTGGAAGGATGATCGATGGGTATGCGAGACCAAAGTGTCCAAAGTCTAGTGACTGGCTTTGTGCTGAACATTGATCGCATGATGGAGGTGCGAGGTGAGAGCGAAGGACGAAGGCAAAAGAGAAAGACGGGGAAAGAAGCTGGGTACCAAAGGAAGTACCGAAGTGGATACCCAAGTGATAAGTACCAAAGTGGATACCGAAGTTGGCGGGTGAGAACGGGGATGATGATGGAGATGAAGGACAAAGATGTGGGGTGGAACTGCAACTTATATACTGTGGCGAAGCGTGGGAGACAAGTGGAGGTTTCGTACCGGCCGAGAAGCTGGCATAGAGGTCTGACGCGAAGTTGACGCGAAGTTGACCCGAAGTTGACCCCACTGACCCGAGGTCAGTCAGCTGCCGTAGACGGACGCAATCGCGCTTTGAAGGCGGAGAAGTCGTTGCGGAGCTCCTTGATGCGGTCGCGGGCACGCAGGTCATAACAGGCTTCGAAACTTTCGAGGACACCAATGCCATAGTCATGATCGTCGACGATGACGGGTACCGTCCCACTGGGATCGCCTTGTGTAGACAACTGGAATGCATGCTCCTGTTCCCATCGAGCGACTCTTCGTATGACTTTGAGACGTCCTGGAACAACAGAGTCGTACGCCCATGTGGCGGAGGAGTCAAGGGTCATGACGGCGTGTATGGTTCCGGTGGGAATGTGTATAGACGCGCCGTGATCGAGAAGGGTGGCCCTCAAGTCCGACATGCGAGACAGGAGACTAAGTAGGGACATTCCACCGTAATGGCCATGTATCTCCGCGTACGCGGCGAGGTTGGGGCCCGAGGGTGGCCAACAAAGAAAGAGTTTGCGACCAAGAAGTGCCGTGACGAAACGACCCAGAAATAGGCTGTCCTGATGAAGGTCTGTGATATGACCGCGCGGAGTGAAGGCAAAAGATCCTTCGACGTCGTTGTTGACGTAAGATCCGTCTTTGTCGGTATGGTGGAAGGGCTCACAGCCGAGGAGTCCTTGCGTCGTGGGCTGAATGCTGTTTGCGGCGCAAAGAAGTGAAGGGGAAAAGTCGTCCAAGTTGCCAGTGGCCACAACGCGAAAGGATGATAGGAGATGTGCACGGGTTAGATGGGGTGCAGCTGTTCCCGAAGCGGTGCTGACTATGTTGATGTCAGTGTCGCTTGCGGCGAGGAGATCAGAATCGAGGTGAACCCAGGTAGGTGACCGACGGAAGGTGTCAGAGACATCGAGGGAAGTCGGCGGTTCCAAAGCTACCCGCGCCTTGATCAGCGCACGTATGACGCTAGCACCATAAGTCCTCTGAGGATGCCAGTCTGGCAGGGAGAGCCAGACAGCTAGAACGTTGTGGAGAGTGATCGTGGAGGAATCAGAAGGGGGAGGACATCTGGGGACAATTGTAAGAAGGTGTTTGCGTTTGCGATGAACGCGCAAGGAGTCAGGATTGGCGAAGGTCTTGTGGCAAGATGGGCAAGGAACCTTCATGATGCCAGCAGAGAGAGTGGCGTGAGGAGTAGAAGAATGATGGTGGTAGGGAGTAGGGCAAGAAACACGTGGTGAAAAGTGAAAAAGTCGCAAAATGACGGAAACCGTCCGGAAATGACGGAACCGTCCAGAAAATGACGGAACCGTCCAAAACATGACGGAAACCTGATGAACACGGTTAGACCGTCCAAAGGCTGTTGGATGACCGGTGGCGGGTGAGAAGGTGTCTAAGGCACTACAGGGCCAGGCTTAGACGGGTGTCTGAGATGAAAGTCTGCGACGTGTTGGGGGCAGTTTAGCTGGTCTGCACCTTCCCATGTGTATTGGTCTTCGCCAGTGTATCCGGACCATTCCACGAGATATCGGAGTTGACAAGCATAGCGTTTGTCCAGCTTGCTGTCCACTATTCGTTCTACCTCATAGTGTAGGTCTTCGTCAACCTGGACTGGCGGAGGAGGCTCTTGAACTCTGTTCGGTAGCGTGTTGGGTCGATGCGGCTCGAGCAAGCTAACGTGGAAAACATTGTGGATTCGCATGGATTTTGGTAGGTCGAGCTTGTAAGCGTGCGATGAGATCTTGGCAAGAACTTTGAAGGGACCAATGGAGCGATAGTCCAGCTTTTTGGTGGGTCTCGTCGTCCTGATGTGTCGCGTAGAAAGCATCACGTTGTCTCCCACATTGTAGCTGGGAGATTCCATGTGCTTGCGATCGTACGCAATGCGACTGGCCTCGTTGGCCTTCGAGATCTGTTTCTTGAGGTAGACATGAAGCTCTGAGAGCTGATTGGCAACACGGTTGGCTTCCGGATGAGGAGCACGAATGTCTGCGTCCGTTGTGGGACCTAAGTCGAAGGCAGGGTTGAAGCCTTTGTTTGCAAAGAAAGGAGACACACCGAGGGTGCTGTGCTCGGTGTTGTTGTAGGTGAACTCGGCCAGGGGTAAGAGCTGGGACCAGTCGTCCTGCTGGTAGCTCGTGAAGAGGCGGAGATATTGTTCGAGGTTTTGATTCACTCGCTCGGTTTGGCCGTCCGTCTGCGGATGGTAGGCGGTGCTGAGGGTCTGCTCTATGTTCAGAAGCTTGCAGAGAGATCTCCAGAACGAAGAGGTGAATTCGGACCCTCTATCAGAGAGCAGACGAAGGGGAACGCCGTGCTTGGCAAAGACGTGACGTAGGTAAAGCTGGGCTAGGTCTTGCCCAGTCATCGTTGAGTGTGTTGGGATGAACAAGGCCATCTTGGTGAACCTGCAGACGATGACGAGAATACTGTCATACCTCCCGCTGAGCGGTAGTCCTTCGATGAGGTCCATCGACAGATCGGACCATGGCCTTTCGGCCACTGGAAGGGGCTTGAGTAGCCCATACGGCTTGTGTCTTGGGACCTTTGTGCGCGCGCAAGCGTCGCATGTGTCGACGTATTCGTCAACCGTTTTGCGCATTGCGGGCCAGAAGTAATCCCTACGGAGAAGAGCGAGGGTCTTGCGACGTCCAGGATGTCCTGCGAGTTGGTGGTCATGTCGAGACTTGAGGATCTCGACGCGCAAAGATTCTGGGACGTAGAGTCGATGCTTGTGGAGGATGAGTTGATCCTTCACGCTGTAGTCCTTGGCAGGAGTTTTGAGGACCTTCCGAGCCAGAGGATCTTCAGCATAGCTTTCGATCAGACGTTGTCGTAGACCGGAGTCAGGCCCCACTACGAATGTGGCCCTGACAGCAAGAGAAGTGACCGGTTCTTGGAAGTCGTGTTTGCCTTCCGGGAGAAGAACCATGTTGTTGATTTGGTTGTGGTCGGCAAAATGCCGATGAGCAGTACCGGGATGGTAGTCCGCTCTGCGTGTCAGAGCATCAGGCTTCCCGCCTTGATGTCCGGGACGGTATATGACCTTGAAGTCGTACTCGGAGAGCAGGAGTGCCCAACGAGCCTGACGACGATTGAGGAGTTTGGTCGTCGTAAAGTACTCCAGGTTCTTGTGGTCTGTAAACACGGTGACAGGGTGTGTAGAGTCTTGCAGCAAGTGACGCCAGTCTTTGAAGGTGTCGACAATAGCCAACATTTCTTTGTCGTGAATCTCGTAGTTGAGCTCGGCAGGATCCATCTTGCGTGATCGATAGGCAATTGGACGTAGCTTTCCGTCGTGATCTGGCTGGGAAGCTACTGCTGCGATGGCGTAATCCGATGCATCTGTTTCGAGGGTGATGGGCTTGTCTGGGTCGAAGTGTTGCAGGACGGGAGCGGAGGTGAAGGCTTTCTTGAGGGTTTCAAAAGCTTCTTGACATTTGTTGTCCCACTTGAAGGGTGTGTCTTTGCGGGTAAGGGCGGTCAGGGGCGCGACGATGTGGGAATAGCGCCATATAAACCTGCGATAAAAGTTTGCAAAGCCAAGGAAAGATTGAACGTCCTTGACCGAGCCAGGGATTGGCCATGACAAGACAGCTTGGACTTTATCGTCCACCATGATCACGCCGTGCTTCGAGAGCTGATAGCCTAAGAACTCGACAGAGTCCTTGGAGAATTCACATTTCTCGGCCTTGGCAAAGAGCTTGGCGGAACGAAGACGTTCAAGGACGCGCTTGACGTGTTCTTCGTGCTCTTCGGGATTTAGAGAAAAGATGAGGATGTCGTCCAAATAGATGACGACAAAGACGTCGACCATGTCTCTGAAGACGTCGTTCATGAAACGCTGGAAGGAGGAGGGAGCGTTACAGAGTCCGAATGGCATGACCATGTATTCGTAGCTGCCGTACCGTGTGCGGAAGGCAGTCTTCCATTCGTCGCCTTGGAAGATGCGCAGAAGATTGTAGGCGCCCCGCAAGTCGATCTTAGTGAAGATGGTTGAGCCACGAATGTACTCAAGGAGGTCGTCAATCTTGGGAATGGCGTATCGATCCTTGACGGAAATGTTGTTGAGACCTCGATAATCCACACAGAGGCGGAGTTCACCGCTGGATTTAGGAACGAAAAGGACGGGAGCGCCAGCTGAGGAAGATGACGGTCGGATGAACCCTTTCTCGAGGTTGTCTCTGATGTACTCTCTCAGAACTTCGTGCTCTTTGGATGAGAGCGAGTAGATGGGGCCAAAAGGTGGAGTGGTTTCGGGAAGGAGAGGTATCTTGTGGTCGTAGTGTCTGTGCTCTGGGAGTTGATCCGCTGAGGACTTGCGGAAGACATCTACATAATTGTGATAGACGGCTGGGAGGGTTCGTCGGATCTCTTCGTCTTCAGCCTTGACTGTAACTTGGCGGACATGTTGCACATTCGGTTGGCCGACCGAGCTTGAACTAGTTGCCTGTTGGCGCAGAGTAGCATGAAGGATTGAGGTCGTTCGTGGTGCTGCCAGAGGCCTGGTAGGACGTGACAGCATTGGAGAGCCTAATTTTGAAGCGGACGGGCGGCTTTGGGGAAACCGTCCAAAATTGACGGAACCGTCCAAAAAATGACGGGTCCGTCCAGAAAATGACGGAACCGTCCGAAAATTGACGGAATCGTCTGAGAGGTGGAAATGAGTTCTGGATGATAGCGGCTGATTATCAGCAGAAGAGAGCGGCGTCAGACCACGTTGTGGGTCCGACCGCGGCTGAGGAGGAGCAGAAGGTTGTTGGTGCTGCGCGGACGAGACCACCAGCACCGGCGACGGGACTTGAGCATCTAGAATTGCCTGTCGTTCTGCGAAAGAGAGCGAGATCTCTTGAGGCGAGGAGCACTGTGTGCTTGAGTACGAAGACGAATGTGTGGCTTTAGATTCTGAGAGAGTATACGACAGTTGGTTCAGGCCAAAGTCGAGAGAAGCGGAATGTTGTTGAAACCAAGGAAGACCGAGATAAATGGAATGAGAGCGAAGGTGAGTCACATAGAAGAGGACTTGATGAGTAGGCCCAGAAGGGAGAGCGATTGCGAGCGTCGTGGTGTGAGTGATCAGTTCAGACCCCGAGCTACCATCAGCATACTGAACGGTAATTGGTTTTTTGAGGGCGACCAGCGGAAGCGAGTGTCGGTGTGAGAACTCGACATCGAGGTAGTTCCTGGTGGCAGCTGAGTCGAGAAGAGCGGAAACGGAGGCGTTGTTGAGACTTGGAACACGAATCGAGATGGAAGGAGAGTCTTGGAGAAGCTGGAATGGAACGGAAAAGGTATCCAGAATTTGCGTCTGGATACTGTTGATGGCTACCGAAGGAGTGGGTGCTTTGCAGTTCGGAGGTAGCCTGGAAGAGGACGAACTGCCACTCAGTTTCCCGGACGAGCGGGAGGACCTGAGGGCCGGTTGTTCGTAGAGCTTGAACGGGGAGCGACCGGGCAGGTATCAAGCGCATGACCGGCTTGTCCGCAGTAGAGGCACAAGCCTTCACGCTTGCGACGGTCTTTCTCCTGATCCGTAAGAGGACCACGACGGGCAGGTGTACCGGAAAAAGGAACGAACTCCTTCTTGACCACTTGAGTGGTGATGTGTTTGCCACCGTTGTTGACGGAGACGGCGTTTCTGGTCGTCTGAGTGGTTGAAGCCGTGTTTCTGTTCGAGGCGTTGTTGGAACGTTCTCGCTCAGTTTGACGCTCAAACAGACGGTTGTCCAGTCGTGTGGCTGTCTCGATCAGGGCAGACAGAGTGGTAGGGCGACCGATGCGTGCTAGCTCGTCTTTGACTGAGTCCTTGAGACCAGTGTATGCTTGAGAGGCTAAGGCAGTGTCGTTCCAGCCAAGGACCGCAGCTAGGCGACGAAATTCGGCGAAGTAGGCACTTGCTGGTCCGCGTTGACGTAGCAGACGGACTTGACGTTCAGCAGTAGCGACTTCGTCGGGGTCACCAAACATCGTCTTAAGTTCGTCGACGAAAAGGTCGTAGTTGAGGAGCCAGGCAGGTTGGTCTGCGGCAGGCTTGTTGGTGAAGGGGGTTACCCAGGCGATTGCATCATCTCGAAGAAAAGAGATGGCATAGTTGATCTTGGTCACGTCGTCCGGGTACCGGGAGGCTTGAGTGTTGAAGACAATGTTGAGGCCAAGGAGGAAGGCAGGCAGCTTTGCTTTCTCACGTCCATGGAAGGGTTCCGGAGCGGAGACCTTGGGCTCCTTGGAAGAGAAGTTGGACGGACGGACTTGTTCTGGACGGACGGACTGACGGTTCAGCTGTTGACGAAGGTCCTCGTTTTCAGCGGCGAGCTGCTGCTGCGACTCCTCCAGGGCTTGGAGGCGAGCGAGAGCTGTGTCGAGCAGCTCCTGATGCAGGGCTGCTTGAGAACGGGTCGAAGAAGACATGTCGAGAGAGAGAGTGAGGGAAGAGTGTAAAAGAAGATGTGATGGGGGACACGAGGTACGAGTAAGGGGAAGCGACTATACTATCACGAGCCGAACTCTCGAGGGGAGGAAGGCAAGAAGAATATGTAGAGGATAGACTTCTTGTGATAGAAAGGGAAGCCTCGTAGGTCGTGTCGAGACAAGGAGGACGAAAAGGGAGGTGTGGACTGAGAAGGAGAGGGCTGAGGAGTGTCGTTGGAAGCAACAACGACGAGGGACTCGAGAGCCGGTTCCAAAGGGATGAGACCCAAAGAGGAAAGGGAGGAATGCAAGTGAGATTGCAAAGAGGAGGTGTGATAAAACGATAGTCGCTTGGGGCGACACTACATACATGCGGAAACGGGAGCCTTTATGTATGTGGGGGAGTCCCAAGTAAAGGAAGAAGAAAATGGAAGCAGAAGGAAAAGGTTGGGGACAAAAGTGTTGGGACAAACGAAGAAGACATGTGAAAAGGAAGAGAGTCGGTCCCGAGGTCGGAGACGAGATCGGGGCCAAATATGTTGGTGGCATGACCCTTGTGAGACTCAGGGTCATGACAGGCACCCAGTCGCTTTCGAGTCACGCAAGCTCACGCCCGCAGAACGCAACTACCCAATCCGAGAGAAGGAACTTCTGGCTATCGTCCACTGCCTCTCGACATGGCGTCTCTACCTTGAAGACGTTGAGAACTTCGAAGTCCTCACGGATCATCACTCCTTGCAATACTTCAAGACCCAGAAGGAACTCAACAAGCGTCAAGCTCGATGGCAAGAACTCCTATGCAACTTCTCGTACACCATTCGATACATCCCGGGGCCTTCTAACTCGGTTCCTGATGCTCTCTCAAGACGTCCGGACTACCTCAACGTCGTTCGTCTACTTCCTGGTACTGCCTCAGAGACGGTCGCAACTTCCCGACCCACTTCTCGACCCTGTTCCCCTGGCAGTACCATCCAGCTCAATGCTCTTGGGATCTCGATAGCTCGTTCCCAGCTTCTCAGCGACATCAAGGAAGCTACTCCTGCCTCGGAAGAGTATCAACTGCTCTCCGACCCCGACCTACCTCGTACTCGCGCTCACCATGCTCAACTTCGTGGACTCCAACTCCGAAACAACCTGATCATCAAAGACGGCACTCGGATCTTCGTCCCTTCCGAGTCCCTTCAGCTCAACATCATCCAGGAGCATCACGATAGCCCTCTTGGTGGACATCTTGGTGTCGACAAGACCTTAGCCACCCTGATGCGGACCTTCTACTGGGCCGGCATGGATCCTCAAGTTCGCAAGTACATCAAAACGTGCGATCTCTGTCAGCGTATCAAGCCTCCAACGCATCAGCCGTACGGTGCTTTGGACCCTCTTCCTGCTCCTTCCGGTCCCTGGTCTTCCGTCTCCATGGACTTCATCACTGACCTACCCAAGACGAGTTCTGGCTACACTTCCATCTTCGTCGTAGTCGATCGTTTCAGCAAGATGGCCCACTTCCTTCCTTGCAACATGGATGGCCTCGATGCTCTTGCAACAGCCAAGCTATTCCTCAAGATCGTCGCCCTTCACGGCGTTCCCGACTCTATTGTCTCGGATCGCGACCCTCGCTTCAAGTCCGCCTTTTGGCAATCCTTGATGAAGCTTCTCGGAGTCAAACTCAACATCTCATCTGCCTATCATGCTCAGACTGATGGTCAGACCGAACGCACCAATCGGACTCTCGAGCACATCCTTCGACCCTATTGCTCCTACGATCAAAATAACTGGGACGAACTCTTGCCCATGGCCGAGTTTGCCTTCAACAACGCCCCTTCGGCAACAACAGGTACTTCACCCTTCCAGGCCAACTACGGACGGCATCCCCGAACTCCGTCTACCCTCGGCATCTCTGTTCCGGCTCCAGCTTCTGTCAACCTCGCCGATGACCTTCGAGCTATCCATCAAGACATGCACGAACGCATCGTCAAGGCTCAACTCCATCAGAAGGAGCATGCCGACAAGCGTCGTACCGACTTAGATTTCGACATCAACGACATGGTCTTGCTCTCTACAGACAACATCAAGACCTCTCGACCTTCGAAGAAGCTCGACTTCAGACGAGCTGGCCCTTTCAAGATCATCGCCAAGGTTGGCAAGGTCTCATACAAGCTCGACCTTCCAAATTCCATGGTCGGCCTTCATCCTGTCTTCCATGCGTCCATGCTCGAGCCTTACCATGATCCGACTTCTGGCTCGTCTATTCCTCGGTCTCCAGCTCCACCACCGCCCGATGTCATCAACAACGAACCCGAATACGAAGTCGAATCTATCCTTTCCAAGCGCACATATCGACGTCAAGTCCAATACCTTGTCAAGTGGCTCGGATATCCTTTACACGAAGCGACCTGGGAGCCCGCCAACAACCTCGAGCACTCCCAACGGCTCATCGATGACTTCGAATCCCGGACCCAACCCTCAGCATCTTGAGGACAAGATGCGGTTTAGGTGGGGGGAAGTGTAACACGGCTCACTTCTCGACCCACTTCTCGACTCTGACTTCTCGACCAACTTCTCGACCCACTTCTCAACTGACGTCTCGACTCTCCGTTTCCGGCCGACGTTCCGGCCGTACATCACTCCTTATCGCCGGCGCTCGGATCTCCACCTCCACCTCCCCCTTCGGCGACCCGGCCTCCACGTCGATCACGCCAGCGCCAAGACGTTCTCGAACTTTCCTTCCACCGCTTTCGGAAATCTCCCTCCTCTCTTCTTGTGCTTCGTCCTTCCGTTCTTCACTTCAGTCCTCTGCTCTTCTGCCTTCCTCTCTTAGCTTCTTGACCACGTTCTCTCTTTCGTTTCCCTTCCTCGCTAACCTCAACCTCAAAGGGATATAAGCAGCCCGGTTTCCTTCTTGTCCTGTCTTTAGTTCATCATCCAGTACACACCTCCCCTCTGCTCAGAATCTCACTCCCTCTCTTCGACATTGCCCCTTTGATCGACTCGTGAGCCTTGTCTCATTTTCACACCCTCTCCGACCTATCTTCACTTTTTGAAGATATATCTTCATTTTGAAGATACATCTTCATTTTGTGAAGATACATACTCCCCACACTGCTTTCCCTCTTCTTCCGTCCCTGATCCACCCTCGTCACATCCACCATACTGCATACTGATTGTGACTGGCGAGTCGGCGGCCTCCGATACTGACTGCAGCTGACATTGACACATCATTTGGTGCTCTTCCACCTCTCCGCTCAAAGACGCTTGTCAATGTGTTTGAAGCGGCGGGAAAAGGAGACGGATATGGTCACGCAGAGAGACTTTATATTTACACTTACATTTATACTTACATTTTTGGGCCGGCTCAAGAGGAATCTGCTGGCACGTGATACAAAATCAGGACAGCCATTGAAAAATCTTAACAAATATGTTTCTTTTTGTCTGTCACTCCGTGAATTCCATTTCCATTTCCATTTCCGCTCATACGTCCGACCGAGGACAGGGATCATCATGTCATGCAGAGCGGAACAGTGCCAGCAACGCCACCTTGCGACATTCACATTTCCACTGCAATTGTATTGCGGCAGGAGAGATGGCTGGGGCATTTCTCTGGTAAAGGAAATCGTTTCGGCCGAGTAAAGGCGGGGAACATTTGCGTGGGTGTTGGGTTTTTGAAATTAATTTTGACACGATGAGAGGGCGATAATGAGTGTAAAAGTAAAAGTGAATATAATTGTAAATATAAGTGGGAAACAACCCTTGACTTTGCACAGCACTTTGAGCTCGAGCTCCAGAGGACTCTGTCAAATCCAAAGCATGTCGGATGATCGCCAACATCCAGGCTACTACCCCACACTCTTTTCACGGCGTTTCTTCGACTTTCAAAAATATTCATTTTGATTTTAGCACTTTTTTAGCACTTTTTTAGCACTTCTGCTACACTTCGATTACTCAGCAGCTCCGGTCATGACCGTGTCTGATCTTGGGCTTGTTGAGGTCCCGAGAACCAATCCTATTTATCGGCATGCTTACAATGTTCAATTTCGACCTTTAAATATTTTCCCTGGTTTTTAGCACTTTTTTAGCACTTTTTTAGCACTTCTGCTACACTTCGATTACGCGCCAACCGCAGTCATAACCAGGTCCGTTCTTGGATGTTTTGGGGTCAGGAGAACCAGGGCTACCGTTTGGCATGCTTACTTTTCGCTTGTTCGACATCCGATTTTTTAATTAATTTTAGCACTTTTTTAGCACTTTTTTAGCACTCTTGCTACACTTCGATTGCTCGACGACCGCCATCATGACCCAAGCTGTTCTTGACTGTTTTGGAAACCGGAAGACCAACGCTACCAAACGGCATGCTTACATTTTTGATTTCTGGCGCAAAATGATTTTCCCTGGTTTTTAGCACTTTTTTAGCACTTTTTTAGCACTTTTTTAGCACTTTTTTGCTCGTCCGATTTCTCGACAACGGCAGTCACGACCAGGTCCGTTCTTGGGCTTGTTGGATAGGTGAGGGTCTGAACAAAATTATAGAGGCGCTTTTCGGGCCGGACATCCGGGCCCGGGCCCGGGATCCGGGTTGGGACATAGGGGTCGGGCTGGGACATAGTGGCAGGGAGGCATAGACCCAGGGGTATCTAACCCTCTAAATATGGGGTGCGGTATCTAACACTATCTAACCCTAACCCTATTAAAAATAATGGGGTGGGGTATCTAACCCTATTAAAAATAATGGGGTGGGGTATCTAACCCTATCTAACCCTAACGGTATCTAAATATGGGGTGCGGTATCTAACACTATCTAACCCTAACCCTATTAAAAATAATGGGGTGGGGTATCTAACCCTATTAAAAATAATGGGGTGGGGTATCTAACCCTATTAAAAATAATGGGGTGGGGTATCTAACCCTCTAAATATGGGGTGCGGTATCTAACACTATCTAACCCTAACCCTATTAAAAATAATGGGGTGGGGTATCTAACCCTATTAAAAATAATGGGGTGGGGTATCTAACCCGTAAGCCGAAAGCCGAACCGACAGGCAGCCGATGTCCTTGAGGGCTTCGCAGAGCATGGAGCACGTGACCGTCCGAGTCCCGCGGATGAGGCAAAGCTCGTGCGTAGCCGGGAAGAGGGTAAGGCCGAAGAGCCGCTCGAGACTGCCGAGGAGAAGGTTCTTGTACTCCGGGTCGATCCGCCAGGTAAAGCCGGACTGGCCGATGGTCATGAGCTTGGGGCAATGCTTGTCGCGGATGACGTCATAGTGGGACGCGAGGAAGACGGGCAGGTCTCGGCCGACACGGTCGAGCACGTGATCGGGGTCGGCGAAGACGTTGTAGCCGTCGATGTCGGCGGGGGCAATGTTGTTGCGGAGAATGTCTCGGCCGGAAGACATGGGGAAGAAAATGTGCGGGGTAGGGGGAGTAGGTTATGTAAGTGAAGGAGTATGTGTGGTGTGAGGTTAGAGTCCAACTCTACCCAAAAAACCAGCGCTTATATAACCGAGCGCGGACTTAAGATCGGAACCTACCTTCCGGGCTATGTCCGTCCTTAAGTCCTTCTCCGTCGGTTCCGTCCACGGCCTCCACTTTGCCAAGCCGGCAACTGACTTCCGGGATGCCGGCGGCAGTCCTCCACCTCCACCTCCACCTCCCTCCACCTCCACCTCCACCCCATAGTAAGGTCGCGTCGCGTCGCGCCTTCTACTCCCTACGCGTCGCGTCTCCTTCTCCCTGCGCGTCGCGTCACGGTCACGTGCCCCACTGTCAAGACCACGTGGCATGGTCACGTGACCGGCCTCCCTAAGGGTGCCACGTGGCTTTCAGATCACGTGATCCCATACACCAGACGCGCTCCACGCGTCACGCGTCACGCGTCGCGTCACCCGCCTCCGGCCGACTCTATATCCGGTCTAGCGCCACCAATTTTTTTTCGGCCGAAACAAGAGGGGTACCAATCGATAGATCTCGACGAGATCTATCATTTTCATACTTGACTCTAACCACTTTAAGTAGCAACTCTATGTACTTACCCTTGCTCCGAAGTTCTGGCCGGGAGCCAGCCGGAAGACGGAATCCCGAATTTCTCCGTGATGACGTAACCGATGGACGCCATTTTTGGACCATCTATTCTCCTCAATTATGCGCGTCGAATGAGCCTATAAACGTCACCATTACTTGCTGTGTCGATTTGTCATGACGTAATTTCTCTGTGCACGGATGCTCCGGCTTATTTCGGCCGTAGCGCAAAATTTTTTCGGGTGGAGGGGTTAGAGTTGATACATGGGCGTGTTCAGCGTGTCAAGGGCTACAACTTTCATTAATATCATAAGCCTCCAATCGGACCTCAAAAAACGGGCACCCCCTTCTAACCCGAAAAGTCAGGGAGGCCATGCCAGTGGCCAGAAAGGGGAAGAGGGGATTTGGCCCGACGTCGGCGTGAAACGACGTGGGGCGAAAAGTCAGGAAGGCCATGCCAGAGGTGGCCAGAGAGGGGGGGAGGGGATTTGGCCCGACGTCGGTATGAAACGACGTGGGGCGAAAAGTCAGGGAGGCCATGCCAGTGGCCAGAAAGGGGAAGAGGGGATTTGGCCCGACGTCGGCGTGAAACGACGTGGGGCGAAAAGTCAGGGAGGCCATGCCAGAGGTGGCCAGAGAGGGGGGAGGGGATTTGGCCCGACGTCGGTATGAAACGACGTGGGGCGAAAAGCTGGGAGAAGAGGAGTCAGGGGCTTCGAGGCTGAGACTCACATGCCAATGCTTGAGACTCTTGAGACTCTGGGTTGAGACCCCCTTGTGCTGGGAGGGAGCTGGGTAGAGGTGAGAGGAGTCGAGAGGGGAAATGGGGAGCGGGCACAAATTAGAGGGAAGGGGGGAAATGCTGGCAGTGAGCGGACGTCGGGCGGCCGGGTTATGTACCCTACCAGGAGATGCACCCTGGCTGCAAAAGAAAAGTGGCGTCAGCTTTGCTGAGGCCCGTGCGCGCCTTCGTCGCGTGCAAGCAAAAAAACACGTCGTCACCGAAAGCTGAGGTCACGTGACCCAGTCCCCGGCTTTGAGAACGTCACGCGACCCTCTTGCCACGCCCCGTCAATGTCACGTGATCTTGCTCATGGCGCCCACGCCAACAAATTCCTCGCTCCATACAAGCACCTGACTTGGCAGTCGTAGAGGGCCCAAAGTGAATTCGGCCCCACGTCGGTTTGAGACGACGTGGGGCGGAAAGTCGAGCAGGCAAAAATATGAGAGGACAGAGAGGGAACAGTAGATTTGGCCCGACGTCAGCATGAGACGACGTGGGGCGGAAAGTCGAGCAGGCAAAATCATGGGAGGCCAGAGAGGGAAAGTAGATTTGGCCCCACGTCAGCTTGAAACGACGTGGGGCCAAATCAGAATTCAGACTGGACACCAGGATATGCGGCGAGCGGATCATGTGGAATGGCAGCCTGTCTGACGACACTAAGGAAACGAACTACAACACCGTGCGTGCTCCTGCAGTGCGTGTGTGTGAGAAGCAAGAGGATGGGAGTCGAGAGGGGTGAGGTACGGTGGGGAATCCAGCGCGGATCTGGGAGCACCGAGGGAGCTAATCTGGGAGCACCGAGCGAACTATAGACGGAGAGGACTGAGTCGAGGTCGGGAATCGGAATCAAAACGAGGCCAAAGAACGGGGGTCGGTACTGGATGGCCCGACGTCGGTTTGAAACGACGTCGGGCGAAAAGTCGTAACGGTCCTGCAAATCGGCCTATTTGGGCGGAAATGAGGATTTGGCCCGACGTCGGTTTGAAACGACGTGGGGCGGAATGGCACTAAGGCCCTATCAGCGGTCTCGCAACTCGTGCTCGGCCCGCATCGGCGCCACGGGGAAGGCGCGCATCGGCGGATAGACGCCCAGCATGGGGACAGTGCCCACCGGCGGTTTACGAATGGCACGTCGGTGTGCGTCGGTTGCCATACGCGTGCTGGGACTGTCGGGATTGATGCGGGTGCGCTTCGTCGGGCTCTCGCCTGGCGTGGGGGTTGCAATCTCCATCGGAACCGGCTTAGGCGTTTGCGGCGCGGGATGGAGATTGGCCACCTCGGTCAGGGGCGGAGGCGCCGCCTCGTCGTCTTCCTGCAGGAACAGGGGCGGCTGCCGGGCGACCACCCCGCTGCTGAGAGGGTAGTCAAAAAAGTCGGAGGGAAGGTCTTGGAACAGATCCTCGGCGTCGTCACGAACAGCTGACGAACCGGCTGCTGTCGGGACCAGAGCATCGACAACGAAAGCCTCTTCCTCCGAGTCCTCGATCTCGTCAGAAGGCGTAGGCGGGGTCAGAGGTCGGTTGAGCCGGAGCTTCTCCATCTCGTTCTCCACCTCCTCCTCAATGGCTGTCTCTACAGAACGAACGGCGAGCCGGTACTTCATGTCGATTTTGTCAACGTGCAGCAGCTGTACCTGGTCCGAGCGCCGGACTCGAGACATTGCGGCATAGAGCTGGCCCGGGGCAAAGAGAGCGGCGGCATCGATTTGGCAATTGAGCCAGCTGAGCGTCTGAGACCGATGAATTGTGATAGCCCAGGCATGGAGCAGTGGCACCTGCCGGCGAGACACCTTATCTTTGATCGAGTCGCCGTGTTCGAAAGATTTAGTGGCCGAGTCGCTTACCATCATTGACATCACCAGGCACAGATAGGAGCCTCCGTCAGGCAGCTCAAATCGTACCACTGGCCAGTCCAGATAAGGCCGCTGCCGTGGCTTGATGTTGGGAAACGTAGTGCCCAGCACTCGTTTGCGCTTGTTCCAGCTTTTGCCGTCGGGATGCGCCTTGAGCCAAGCGGGCCCGTGCTCTGCCCATTCGGCGGTGTTCATCACGCCAAGCACCTGTCCAGTCACTCCAGCGCGGAGCTGGGAAGCAGGATCGAGGGAGAGGAGCAGGATGACACGGCTGTAGGGAGAAAGCTGAATAGTGCAAGGCAGGGAACAATCCTGGAAAAAGCTGTTGCGGGCATCGCCGACATCATGAGCCTGAAAAGTTGTGGTCTGGCTGTTGTAGGCAAAGTCGAGCTGACGCTCCGAATTGATGTCATGTGCGAGAGCCCGAGTGGGACAGAGAGTGACCACCGGGTGATTGTCTGGGAGAGGACGCTCCAAGCCGCGGAGCCTGTCCATCACGCTCTCGTCAAGCGGGCCTTCGCGCACGCGATTCAGCAGTGCTATAAAGTCCGAGTCTTGTCGGTGCCGGTACCGGCCTGAGAGGAGGGTACGGTGCTGAAAGATCTTGCGACCCATGATGATTGCTCGAAAGCTAGGCTCGGCTGGCTCCGCGCTGTCCCCACGGAAGGGCGGCATCTGATGCCAGTCGGCTGTGAACACAAAGGTGGTACCGCCAAAGGCAAAGGCGTCCGCGCGGACATTACGAAGCTTGCAGAGTACTTCATGCAGCTTGTCCAGCTCGCCAGCTGTAAACTGGTGAATGTCGGAAATGATCAAGTGGCGCACCGCTCGGGCCCGTGCTAGCATCTTGGGCTTGCCCTCCACCGTTGCCGCCAGTGCACCAGCGTCTTTCTGACGGAACTCGGAGGCGGAGACTCCTAGCCATGAGAATAGGGAGCGCCCGCCAATGGAAGCGGCACTGGCGTTGGTGAGGGCCAAGGCCGCCACCCATTCTGGCTCCGTTTTTGCGGTGGGGTCTTCTGGATGGGCGAGTCGATAGAGGATCTCTCTGAGCACAACCTTCCTGCCGGAGCCTGGACATCAGAGAAAGCAAGCAAGTCAGTGGGTAGTGACAAAGGCAAATGGATTCCGAGAGGGGGACGGGAGAGGAAACCGCCCCACGTCGGTGTGCGACGACGTCGGGCCGTTTTGGACCCTGTGAGAATTTTCGCCCCACGTCGGTTTGAACCGACGTCGGGCCAAATCTTTCTCGGCCGAGAGACCGGGCCACGTGTCGGCGGCGAGAATGCCAGCCGGGTGGTTCCGATCCGCGTGCCAACGCCACGCATCGTGAAAATTTCCGTTGGCCCGACGTCGTATATAAGGGCATCCCCTTCTGTCGGACCCACGCCCCCCCTCCCCCTTTTCTCCCTCATCTCATCTCATCTCGTCCGCAAGGCCCTCTCCCGTCCGTGATCACGTGAGTGCTTTCCTATCTTTCCGAACGCGCCCGGTTTTTCCCGACGTCCGTTTCCAGCCGAGTGGCACTTCTGGCCCGACGTCGATTTGGAACGACGTCGGGCGAAACGCTGGAGGGAGCCAGAGGGCAGAGCAGGGGAGGTGCAGATTTGGCCCGACGTCGGTTTGGAACGACCTCGGGCGGAACGGTAAATACCGTTCCACGCTGCTCGGTGTGTTCCAAGGGGAGGGGGGGGATTTGGCCCGACGTCGGTTTGGAACGACCTCGGGCGGAACGGTAAATACCGTTCCACGGTGCTCGGTGTGTTCCAAGGGGAGGGGGGGGATTTGGCCCGACGTCGGTTTGGAACGACCTCGGGCGGAACGGTAAATACCGTTCCACGCTGCTCGGTGTGTTCCAAGGGGAGGGGGGGGATTTGGCCCGACGTCGGTTTGGAACGACCTCGGGCGGAACGGTAAATACCGTTCCACGCTGCTCGGTGTGTTTCAAGGGGAGGGGGGGATTTGGCCCGACGTCGGTTTGGAACGACCTCGGGTGGAACGGTAAATACCGTTCCACGCTGCTCGGTGTGTTCCAAGGGTTCCAAGGGGAGGGAGGGGATTTGGCCCGACGTCGGTTTGGAACGACCTCGGGCGGAACGGTAAATACCGTTCCACACTGCAAAAGGGGATTCAGCACAATACGCACCGGCTGGACCGAGGACCAGAGTGGGAGTCTTGAGACCAGACTCGATGGCGCGCCGCTGGTCAGAGTCGAGATAGGGAGGCGGGATTCGGGTGAGACTATCGGGTCTCGCTGCGAGACCCTTGAGAGGCTTCAAAGGGGTCTCAAAAGTCTTGCTTTTTGACATGGTCCGACGTGCTGGTTGGGGTTCGTCGGGCGGTTAGTGGAGGTGGGGAAGGAGGACGGCGAATGCAATCTGGGCTGCTTATATACCCTAGCACCTGCGCACGGGCCTCCCGCCCGATCCAACTGACGTCATTGCCACGTGGACGCCGCTGCTGCTGACACTTCACGCTTCTCTTTCTTAGTCCGTTCGCTGCCTTCCGATGGCGCACTGGGATTCCGAAGACGCGCTGAAAAACTGGGTCGACGCCGTAGTGCGCGTGGTACGTTACTATGACACGTGTCCGTCCTGCCTGAAAGATGGCCACTGGCATTTCGATCAGACTGGAGGCTACCGGCAGTATGCCAACAAGTGCGGGCTGACTCCAAACAAGGCAAGCAAAGTCGGCTGGCGCGCCATGCTGCAAAATGAACTGCCCCGAATTGTCAAGGGCAGCAAGTGGCTGAGCAGCGCCGAGGCAAGCAACCACCCCGACTTGAGTGTCCAGCTGGAGCAGGCTCACCGCGCGGCCATCAAGTGGAAACGCCATAGCAAGTCGCACCTGGCCACCGGAGAGCTTCTGGGTGGGTTGGTTTGAATTTGGCCCCACGTCGCCGTGAAACGACGTGGGGCGGAAATCGACTGTGGTGGTCAGGGCTGAGATCATCCAGTTTTTTCTGCAGATGCTACGAAGCGCGCCGTTGAGCCGAGATCCGGGTCGTATGAATCCCTTCTCTCCGACTACTCGGTGACGGACTCGGGCGCGGGCGACACCAGTGTCGAGGCCGACACGAGTACCAGCACGACGGCGTCGGGAAAACGCACGGCGTTCGCAGCAGGGCTGGACAAATGGCCGGCTGCCGGAGGCAAGCGCCCCGCAGCAAAGACCGTGCCTTCGTCTCAAGAAGATGACGATTTTGCAGTCACGCACAGCTCCCCGTCGCCGCCGCCAGAGACGCCCAAGAAAGGAGCCGAACTGCCCACCCAGACCGACGTCCGAGCTCTCCAACCCCTCTCTATGAACGTTCCCACTGTAGACTCGGCAAAAGAGCCGAAACCCCGCAACGGCAGTATGGGGCCCTCTGAGGCGAGCGACGAGCCCGAGGATGTTTGGCAGCGGCAGGAACGGGCTCTGCACGAGCTCAGTACGGGAGACAACCGTTATGAAGCCACACCGGAGCTGGCCTGGTGGGTCGGCATCGCCCGGCAGAGCCAGGACGCCATCTTTGAGAGCTTATCCCAGCTCGGCTTTGACACGGGCCGGATCTTGCACTTATCCCACCCGTACGAGGCCAGCCTGGTCGCTCTCGTGATTTTCAAGCCCAGCAGTTTGGTCCTGTTCCAGGCGCGTCTTCGCGCCATGGGCATCGACACGGGCGTCGGCGGACCTCTGTCCCTCACTGTGCTGCCTCCCTACGAGGTGCTGTTCAAGAAGCCAACTCGCCGACTCGACCTGGGACCGTCCTGCAGACAGGACTATCTTGACGCTCGCAAGGCTTTTCTCAGGGCCTTCCGCGACTGTCCCACCGACGACTTGGACATCACCGCTGCTTACCATCACCGCCACCGCGCTCTCCGCTTCCACTGGGCCGACCACGACATCGACGCCTGAGTCGCCGGCTCACCTGACGTGATCGCCTGACGTGATCACGGTCCCGGCTCCACCCGCGACCGACCACGTTTCACGCTCGTGTCTCTTTCACGCTCGGGTCGGGAGAAAAATGTACCCATGCCGGGGGGGGGGTATATAAAGAGGCCCCCTTCCTTCTCGTTTCGCGTTCCCCCTTTTCTCCTCTTGTACCGTCTTCTCTCTCACTCTGGCAACTGCAATCCGACTCTGTTGCAACGCTCCCACTCCGATCCTCTCACGTGACTTTCCGCCCCACGTCGTCTCCAGCTGACGTCGGGCGGTTTTCCTCTTCCTACCTTTTCGCCCCACGTCGTTTCCAGCTGACGTCGGGCGGTTTTCCTCTTCCCTACTTTTTCGCCCCACGTCGTTTCCAGCTGACGTCGGGCGGTTTTCCTCTTCCCTACTTTTTCGCCCCACGTCGTTTCCAGCTGACGTCGGGCGGTTTCTCCTCTCCCTACTTTTTCGCCCCACGTCGTCTCCAGCTGACGTCGGGCGGTTTTCCTTCAACCCTCCCTCAAGATGGAGTGCGCTCCCCCCCCTCCGCCTTTCAACTTCCGGCTCCGGATCCTGTACGCAAACGTACGCGGCCTCTTGCCTCACAAGATTCAAGAGCTCTGGGCCCGCGCAGATGACAACACCCTCGTCTTTGCCGCCGAGACCTGGCATATGGACGCTGGCCTGGCCGCTCATTCCGACGTGCTCCTCGCAACCACACCCGAAGCCAGAGTCCGCGGCGTACTTCGACAAGGGCGACGACACGGCGGTCTGGCGCTCTGGGTGGGGCCTCGACTCCGGTCTCTGATCTCGAATACCCAGATCAGCCCATTCAGCATCACGGTGACCATTGCCGGCCGCGTCATTCACGCCGTCTACATGCCGCCCTCAACGAGCAGCTTCCACGACAAGGCCAACTCGTTTCGATTCTACCTGACGCCACCTGATCGCTCCCGACCAGACGTGCTCATTGGCGACATCAACGTCCGGTTCGGGCCCGCCTTTGACGACCATGCCTCGGGCCCGACGCTGCGACTGCGAGACATGGACGCCTTCTGTACACAGAACTCGATGACCCACCTCCACCCTCTTCCTGCCAGCACACAGCGCAGCTACGTGGATCACATGTTTATCGGCCCGGCTGTCCGCGGCCAGTACTCGACCCAGAAGCCAGACTACGTCTCCGACCACCCGTACATGGAAGCCTCCGTGCAGTGGGACCACATGCCTTCCGCCAACACACAGGCGGACGCGTCCGTGACGAGCCTGGACCCCCTTCTGCGGCCCTCGACCCGAATCCGAGTGAGTCTCTATTTTGGCCCCACGTCGGTTTGAAACGACGTCGGGCGGAATCTCCAGTTTGGCCCCACGTCGGTTTGAAACGACGTCGGGCGGATCAGAAGAAGGGCGGGGCTGACAGAGGGTCTCTCTCTCCGCAGCTCAAGCATCTCGACACTCAGTCCGGTCGCAACGCCCTGTTCTGGCATTGGGGCCGAGCGTATCCCAAAGTGCGAAAATCCGTCCTGGCCTTGTCCAACACCATCGACGCGCGCAATGCCCAGAAAGTCGTCAACAAGGTCGACCGGCTCATTGGCACGGCGGTCTGGGATGTGGCCGCTCGCGCCCTGGGCACCTACGAGGTCAGCGAGGCCAAGCGCCAGCCAGACTATCTGGCTCAAGGGCTGGAGTCCAGTCCCAGTGCGGCGGCCGCCATTCGGCTTTTTCGCAGGGCACAGCGAGACTCCCAGACTGTGCTGGTCTCTCGACAGTCAGATCAAGTGCCGGTGCCGGAAGACGTGCTGGCCTTCTACAAGGACGTATACGAGTCCTCCGAGCCCGGTTTGGACACCCTGCCGATGCGGCCAGCTCTGTCTGGAGCCGGCCTCGATGCAGCCTTGCTGACCAGCTGTGGTCATGACGCTGTGGTTCGAGCCATTCAGGAATACCCAGTGGCACGCTCAGGCGGACCAGACGGAATGCACCACGTGCTGATCAAGACCCTTTCCTCTTCGGGCCTCTCCCATCTGCTCAGCTGGCTGTTCCTAGCAGTGGCTCAGACTGGCTGCACTCCCGACCGCTGGAACACAAGCCTGGTCCACCCGATCCCCAAGGGTGCCGGCTTGCAGCACAACGAGAACGAAGCCGGCGTCCGGCAGATGAAGACACAGACCATCGACAAGATGCGCCCCATTTCCCTGACAGTGATGTTTCGCCGCCTCTTCGAAAAATGCTTCCTCGCAGCATTGGGTCCGGCAGAGACCATGTTCCATCCCTGTCAAGCTGGCTTTCGCTCCGGGTTCAGCACCACCTCCCTCGCCCTCGTGGCTCATGCAGACGCTGCCTCAGGCCAATTCGACCAGGCCTTTGTCGATTTCAAACAAGCATACGACCGAGTCGTGCTGCTCCGCCTGTTCGAAAAGCTGCAGAGGAGGGGCATGAGTGCGATGAAGCGTGCCGTGCTGCACTCTCTCTTTGTGGGGACGCGCTCCTACGTCAACGTGAACGGCTACGTTCACCCCGCATCCTTCCAACGAGTGCGGGGAATTTTCCAAGGCTCCTTGCTCGCCGGCTTTTTATTCAACGTCTATATTGACGATCTACCAGACTACGTGCAGCCACGGATGCCTCAAGGACAGACTAGCGTCCTGCTGTATGCAGACGACGTCAAGATGAGCGCTCAGGCCAGCACCGACCTGGGCCTGATGTTCCTCCGGCTGCAGTTCTGGTGTCGACATAACGGCATGCAGATCAACGTCGCCAAGTCTGGCGAGCTCATCGACGGGACAAGAGCGGCCCATGCTCCCATCCGCATCGGCACCGACACTCTTCCGATGGTGAAGTCGTACACCTACCTGGGCTTCCCTCACCATGCCCACGGCGTCGACTTTGTCGCGCGCAACCAGCAAAACTTTGACCGGGCCACAGCCATGACCGGGTACCTTGCCGTTGTCGGCAGGCTGTGGAGCCCAGCCACGCGGCTAATGGTGTACAAGACGGTGGCGCGGCCTCTGCTGGACTACGGCGGCGCATTGCTGTGGCACACCCTTTATGGACGCAAAGTGGCAAACCGCCCCACGTCGGTATGCGACGACGTGGGGCCGTTTCGAGTCGACCCCAAAAAATGGAAGGCCATCATGGACCAGCACCATCGCCGAGCCGTCCACTGGGTCACCAAACGCTCGACAGAAACCATGTCTGTCCCCGTGCTCGGTGCCGTAGCCGGGCTGGTTCACCCTCAAGATCGACTGTACAAGCTCGCCGTCCAGCTTCGCGAGCACATGGTCGGCCTCGATCCATCGTCGGTGGCCGTCACCAGGATGCGTCTACTTTCCGACCTACCTCCGGAGGGCACATCATGGAGTCAGGCGCTCATTGCCAGGGCCGGGTCCATCGAAGTACTGGGCCTGTTGCCCTCCGAGCAGGGTACTCGGACAGGACTTAGCCTTGCCAATGGCGAGACCGTCCATGTACAGCATCGGCTACGGCTCTTCCTTCAGCGTAGCCTCACCACCGGGAAACAGCGGCTGCTCAGGTACATGTTCGACAGTGCCCGCCAGCCGTACTCCAGCTCACGAGGGTATCCCACCGAGCCCAGACCAGACGCTCTGCTTTTCCACAAGGAGAACAAGGTGGTCATGCGGGCCGTGGAGTGGCGGCTGAATCGGTTTGGAGCGCGCTGCTCCTGCCTTCGATGCCACAATGAAGGCACAGAGGAATGTAGGGACCGATGTCCCGGTCACCCCTTTTTGCGGAGCTGTGTCGACCGCTGTGCGGAAGCCTACCAGGTTCCCCTCTCACCGACTGACGAACGCCTGCTGCGAATGGACAGGGCCAAGCTTCCCGAAGAATTGCGGGACAAATACCACCGGCCAGACGCCTACCTCAACAGACAGCTGTACAAACAGTTTGCCAGACTGATGCTGTACATCGATGGTCGGATACGACACCAGGCACAGGCGGACGTGCTACAAGAGCCGCAGAGTGCGGACCGCTCAGCGGAAGCACTTCGCAAGGCCTCGGTAGCGGAGCGACATCGGCAGCAAGACGTGGACATGAGCACGATGCCAGAGTGGGTGCAACCGACGGACGAGACTGAAGTCGGCGGCGACTGGTCGAAGGTGACGCCGGAGATGCTGATGTGTGAGTATCGGATCGGAAACCGCCCGACGTCGGTTTGTGACGACGTGGGGCCGTTTTGAAATATGACTCCCAACTGACCATTTTCTGAGTGGACAGCTGGAGAACCACTGCCACCTCCTCCACCCAAGTTCGGGCCGATCGTGACCAAGGCTCCGCATCCGCCGGGCTGCCTGACCAAGACGTACGAGCTGGGAGGACACAAGCTGCACAACACGGTGGAGCAATATGCCAGCCTGGGCCCTGATCATTTCCGACCCCGGCTGTCTGGGCGGGCCAAAGCCGACTATCAGCGGCTGGACCTGATCGAGCCTTCCGCTGTGATCAGGAGACTGCTCAAGGAGGAGCTGGACCGCCGCGCAAACGGGCAAGGCTTTCTGTACCACAATCCCGACCAAAATACCGTCTACAACCCGGCAGAGCCCTACAAGGCCACGCTGACGGAGGCGGAGATGCGGGAGTTGGAGCAAAGAGAGCAGCTCCGGATCCAGCGGGCCACGGAAGAGGCTCTTCGCCAGCAAGAGCACGAGCGGCGGCTGGCGGCCCACCTCAAGCACGGTCGAAACCCCGCCGACTGGGGTGATGGCTAAACGGCCCGACGTCGGTATGAAACGACGTGGGGCCGTTTCCGAAACCCCGCCTTCGGTGATTCAACTTACCGGGGGCTTTCCTGCTCTACTTTCAACAAAGTGGGGCACCCCGCCTCCGGTGATTCAACTTACCGGGGGCTTTCTTCTTGCTCTACTTTCAACAAAGTGGGGCAGCCCGCCTCTGGTGGCTCAACCTGCTTGGGGCAGCTGTGTGATGTGGCTTCGGCTGCGTGGCACGGCGCACCACTTTCAACAAGATGGTGCTGGGCGCCCTTGGGCTCAACCCTGGGGCACCCGCGTGTGTTGGTCCTCTGCTTCGGCAGGGGGGCGGGCACGTCGGCTGGCGGTCAACGGCGCTGGCTGGGCGCGGAGAGACGGCGGGAGGCGTCGCCACCGCGCTTGACAAGCGAAAGGGGGAGGCCTCAATGGTCCGCCTGCTGTATGGCAGTTTTGGGCCCGCGCGTGGGGAGGGGCCACGTCCGCGCGTTATGAAATAGATGGGAGGCGCTACTGAACCCGACCGGGGGTAGTGAGGAGGCCGGCAAGGGGCAGCTGAGTGGGACTATGATGACCACGACGCGCAGGTCGCTTGGCGCTCGCTGTGGTCCTGTGGAGGCCGTAGGGTATGCCACGTGCTGCCGATGTGCTCTCCCTGGATGGCGAGTGCGGGGTGGACGCCAGCTGTGGTGAGCCCTGGTCTGGAACCCGGCTGGCCTCGGGAGTCGGAGGAGCTGTCCCCCGCCAAATCCGGCTTGGCACCGGAGTGGAGGTATGGTCTGCCGGGCGGTATAACCAAAGCAGAAGTGGGCGGCTTTGGGATGGCGAGGTTGGGTCCTTGACGTCGGTGATACGACGGGCCGGTAGCCAGGGTGGCGTATCGGTTGGGATTGCGGGACAAACGGCCATGGCATCACAGGTGTGCCATGGTGTACGCCCGTGGACTAGTCCCTGGATACAAGACTGGAGCAGCACGATGGGGTGCCTGCGTGGCTCAGGCGGGACAGACAACGTGATCTGGAGGCGTTTTAGACACCTGCAGGATAGGAGGAGGAGACTGTCTGCACCTGCTTTGTCATGTAGTTAGATTGCTCTCTTCTTGCTATCTGAACAGCCATATTCCCTAACCCTAGCGCGCCTCGCCAAATCCGGTGAACCGGAGTGGGGGTATGGTCCGCTGAGGTAGGAGCCAAAGCGGGCGCTGGGGACTCTCTGAGTGGATGGCCGAGGGGGGAGCTCGACGTTACCTTTTTCCGTCGTGCTGGGCACTTGGACGTGCTTTGGGTCTGGCGGGAACCGGCCTCTGCGTCCTACGTGCGCAGGTGGTGATCGACCGCTGGTGTTGTAGCCCTGATGTGAGGCGATGGTGGCCGAGCGGAAGAGGCATGGGACGGCGACAGGGACTGGGGGCCAACGGGGGGCTCTCACGGGCAGCATCACTCTGGAGTTCTGTAACTCGTATGGGGTGTCCTGGAAGACGGCTGCTGTTCGGGGTTCCTGTGCTATGTGCTATGTATTTCTGTTCAGTAGCTTTCTTTCTTGACATCTTAAATCCGCATAGCCTAACCCTAACCCATGGTAGCAACATTGTCACCATGAAGAGTTCTGGGTGCGCACTCGTGTTCAACTGCCTCGGGCAGTGAATCATGCGTTCAACGAGTGGTGCGGGGAAAGCTCTTCATGGTAGCAAGATTGTCACCATGAAGAGTTCTGGGTACGCCTTCGGGGCCTTCAACAGCCTCGGGGGCTGTGAGTCCTGCGCTCAATGGGTGGGATGGGGAAAGCTCTTCATGGTAGCAACATTGTCACCATGAAGAGTTCTGGGCACGCCTTCGGGGCCTTCAACAGCCTCGGGGGCTGTGAGTCCTGCGCTCAACGGGTGGGATGGGGAAAGCTCTTCATGGTAGCAAGATTGTCACCATGAAGAGTTCTGGGCCCTTGTGGCACTCAACTGCTGCGGGGGCTGTGAGTGCTGCCTTCAACGGGTGGTGCGGGGGGCTGCCAGGGGGTCGGCTCCTGGTGGCATGGGGTGTTTCGGCACGGACGCTGCGGGGGGCTTCAACGCGCTCAGTGGCGATGAGGGGAGGGGTGGGTGCTCAGAAGCCGGATGCAACAGACGGTGGGT
The DNA here is from genome assembly GCA_023634365.1 of Tilletia setariae. Taxonomy (NCBI): domain Eukaryota; kingdom Fungi; phylum Basidiomycota; class Exobasidiomycetes; order Tilletiales; family Tilletiaceae; genus Tilletia; species Tilletia setariae. Next base: position 92,448 of record JAMJXE010000018.1, read on the forward strand.
GGAGGCCCGGGCCAGGAGGCTCTCGCTGGTAGACCGAGGACGGGGTTAGTCTACCACACGCGTGGGGCTGGGGCACAACGTCGCGTGTAATAAGTGACCGGTTTGCGCGCCCTTGCCTCGGCCAAAGGGGTGTGCGGTTGACGGCCTGCAAGGGGGAGGGGAGCCGCTGGGAGGATGGGGCAGGTGTGGGGACGTGGGCGGGTCGAGACTCCTGTGGGGGCCGTAGGGTACGCGGTGGCCTCCTCTGGAAGCTGCTTGCTGCCGATGTGCTGACTACCCCTGGAGCGCCTGCGCACGACGTGCACCTGCATCCCGCCTGGCACGAGGCCTCTGACTCCGCGGTAGTGGGTCTTAGCGCGCCTCGCCAAATCCGGTGAACCGGAGTGGGGGTATGGTCCGCTGAGGTAGGAGCCAAAGCGGGCGCTGGGGACTCTCTGAGTGGATGGCCGAGGGGGGAGCTCGACGTTACCTTTTTCCGTCGTGCTGGGCACTTGGACGTGCTTTGGGTCTGGCGGGAACCGGCCTCTGCGTCCTACGTGCGCAGGTGGTGATCGACCGCTGGTGTTGTAGCCCTGATGTGAGGCGATGGTGGCCGAGCGGAAGAGGCATGGGACGGCGACAGGGACTGGGGGCCAACGGGGGGCTCTCACGGGCAGCATCACTCTGGAGTTCTGTAACTCGTATGGGGTGTCCTGGAAGACGGCTGCTGTTCGGGGTTCCTGTGCTATGTGCTATGTATTTCTGTTCAGTAGCTTTCTTTCTTGACATCTTAAATCCGCATAGCCTAACCCTAACCCTTCTTTCTTGACATCTTAAATCCGCATAGCCTAACCCTAACCCATGGTTCCTGAATGTAAATGATAGCTTTGCTTAAGACTTATCCTATCTACAAAGTAACCTTTTATTGTTAATATCGTAAGTGATCAGACACCCCCCTTCCTTGAGTCTTCCAGTATGCATAGTCTGCGCAAAAGTCTCACTCACTGCTCCCCACGTGCTCCCCCGTTACCAGCATACATAGATAAGGGCCCCTGGCTGCTTAAAAACAACCTGACATTTATTGGAATAAATATTATATAGTATACATTATGTAGATATCCCAATCATTTCGAATTTATAAGCCTGGAGTTACAAGGATGTATGCTTAGCCTCAGTAATGATCCGTCGGAAGCGCAGATGTCACTCAAGACGTACATCAAATCCGCTCAAGACGGAGCATACAACATCCCAAACTGAAGCGCCTACGGTCTTTCATCCGCGCCCGGGAAATTTGGTTACCAGATTATAAACATGGGAACCATCCGAGGTTTTGTACTCTTCCCGTTACGAATCGTTGCTGCTATCAGGCACCAAACGGCAGAAATTTCGTCAATCGCAAACTTTTGCACCAACACCGCTGGAAATGATCTATGCGGAGTCTTGGCGGAGGTGGAAGGAACCAAAGTTCCTCACATGTATCTGTTCATGGACACCAAGATCATGCACGGGGATGGACGCAAGATAGAATGCTTGCCTTGCAAAGGTTTGGAGATAGTGAATGGGATGAGACTGTCACCACAATCCGGCGGGTGCGACGAAGACGTCGCAGAGATATCTGCAATCCACCAGACGTGGCCGAAGGCAAAGATGCAGCTGTGTTTTTGGCATGTCCGCCGCGCCCGCCGGTAACGAGTTGCCAATGGTAGGGCCACTTCAATTTCTAGCTATGACTGGTCTGGAGCGGCTCAGTCAATCCCCGGAATCGAACTTTGCTGGGGTTTTGCTTCCAACAGACGTCACTGACTCCATTCTTGTCACTGTTCGCGTTGCGTAGATACTTCCTGAGATCAGGTCGGCAAGCTAGAAGTGACAGAAGAGCACTCAGAAGAGTTGATCGCTTTCGACTCTCAGCACTATGACCTAAGTCCCTTCTTTCCTACACTGACAGATGTGCGATAAATTTCCGAGCAAATCCGTCTCAGAGCAGCAACGGAGATATACCAATACTGTTGGCAAAGAGGAAGGGCAAGGGTCTGGACGTATCTTTAGACATATTGATACACTCCAAAGCACTGAAAGCTATGGTCCAAGAGTTCATGTGGGTCAGTGCCGGTCCTGAAGCCCACGGTGATTTGTGAAAGGCACTGGCAAACGACATAGCAAGATTGCCTACATCGAGTCTTCCGCCCGCGACTCGATGTCGTCACTCATGACCTGTGCTAACGCTTCCTTCCCCAACTTGTTTCCCGCTGGAAGTTCTTCTCCGCAGCGACTCGCTGCTGGTCGCTCCGAGCTGGCAAAAACATAATGCCACAGCATAGAAACAGGGAGAAAGCAGAGATGCTCGGGAAGAAAATTTGACTCGATACTCCACGTGCCCGCACGCATGGTTGTGTGCCGGTCATGGTCTTCACAGTAGCCGGTTCTTCATCTCCAGGCATCTCATAGCCTCCGTGAGACTCGTCGCTTGGAAGCAATAAGGAGATTCAGGCGGCAGCGCTTGCCGCTTTTCTGTTGTTGTATTGACGCGCATGACAGCCGATAAGGAGAAGAATCTGCAGAACAAGCTGTACGCCACGTGGCCTCTGACCGCCACATCCACAAAAATCGGTCACCACCAGTCTCGGCCGAACGATTGAATCTGTTGTCGGCCGAATGAATTTGCCGCAGTCAAAACTAACAATTTTTGAAAATCTATTGACCCAAATTCTCGGCCGAGAAATCATCCGTTGCCCGATTCACCATCGTCAGATCTGGGGCCGTGGCTCAGCATGATTCATGATAACTGCTGTGAAACTGAGGACAAGGCAAGGTCGACGAAGAGGACACAGAACAGAACAAGACTGGAGACAAGAGATGAGGCTGGAAATCCGGCTGTCGCCGCTGGTGCTGCCGTTGCCGTTCATGCTGCTGGTGCTGGCTTTGCTCGGAGCTGCTGCTGTTGCTGCTGACAGCTTCCCTCAAGCTCTGACTCCAGTTGACCTACTGGCTCGATCTGCCAACCACACCATCTTCGTCCGGCTTCTGCAACGCAGTCGAATCATACCTACAATCAACAATCTCATTCTCTTCGGCGACGGACGCGGGATCACTATTCTAGCCCCGACCAACGACGCCTTCCTGTCCAGCAGCAAATCGGATCAGTGGCTGCGATTGGCACGGTCTCTCGAAGAGGAGTCGGAAGATGTCCTGAGCAATAGCAATGAGCTGCTGAGGCAGCAGCTGCTCTACCACATCCTGAACTTCACTCTGCCATTCACCAATGCTTCGGCTGCAACTTTACCAGCCAAGCCCGTCTTGAAGCAGACCCTTCACTTTCCGTCCAGGCACCTCTTCGACCCCGCCAAGCCGGACGATCCCAAGTCAAGGCCGTGGCCAATCCCACACCCCCCTGCCCCTCCCTTCATGCCCGGCTTTGATCCTGATGCGCTTCTGGGATCTCAAGGCCAGGTCCTCAGGATCTCAAGTATCAATCTGACCAGCTCCTCTTCCGCCCTCGTCTTCGGTTCTGATCATCAAGGTCGGGGAGGCGTAATCGCATTGGCAGAAGACCGGACATCGGACATCGGAGTGGTTGTCAGCGTCAATGGCGTTCTTGATCTGCCTCCCAAACTCGAGGACGTTGTCCATTCTCACCCCGCCCTCGCCTCTCTCTCCCATCTTTTCCCGCCCAACTCCTTGCGCTCCCTCTCTCTGACCCCCCATCTCACCTTGTTCGCTCCTGCCAGTCCGGCATTCGATGTGAACCTGTCCTTGATCGAGCGCTCTTATCTCTTTGATTCCAGGTGGAAGCAAGCACTCGGGGATCGCTTCAAACTTCTCGGATGGCACAGCGTCAGTCAAGGTATCGATGGGAAGCGAAAGGAAGGCGTCATCTATGCTGATGACATGAAGTCAAAGGGCAACAGCACTCGTGAGTCCGCCAATGCTGTGTCTTTCATTGAATGACCGAATTTAATCTGTTCTCTCGTCTTTACAAAAATCTACAGTGCTCACAATCCTTGGGGGCAGGATCGATGTCACTGCCTCCTCGTCCGGTAATCTCAGCCTCGGTGCTTCGCATGTGATTGAGGAGGATATCATCATCGAAAACGGTCAGTACATACTGCGCCTTGCGTAGCTGTTTCGGCTACAGTCATTTCTGATGCTAACTCGAATACACCCGTGCACCACCTTCGCAGGCGTCATCCATGTCATCTCCAACCTCATCCTTCCGTATCCAACCCTCGGTCTTGGCCTGACGGTGGAGAAGACCCTTCTCGGTCTTAATGCGAGCAAGTTTGTCGACCTCATGTACTCTGCAGAACTCGAATCCTACCTCACCAGACCCGTCGGCCCATTCGCTCCCACTGCTCTGCCATCTACCGGCAGTCCCCAGGACGATGGCGCCTTTACCTTTGTCGTTCCACGCGATGATCTTATTGATGCAGGGATTGCCGCATTTCCGAAGGACAAGAAGAAGTTGAGCGAGCTACTCAAGTATCACATCTCCCCTGGGGCTCTACTGCCCGCAAATCTCACCAACGGCCAGCTGGTGGGGACGGAACTGGTGGGTAAAATGAATTGCCAAGGCCCGCGTCATGCTCGCACATGCTGACTTGCTCTTACTTGTGTCTCCGCTCACAGCGAAACTGGAAACTGAAGGAAGGACGCCAACGAGTGGTCGTGTCATTGAGCTCGGAAGACGATGCGCTTCTCAGGAAGGGAAATGGAGATGTCTCGTTTGGAGGAGTAAACGTGATCGCCGATCCAGGTGAGCTACACGAATGAGTCTCAAGCGATACATGCTGAAGTAGCCACTGATATGCAAGAGCCTATCTCGTCACGGCACTGCAGTTCAAGTCGGTCCAGCGCTGATCTACCTGACCGCCGCTTTCCTGACTCCGCCCTCAAACCCCATTCAAACAGCGGTCTCTTCCCTAGAGCTGAGCACATTCGTAGCTGCTATATTTTCCGCCCACCTCGACTCGGGCATCAAAGGTGCACCTGGCGTAACGTACCTGATTCCCAGCAACGCAGCGTTTGAAAATTTGGGTCTGGTCATGCCTTACTTGCTTTCGGGCACGCGTTCCACCACCGGGCTCGCGGAGGAAGACAAGCATGCTGACGCGGAGGACGAGAAAGGTGCAGAGCCTATCACCCCACGCGATGAGCTCAGATCTGTGGTCGAATTCCATGCCATCGACGACATCGTCTACCTCCAAGACTTCGCCTTTCCATCGCGGTCCAACAAATCGGAATCGCCCAACAAAGGTGGCGGCGGAAAGCCAGATCGAATTCCGATTGCATGGAGTCGATACCCAACACTCTTGGATGGCTCACACATCTGGGCGGGACGCGATGCAAATGGTACAGTGAGGATTCGACGAAGTGACCCGAATATGCCAAACCCTGCTCCTTCCGTTGCCGCCCTCATGGCACCCGAGTATCTGTTGCGACAGCAGATTGGACAAGCCCAGAAGCCCATCACGCTGCGCGTGGATATGCGCAGTGACGCCGCTGTCTGGCCCGCTGCTGAGGATGGAGGACCAAGATTGAGAAGTGGGTGGCGTGCATTGTCTAAGGGCAGTATCGACGAGTCAGTCTCTCCGCATTCGCTACTAGGTCCGGATGACCAGAACGATGCCGTTTTGAAAAAGGCAGATATGCTCACCAACACAGGAGTGATCCATGAAATCTCACGGGTGGAACTTCCGGAGACACTGGACATCACGATTGTAAGTGCGACCTCGAAACTGTCTTCATTCAGAGCATTGCAATTGATCCTGACCTCGTTGTGTTCTCCCTCAATCCATAGGGCAAACTGATGGTGGGGGCCAAGGCAAACACCATGATCGATCTGATACGCAAGGCCGGATACGGATGGATTTTGAACGGCTCCACACCAACCACGGCGCAGATCGACGACATCCTGGGCTTCGATTCTGATATTGCCAGCGTCCAGAAGAGCCAGCGCAAGAAGAGGAAGAAAAGGGAGGAACGCCGGCATAAGCGCCGACACAAGATGTTCCGCGACGAAAGGCAGGCGTACATCCTGCTTTGTCCTACGGATGCTGCATTTTCGCGGATCAACTTGACCAAGTATCTCGAATCAAGCAGCTCTGACCATGACTCGGCTTCGGGCTCGGGCTCGGGATCCAAGGGGGGCTGGAACAGTGATGCTAGCTCCAAGCAGGCGCTGAAGCGGCTCATCCAGCTTCACATTGTGCCTTTGACACCAGAGGCCGCCCGTCAGGTGTCCGAGATGAATGAAGGCACATACGGAGGCAAGATGCTACCCCTAGCTCTCGACGACCGCCTCAACTTCCCAAGCCTGTTGGACAAGAGGCTGGGCGGGGCCAGCTCGTACGGAAGTGTCTCGTTCCGTCGCCTGTTGGAAGGCTCAAGCAAAGCGGGAGCGCGGGCCGGTCAGGGCGATAAAGGTGACGGCGATGGGGATGGTGATGAGTCAGAACCGAACTTGGGCTGGATGGTTGGCGTGCAGGGAACGAGGGGAAGCGTAAGTGGCAAGAAACATGTCGCCAAAGTAGTCGGTTTCGGTCGGGAGAATCTCGGACTGGTTCGGAGGACAAAGCTTACTGCGGCCGGCAACGTGATCCATGTCGCTGCGAACGACGACGAGGACATCTTGCCGTACCCGAGCAACCGGGTTGCAGGTGGAGTCTTGACCATCGACGCGGTACTGGAGGAATACCACCCGGGGTGGTGGTATGTGTGGGGCTGGATCGTGGCGCTTTGTGTGCTGATTGGGTCGTGCTTGGGTTTGCTCGGACTGGGAATCTGGAAGTGTCGAGCGATGAGGGAAGGCAAGATTCGACTGCCGGAGGCGTTGGAAGGCGAAGAGGATTGAGAACGTCGAACACGGTATCCGGCGCAGGGCTCGACGACTTTTGCTCCTCAGCTTGCGACCTCTGACCCTCGGAACTCGTCTCCACGCATGTTCTGGCGCATCCCCTCGCTCGGGGGTTTTCGTATTACCATCATCAAGGACGTGACGACTTACCTGTATAGTACCTCAGTTGCTCCAAGCGACCACTTGTATTTGTTTGGACCTGCCCCTCTGTCTCTTGTGGATGAGATATCATCTCCTGCCAGCATGACAATCTGGCGGACCAGCGTGTTGACTCAAGGGCTCATATAGCCTTCGACGGACCAGCGTGCCGACTTTCTCCTCCTGCTGACCTTCTTTTCCCTTCCTCTCGCTGACCACCGTCTGCCATTCGTAGCAGAGATTACCAGCTTTCCAGGCAACCGTGGATCTTTCCGTTGCTCACCACTGCTCAGCACACACACGATTCACTCGCGTACTGTGGTAGCCTCGCAGACGCTGTTCATCACATCTGCTATGAGTGTCGCCGCTTCGTCCATCCTTGCAACCAATGTCAGGCTCGAGTGGCTGCCAGCCTTGAACCAGCACCTCGGCCTCCTGGCGAACGATGTGTTGCCCTTTCTCGACGACATGGCCTCCAGTGTATCTGAGTTGGCGGCGTCCGGGGTGAGCAAGCAGTTGTTGCTTCGGCTACGCGACCTTGTTGCATGCTGTTGCGCAGGCTGGCTGATCTTACTCTTATGCTGCACCTTTTTGCTTTATTTTCTGCTGCAGCCTTTCGTCAGTGAAGTCCTCCGATGCAGGCTTTACGTCACAGAGGGGATCGAGGTCCTCCATCGCATCACCACGTCAGCTCCAGACGAGTTTGATACGGACCGGCTCGGTTTGGCCACGCACTCTACTGCCCTGTGTCTCAGGTCGATCCGTCATCGCTTGGTGTGCGATGTCATGGCGGCCGACGACCCTGCCAAGATGCTGACTTTGAAAGCTAGCTCGTCACTGATCACGGCCGCTCTGCAATTGGACAAGTCGCCAATCGAACTTCAGACGGTCAAGCCGTGGGACCGACTGGGCATTTACGTGTTTCCCACTCTTCTCAGCTTCAAGGACTGGGCAGCACGAACAGATCAGATCGCTGGGGCCCTCTACGACAATGCTCCCGCTGAATACAGAACCTTTGTCGCGGAAACTGTGAGTATGTGCCCTCTGACCATTGCAACGGAACTTGTTCAAACTTCGGGGACGCTCACCATCACTTGACCATTCCTAGGAACTTGCTTTCAAGAACTTTTCGATACACTACACGTGCTTCACGAAAGTCTACGTCAAGCTCCTGCTCGGCAAACAGAAGAGGCGGGTGGAAGGTCAGTACAGTAGCATCTCATGAGATCCTGGAATCAAGTCTGCACGCTCGTCATGACTCAAATTCGACAATGATATTTTACAGCGAACACCGCGCTTTCGGCAGCTGGTCTCCTGTTCGCAGGGACCGTAGCTCAGTAAGTGTTGGATGCAGGCAAGCTATGATCCAGAAACCTGTCTGGAAGGTTGACAACGTGCAACCATATATCATCAGAACCGGCAACAGCAAATTGTTCTCCGCTTCCGACAGCCCCACAGCGACCGGTCAAGTCGTGCAGATTTTTTGGACGATCAGTCTTGCAGGTAGCATTTTCTCTGCTCTTCTTGCTGCAGCGGCGGTGAGTACGGCCCTTGTAACAGAACCTTCTGTGTACTTCGAAAGACGACTCACCTCCCACCGTTCCGAGGATACAGGCCTACTGGCACAATTCGGCATGGAGCAAGAGCCGAAGCGACGGTCGGATCAGCCACAGCACTGCTGTGCTCCATCTGTTCTACGTCTACGGGCCTGTGAGTTCGCACAAGATTATCCTCCATCTCATCGGCTTGCTCGATACTGAACCTTTGCTTCTCACGTTTCAAGCTGAGCACTCTGCTTCTCAGCATCCTGACCTTCTTCGCTGGGCTCTGTGCTTCGCCCATTGACCTCGGCTTCAGCGTGGGTGTGAAGGCGACGACGTTGGCTGTCTCGGTTGCGTCCATTGCGGCCTTTACTTTGCTGGTCTGGATGACTCTGGACGATGAGCTTGTCAGGCCCGCTGGGGTGATCCACGGTCTCGGGCTGCACAAAGGTAGCAAAAGGCAGGAGGACTAGCCGTGGCCCCCGCTGAACATCTTGCAACCCGCTGGTCGGGGAAAGTGTGTCACTGCTTGCCCCCATGTTCGCCTGATTACACTCGTAGTTATAGAAGTCTTCGTTGTCTTTGCGCGAACGCAGCTGCGTTCACTCTTCGTGTGAGATCTCTGTGAGGGAGTGTCGGTTGGTGTATTCGTCCAAGTGTCATCAGGAAGGACATCAAAGTCGTCGAGCTCGTCAATCATTTTGCGACAGGTCCACAGGATGGTCTTTTCTACATTCATTGGTCGATGCGGACGGATGAGGTTGCCCAAGCTCTGTACAGGATAGGGACTTCGGCAAGTGCTGAACCGTTTTCAATCGCATCACAACAACATTGAGATCTGACACGGTTCCGATCACACTCCTTATGCCTGAGCTTGCTAGGGTTGAACACGGGGAACGATGCCCGGGACGCCCGAGGGTACGAACAGAAGCAGACTCGGAGAACGTTGCAGTGTGGACATGCTTGACTTTCAATTATCAATGACTGAGCAGGATAGAGAGTAGGACGAACGATGGAGACAGGGACGATTACTCAGAGCCCTCTGCTTTATCTACGTGGTGGTGTGGCGGGAGAGTGCAAGGTGGTGTGCTGGCTCGACGATCGGAGCGCTATGTACGAATTGATCCGGGGCAACAGATGGTCCTGACAAGGTTGCGTCTGAAAGCGAGTGCATTCTTGACCCGGTGCATCTGACACGCTGATGAGAGTTCCGCACTGACACTAGAGCGGGGCGCGTCCAGGTTCGGAGATAGCCGTGGGAGTCAAGTGGGTATCGAGAACGTGCGAAAAATGCTCGTTCACACATGGAGTTTGTCCTTTTTACCTGCGCTCGCCCAAGACCTTGATCGCGCTAGCCTTGATAGCCTCCGCCGCCCCGGCCACCTCCTCTGCAGTCAGCGCCGCACTGAGCGCGATCCTAATGCTCGGCCTCGCCCCGGATCCCATATCAACCACGCTCCCAAACGCCACCGAAGGTAGCTTTTTCGTCCTCACCAACAGCACTCCCCCATTTTGCAGTGCATCGTCCACGATGAGCTGGAGGAGGCGGATCTGTTCCGAGGCAGAGAGATCGTGTGTATCTGCGACGCTGCTGTTGGGTACTTTTTGAGAGAGGAGAGCAGATGAGAGCGACTTGGATGCGCTTCGGCTGTAGCCTCTCAGTCGAGAAACGGCTGCGTGTTGGGGGCCGACTGCGCTCGAGGAGGAAGCAGCTGTGATAGTCTCCTGCGAGCTCCGGGCTCCAGGCGCGTTGGGGTCATACGGCGAGTCGGGATGCCGCTCGGTCGCACTTCGGATCTGGACGTGGACCAAGGGACTGATGAGATCTGAAGGGATGTATAAGCTCTGCACATGGTCGAGTGTGCCTCTGAGTGTGCGAATGTGAGATTGAAGCACGGTCAGAATTTGCGGCTGGTCGATTAGTTTTTGGAGTGCTGTCGATGCTGCGACGGCAAGGAGGGCAGGTAAGGCCGCCGAGTAGACAAAACCGGCGGCGTTGATGCGTTGGTGAAAAACGACGTCTTTGCTACCTGCGCAGAAGCCACCCGCTGAGCCAAAGGTGTTGGCCATGGATCCGATGATGATGCTCACGTCCGAAGCCTGGAGACAGCGCATGTCGCGCACGAAAGGCAGGTCAGCATCTGAGCAAACAAGGCAGTCAGGAGCATAGAGGAATGTTTACCCACAGGTACTCCGCAGAGCTCCGTCATGCCCCTGCCCGTCTTTCCCACTGTTCCGATACTGAGCGACTCGTCCAAGATGATCCTGAACTTGTACTTCTTCGCCAGCTCGACAATCTTGGCCAGGTCCACTTTGGCGCCATCGCGCTCAAAGATGCCCTCTGTGACAATGAAGCGACGCGTCAATCTTCCGCCCTTGCGCTTCGCCTCGCGTCGGACAGAGTCGAGGGTCTGTTCGAGCGAGAGAAGATTGTTGTGCTCGTACCAGCGCGTGGTCGAGCGCGAGACTTGAATGCCGAGCTGGACGGCAAAGGAGCAGCCCTTGTCGGCGACAATGTAATCTCCACGCTTGGCAAAGGCGGAGATGACGGACGGGGCGGTGCTGAAGGCTTGGGAGTAGATGATGGCGTCTTCTGTGTTGATGAACTTGGCAATCTCGGCCTCGAGATTGACATGAACGTCTGTGGGGTGGACGTTAGCAAGAGGCGGGAGGGGAGATTTGGGATGAGAAGACGGCCGTTACATGTGGGTTAAGGAAAGGGCAGGGAGAAGACTCACCGATTGTACCGTAGAAGCCAGGAGGAGAGCAAGTTCCTACACCGTACTCGCGCATAGTCTCGATGGCCTTCTGCTTGACGTCTGGCTGCCCAGCGAGGTCGGTAAAGTTGTAGGATGCCAGGTTGAGGACCTGGGTAGGTTTGCCCGCATTCAAGCTGGCAGTCGAGACCATCGGATGAGCGCTGACAGGCCCGACGATCATGGGCACGCTCTCGAGCTCGTTTGACTCTGCTTGTGAGAGCGGAGCACAGAGTGGCTCTGGGTGCCAGTCCTCGACGAGCTCGTCGATTTCGCGTTCGGAGAGTTTTACAAAGTTGGAGGACGAACCCGAGCCGCGGGTCCGGGAGGCGAGCAAGGTGCGAATGGCAAAAGCGAGAAGAGCGAGTTCGAGTAGGGAGCGGAAGGGGTCGTTCTGGTAGGAGGAGGATACGTAGCGGGCGAGGACTTGGGAGCCTGGGACTGCTTCGAAGAGGAGGGAGAGCGAGTGCAGGGCTGAGCCGATCCAGGAGAGGGCTGGGTCTGCCCATGCGGGAGGAGGGAGCGCGGTGGCCGCTGTGCCTCCTGCTGCTGCTGCACCCATGGAGGCGGTGCCGGCAGCTTCCGTGACGAATGCAGCTCCAATGCTCATCTTGGGTGGTGATGCTGGCAGGACGCTCGGGTTGCGCGCGAAGGTGAGGTCGCGGATTTGTGTTGGGTTGGGCGATAACCCTTGCAGATCAAGACCCCTTCTGGAAAGGCTACGATAAAACAAGACTGGGTCACGATAAGAATCGTCGACTCGGATGACATCACCATTCGCCGACTCCACCTTGTCCCGATCGAATCTGCCTCAGGACGCTCCAATCTCAGTCATCAGTCATGAATGTAGCACTGAGGCATTTTTCTGGGTGGAGGCAGTGAGGCAATCGTGACAGGGGGCATTAAAACGCACAGTTGAACACTGCTGACCCCCCTCTTCCTCCCGTCTGCACCTCGAATCTTGTCCTGTCTCCGACGTGTCCGACTCCAGTAGATACCCAACATGAGCTCGTGGTTGCCTACAGACCTTGTGTCCCTCTTGCCTCGGTCGCTTCCCAAGATATCGGCCACTCCAGCGGCGGGCGACAACGCCCCTGCGCTGGACGGAGTCGAGTTCAACAAACCTACGCTGGTCGCCTTTGTGCGCCACTGTGGTTGCCCCTTCTCTCAGGTAAGTGGTGTGCATACATCGCACAACTCTCAAGCAGGACGAATGCCTTTGATTTACCGAGATGATGTCGCCACCCTTTTTGCAGAAAGAGGTGACTTTGCTGGGCAAGGCGTACAAGGAGAGCGGCGAGAAGCTGCAGATTGTGATTGTTCAGCATGCTGAGCAGAGTGAGATCGACCGGTGGTGGCAGACGATTGAGTGAGTGTCGACCTCGCCTGTCATGCTCAGTTTCTGAGGGATTGATGAGCTGATCTTTGGGACCACTACTTTCGTGGCATCATCTAGTGGTCCCAAGCACGTGCCTCAAGTCAAGTTTATCTCGGACCCAGAGCACAACATCTATGTGAGCCTTGCCAGTCTTGTTGCTGTGTCACCCCCCACTTTGCGCGTCTGACTGGGGTGATTCCTTTTTTGTCGCAGGCTGCTTGGGGTATTGGCACGCTGTCGCTGCTGGGAGTGTTCTGGCCGCCGTCGATGTACGAGCTGATCCAGCTGGCGCGGAAGGAGGGTATCACCAACACGACCACGGGCAAGGGCTCGCTCCGGTATCAGAACAGTGGCGGGTTTGCGGTGGACGAGTCAGGGAAGGTGAAGTGGGCGAAGGTTGCCAAGTACCCATCTGACGTCTGTCCGTACGATGAGGTGGCGAAGAGTGCATTTGGTCTGTAGTTGTGCTGTCGACATATGTACTCTGATGATACATACCAAGTTGAGCCTCCTCGGTCGATCAGTCTGGCGCATGTGAACATCGGATCAACTGGAGGGAGCAGGAGAGGCGTTGATAAGAGGAGGCGTTTGTTTGCTTCCTGCCTAGCCGTGGTTTGCCGCCGATGCCAAGCCTTTCGCTCCCAGTTTCCAAGAAGCGGATATGCGGCGGGATTCCCATGTTGACAAGGCGGGACGACGGGTGTCTTGCTGTTTCAGGAAGATTGCAAGGCAGCGCAAGACAGTCGCGTGGAGAAGGACAAGTACGAATGGTCTCGTGACTCTGCTGTGCCAAGATGTGCCCTGACTAAAAAAAGGGAAAGGATGGGAAAAGATAGGACTAGCTCAACACAGCTCAACACCGTGCAATCCCCCAGGCCGCCCTCTCTCTCTTCTCTCTCTCTGCTGGCGAGTGAATGAGGCAGGAGGGAGAGAAGCATCCTACATAAACCGCCTGGCTCGACCAGCAGGACCGATCGCCCTGCGCACTGACATCTGTCCGTGGCTGTGCTCACCTTTCTCTCCGTGCTTCTCATCTCATCTCATCTTCGTCTTCCCCGGGCTGGAGCCGTGATTATTGATCTCATCCGCATCCTTCTCAGAGCTCGAGTCACTTTTCTTCGCCGCGTTCTCCGTCAGCGTCGCTTCTCTGCGCTCCAACTACAAAACAGAGCAACACTGCCTCCAGTTCTCCGTCTGTCCTCACAGCTTCAAAACAGCACAACATGCCACTCTTGTCCGGTCGGGCCAAATCAGCCCCAGCAGACCGCCTCGATACCGTCTCCAACAACTCCAACACCGCCGACGAAAAGCACGCATCTGCCATTCCCTCAGATGAAAAGCAAGAAGAGGTGACTGCCACCCCATCCCTCAGCGAAAAAGATGGAGTCAGCCCCAAGAAGGGGCCCGCTCCTACCGAAGCCACCCACCAGGACGGCGCAGAAGGAGCAGACGAAGACGGACATCTCCACCGAGGACTCAAATCCGGGCAACTCACCATGATTGCCATCGGAGGCGCCATCGGTACGTTCTGCTCCTTTTATTTCCACAGCTCAAACACGTCAAGTCTGAGAGCGCGTACCAAATAAATGCTGACCTTGATTTCAAAACTCGACACTCCTCCGTATCCAGGGACGGGTCTGGTGATCGGCACTGGTACAGGTGAGTGTCATTCTCCACACACACAAAAGGGTCGATCCGCAGCCTGGCTCACCGCACCCATCCTTTCCCTCTCTCTTTCTCAATTTCACCAGGTCTGGCACACGGTGGCCCTGCCTCGCTGTTCATCGGATACACTATCATGGGGATAGTCTGTTACGGTGTCCTTGTCGCACTGGGTACGTTGCCCAATCCGTCCTCATCGGTATTGGCTCACTCCAAGCTGACAAACTTAGATCCACCTCTTGGCCCCAACGCGCAGGTGAGATGTCCGCCTTCTTGCCTCACAGGAAGGGATTCGCAGGCCACGCCACCCGCTTCGTCGACCCAGCCTACGGGTTCTGTGTCGGAATCATCTACCTCTGCAAGGTGAGCACTGCCCTTCTACCAAGCTTCCACCCGGCCGGATCTCACTTGTTGCATTTCTGACTCTTGACCTCTCATTCCGAACCTATCAAGTACCTGATCATCACCCCCTCGCAACTCAACGCTTCCGCTCTTATACTCGCCTACTGGTCCTCCGCCTCTCCCGCCATCTGGGTCTCCGTCTTCCTCGTCCTCATCCTCCTCCTCAACTTTGCTGGGGTCCGATGGTTCGGCAACATCGAGGTGGTTTTGTCCTTCATCAAGATCATCACCCTCATCGGTCTGATCATCTTGGGCATCTGTATCGACTTTGGAGGATCGCCCACCGGTGATCGCATCTTCTTCCGCAACTGGAGGGAGAAGCCCTTCGCCGAGTACATTGAGAAGGGCGCCCTTGGGCGCTTCCTCGGCTTCTGGTCCGTCTTCTCTACTTCATTGTGAGTCTCAGTAAAGGCCTCCACACCGAAATCTCGCAGTGTGGGAACTGAGCCCATCCTTCTTCCTTGATAGGTGTACGTCTCCAGTCTCGCGCTTGTCGGCATTTCTGTACTGCGATGCGCACAATGCTGACTCCCCCTCACGATTCATCCTCCTGTAGACGCATATATGGGCAGCGAATTGGTCGGAGTAAGTTGCTTGTTGCAACAGCTAAACGTGCACTGCGTACGGCAATTGTACTGATCCCTAGGCCTTCCTGAACGTGACACATAGGTTGCGACCGGCGAAGTGAAGAACCCGCGAAAGGCCATGCCTAGAGCCATCAAGGCGACGTTCTATCGCATTCTGACGTTTTACATCGGAGGCGTCTTCGTCCTCGGTCTCATCGTTCCCGCCGACGACCCACGCCTTCTGGGTGCCAACGGGCGCAAAGCCAACGCTGCCGCCTCTCCGTTCGTCGTCGCCATCCAGATTGCGCAGATCAAGATCCTTCCCGGTATCATCAACGGCGCGCTCCTCATCTTCACTATCTCCGCCTCCAACTCGGATCTATACATTGCCAGTCGGACGCTGTACAACCTCGCCGCAGACGGGAACGCGCCCGCCATCTTCAAGCGCTGCGACAGACGCGGTGTACCCTACGTCAGTCTGGCCTTCTGTGCCATGTTCTGTGGCCTGGCCTATCTCAACGTCTCCAGTGGCGGTGCTGTGAGTCGATGGATCTCGTCTAAAGAGCGGTCATCGCGACCATGACAACTGATCACGCTTATTCATCACACTAGCAAACATTCAAGTACTTCACTTCGGCTGTCACCATCTTCGGTGGACTGACCTGGATAGTGGGTTCTCTCTCATAAGACCCGTACTCAGCTCGCTGATTCCTGACATCCGCATTTCGCGTTCTGCAGGGCATCACTTCATCTCAGATTCGGTTCCGCCGGGCGCTAAAGGCGCAAGGAATCTCGCCTTCCACATTGCCTTACGAGGCTCCCTTCCAGCCCTACCTGTCTTGGTTCGCCGTGTCCTTCACAACCATCGTCTTGATCTTCAAGGGCTTCGACTCCTTCACCCCTAGATTTGACTACAAGTGCGTACCTTGCGCTGAACTCGCACTGCATCCTAGGGACGTGTCGCTGATAACCACCCGTCGTTTTCTTCTTCCGCTTCTCAGGAACTTTATCACAAAGTGAATCGGACAAGCCTCGTTTTCGTCTCCTTACAACGCAAGAAAGACTGTCTGACCGCACTTGCGCCCCCTCTTTCGCTTCCTTTTCTAGCTACTTCGGCATTCCGATCTTCTTCCTCGCCTACTTTGGCTACAAACTCATCCGCAAGACCAGAATCGTACCTCTTGTGTAAGTCCGAGATTGATGTCCCCCCACCGTTTGCCTGCAAAAGCAGACTTGCTTAACTTGTGCTTGCTGTCTCTCTAAGCGATGTGGACCTCCAGACCGGCACACAACACTATGACGGCGAGGAGGAGGATGACGAGGAGGATACTGACACGGAAAAGTATCGCGGGCTGTCGATGAAGCAGAAAGCGATCCACTACATCAAGAACTGGTGATCATACGATCTGCGTAATTGCATAGACTATAATTGACCATCATCTTCTAAAATTTTGGGCCAAGGCATACTCCTCCCATTGTAGTGTGTTTGAACTCCTTGATGGCCGATCCTCCGAAGAAGATACGAATGATGTTGATTGCATGCGACTGAACATTCCTGCTTTGATTCGCCAAACCGGCTGTTATGATCTGGTTCACTTGTTCCAGTCCGCCAACCACGCCTTGACAAACGCAATTTCCTCATTATGGATCTTCTGGATCCGCGCCGGTTCTTTACCCTTCTTCCTCTCCGCGCCAGGCAAGCCATTCTCATCGCAGTGATGCCAACAGTTTGGGATCAGCTTGAATGGCCTCGTCAGCGTATCCGACCTGCCTCCACCACCAGCAAACTCTTCCGAGTGAGGAGTCGCGCCGCGCCAAGGGTCGAACTGGCCATTGATAATCGCGAGGCGATCCATGGCAATGTCGAAGGCTCCCAGAGCGTTTACCGAGGCGATGTCTGGCCGGTCGGGAACGCCGGCCAGGTCGGTCGAAGGGTAAGCCAAGGGACAGTAGGCGCTGGTGTAAGACAGTGTCAGCAGCTCCGAGACAATCTTGGGTCCTGGGGTAAAGTAGGTGCTCTGCGCACGATCCTCGAACAAGGTTGAAGGGTTCAGATTGGCAAAGGGCACCTGTGGGCTGGAGCCTTGATTGGACGAGAGCAGTTGTCCGGGCCGGTGTGGACGTATGCCGTCTGAGGTCGGAGAATTCGATATGCTGGGGTGGCGAGGCGCCGCCCCTTGGAAGTAGCTATCGAATGGTGCGATGGAGTGAGACATACATAGCATTGGGTCATCGTTATCTGGAAGAAGCAGTATGAAACTTACCCCCACTGCGTGCAGACTTGCCACATCCATGCTTTGCTCATGCCCAGCGACTTTGCATGGACAAAGTCCTTCCAGTCAGCCTCGTACTTGGTCGAGAAGCATGCCCGGAGACTGTCCGCCCCGCTTCTTCTGCAGGGCTCAACGGCATAAGCGCGCACATAGCTTGCCAGTCTGAACAGCTCGCTGGGCAGCCAGTCCTCCTTGTGGTCTTTCGACTTGTGAGGTACAAGCCCAGATGCGGCGAGCGAAGAGCGAATCGATGACTCGGAAGAGCGCTGGAAACCGTCTTGGACGGCAGAGATCTTTGCCATCGAGGTTGTGCGAAGACGAGAGGACATCAGGAGCGATGCTGGAGCGGTGACGGACGTTTGGTTCGTCATGACCTTGCAGAAGTTGTCCCATCCCGTCCCTGAGACGGCTGGGTCCCAGTTGAGAGCCTGGAAATGTCCGAGATGCTCCGTAATCAGATTGGCCTGGAGGCGAAGCACAGAGTGTCAGATAGTGGAAGAAAGGCATTTCGCTGACAAGGACTTGTGTTATTTACCAGATCATCCCAGTCGAGGTCATCAGCGTCGAACAAGTGACGCAGAGCCTTGGCGCGCTTTGCGAGCTGGGCGTCATGCGCTGTGCCCTGACGGTGAGCAGGTACGGCTATGGCGTCGAATGCACCGATGGCAGCCTGGATCGCTTGTGAGCAGGCTGGGTCCGCACCTCTGGCAACCGGATAGTAGTATTGGCTGTACATATCAAGGGCAGCCGTTACTCCGGAAGATGAGACTGGTGATAGAAGAGGAACAGATCAGCGAACGCTCCGACTCTGCTGCGGACAAGATGTCTCACTGGCGCCGAAGACAATGTCGGGATATAGGACCCGCATGTGAGCGGCCCGAGCACCGGCGTAGGATCCTCCGATGTACACCCAAGGCGTCCTTTTTGCTGAAAGATCTTCTTCCACGCCGGGTATCTTGACCTTGCGCATGAACCGAGCGGAATCCTCGAGGGCCTGTTCGTTGTTGAGCCATCGCAACGCATCAACGTCCCAGTATGTCTTGTTGCCGATGTCGCTAAGCTTGGGCTTGCTCGTGCCGTAGTATCGATGCTGTTTAGATTCTCCCAGTCAGTCTCGCGAAGGCCTGTGAGTAAGAATTGTCTAAGGGGTCCCTTACCTCGAGGACGATAGAAATTCCGTCAGTTGCCTCTGCGAGGATGTCAAGGATGCCTTGCTCGAGGAAAGGAATTCGTCCAGCCCCGGAGGTTTCGCCTCCGTCGACGACATAGACTGGGGTGGGGCTTCGAGACTTGGGCTTGTAGTACTTGGTCGAAATCCAGAAGCGTTGCTCAAAGGTTGCCTTTGTGGAGTTTCCGAAATGATCGAGAGGCTGTGTGAAGTAGTATGGGCCATAAGATCCTTTCTTCGCGGCCGTGACCTCGTGCTCATCACCGTTGACATGCAGCCCTCGTTGGACAAAGGTGGGCAGGGAGAGATCTTGGAAGCCCAGTTCCTTGGCTTCGGCCGCCTTGAACGCATACAGAGCATCGAGGCCGGGGACTGGTTTGGCCGTGGTGCGGAAGCCGACAGCACCGACTGGCTGGACCCAGTTGGGCAGCGTCGCTACGAGGCCAGCCACGAGAGCAGTCCAGACTCCTTCCCCTCTGCAGATCATCCTCAGGCTATCCGAGATGAGACGAGGTCGTTGGAGAGGGCAAGTCAAGTCATCGTGCACTGTCCCGCCGATTCGCTGATCTCGCAGCCAACTCCAAAAGACTCCGAGTTCTTACGGCCGTATCAAAGACCTGTCTCCGCATTCAACCTACGCGGCTGCATGCTTGGGAATTTCAAGCTGGGGCCTGGATACCAGAAACATAATGTAGCATCTATGATTGTCCGGTGGAAGCTGATATGATGGAGATATATACTATTAGCTGCACTGTACATTGGTCTGGGACGCTCTGGAAGCAAGGTGGCCACCAGCCTAAGGGTGGAGCTCGAGTGCGTAACCATAGTAGTTGGCGAAAAGACCGAGCTCACTGGTCTCGATGTACTTCATCTGGACGAAGATGGAGTTGCCGTCGGTAACGGAGACGGGCGAGTATCCGAACGCAGCCGTGTTACCCCCCTCACGACCGCCGTACGCCAAGGTGTAGAAGTCGGCAGAGTCGGTCTGATTGTGGTAGACTGAGAACCACTCGGAGAGACTCTGGTAGGTGAACTTGGAATCGGCCTTGACATCGCTGACGAGGTCGTAGTTGGTTCCGTTGCTGTCGCGATGGGCGACGTTGCCGACAGCGAGGGCCTTGTCGGTGTGCTGATATGGAGACAGGAATCCGGAAAACTCGGAGCTCTCTGGTGCCTCGTCTCGGCCGTAGATGTAGGTCCCGCTGGTGCAGGGCTGGAAGCGGAACTTTTGCGAGGTGGGTGCGGGAGTGCCGTTGAACTTGGTGGTGAGCTTGAGGCGGCCCTGACTGTCGGCGTCGCCTTGGACGAAGGAGGCGACGTGTGTGCTCTGATCGGGATTGCGAACGACCAAGGTGCCGATGATCTCCTGTCCGCTGCAGGTGATGGAGTTGAGCGACCGAAGAGCCTGAAGCGGAGCAGCGGAAGAAGTGGCGACCAGAGCGGCGAGGCCGATGAAAGCGGTGGCAGTGCGCATGTTTGGGATTGTGGTGGGGTAGAGGTAAGCAGGAGGTGTCTGGCTGGAAGCAGAGATGGCAGCAAAAGAACAAAGTGGATGAAGAGGCTGATGAGCAGATGGAGAGGCAAGCTGCTGGACGGATGGATGATCGATCAGCATTTTATAAGTTTCTGTTCTTCACACAACAGCCGGACACTCCGTCATGTTGCTCGGTTCTGTCCACCCCAGCAGTGCGTTTGGCGTAGTACAGTGAGTGCGGGACACCACGGATCGATATGATGAGGACGATGACCCACTCGACGATCCCACGGATTGGTGGATCTGTCGCCGCATGTCCGATGCACTGAGATATGGAACGCCAAAGTGATCACCTTGAGAGCAATGGTAAAAAGTGCGTCGGTAAAATTGACGACGGTAAATTCGACGATGGTAAAAGTGAGGGTGGTCAATTGTAGTCACTTCCTGTAGCTTCGCAGACCCCAAACGCTCACGATGCGAGTGTAAGTAGTGTCAAGACCACGATCACTCGGGATTGGAGGGACCAGATGTGTGTATGGAGGTTCATACAAGATCAGTGTGTTGTGTCAACAGTAGACTATGGGCAAAGGAGCAGCAGGTGAGACCCTGCCGGTGACCTTCCTCACCCAGCCTGGCCAGAGGAGACCCGACAAGACTCTCTCACTCAGCCTGCCATGAAACCCGTCTCAAATGACTTGAGTCACGTGGGCTCATGAACCGCATCAAAATCTGCCCTTTTGTCGCCTTCAGCGGGCAAATAGCGTGTCATCCGTCGCAACTTGTGCCAGTGTCGCTTCCAATGATTGATGAAGCAGTATGATAGCATTGAAGGAGATGAAGAGAGATCGAATGGTTACCATCGCAAGTTTACCATCGTCGAATTTACCGTCGTCAATTTTACCGACGCACTTTTTACCATTGCTCTCAAGGTGATCACTTTGGCGTTCCATACTGAGAATGGGCGCCGGATGATCTTCCCACCTCCATCACGGACACCACGCAAGTCCGTCAGCGACATTCATCAACGTGCCGTCTTTGGAGCCTTGGCACGGCAGCTTTGCTCATGCAGCCGCCGACGGGACAGGACGACCAGGAGATGTGAATTGTCCGTGAGGTTGGTGTGGTTGTGATACATTGGAGCAAAGCAAGCAAGCCGGGAACGTAGCAGCAGCAACTTCCTCTGCCTCCCGCTTTCAACATTATTGTCCCATCCTGCAGCATTCCCAAGATTAAGAGGGCAAAACAAATGAAGAGAATGTCTCTCTCACCGCACCCGGAAGCCAGCGCCCTCCCTCCGTGCCAACGTCTTGGCCAGACTGTGTTCCCTCATCGCCCATCCCGCCAACAAGAGGCACACGACCAGACTGATCACACTGCCTGCTCGTGCTCCATTGTACGCATCGCACCACCCTCCACCGCCACGAGGCAGACACGCGCCACCCAACGCAGTCCGGTTGTACTGCAGAGTCCGGTTAAAGGTCTCGCCCGTGCCTGCATCCGTGAAGGACACAGTTGTCGACGCCGTCGAGCGGAAGAGCGGAATCAGGCACGCAAAGACCGCAAGCAGCCAGCACAGCGATTGGACGCAGAGCCACACAGTCTGTGTCTTGAGCGACGCGAGCACGAGGGGCACAAACGCGGCTCGGCGCGCGGCCAGGTCACGTCGGCGAAGTCGGGCGGCGCGGCGTTGGCGTTTACGCTGCTTCTTTGTCAGTGGAGGCGCTGCTCCGGCAGGCGCGCCAATGGCAGCTGCAGTCGAGCGACCTAACAGTCCTGCAAGGTCCGCATTCTCGGGCCGAGCTGCGAGGGCGCGCTTCTCTGCTTGAGTCTCTTCGTCGTCCGAGCTGTCATCATCCTCGTCCGAGCCGAGATCAGCGGCTCCACCGAGCCCAGCACCACCGCCCATCATGGCGCGAGGATCGACGATGAGGTTGACAGTAGGGGCAGGACCCATCATTCCCTGGCCGCCCTTCTTCCGTCCAAACAATCCACGCCGGCCTCCACCAGGAGGCATCGGCATCGGCATCGGCATCCCCTTTGGCATCTTGTTTTTCGACCCGCCAAAGAGCCCGCCTCCTCCTCCACCGCTGCCACCATTGGTCAGCACAGGAACGACTAGCCCACCAGGCATGCCCATGACGCCACCATTGCCGACCATGCCCGCCACACGCCGTCTCCGCACAGGCTCGACGCAGCACGGCCGGATACAGACGAGGTAGAAGCTGATCGCCAGGCAGAAGAACGACAGCACATAGAGCGCATAACTGCCAATGGTTCCCTTCGCAGGCGCCGAGCTCGGCAGGACCGGTGGCGCAATCTTGATCAGGTAGCTCCCACCCGCTCCAATCGCAAATGTGAAGAGGGAGAGCAGGAGCAGAGCCCATCCCACAGCCTTGCGCATCCTGGGATGATGATGCACGTATCGACCGTCAGACGTGACCGAGCCCGGAGGGAGATGGTCGTCTTCGTTTTCGTCCCCGTCGCCCTTGTCGTCTTCATCGCCGTGCTCGCCGCCGAGTAAGCCGAGAGCGTCATCGTCGTCCAAGTCGTCATCATCATTGTCCCCCGTCGCGTGGTGCCCGTCGACTTTGAGTCCAAACTCTCGCTCGAGCGCGCGCAGACGTGCCGCTTTGAGCGCTGCAGCTTGCGCCTCTGGGTCGAGTGGCGCTGCGTCCCGTGCTAGAGAAGACCGAGGCGAGGACGGGGGATGGGGATGAGGACCGTACGGATATGGGCCGGGAGGAACAGGGTACGGTCGGTAGTGATGCGGATAGGCGGGGTAGCCGCTGGAGGTGAGGGTGTCGCTCTCCCAATCGCCTGCGCCCGACCCTTGAGGCGGGACCGTGGTGTATGCGTGTCCGTCGGCAGACACGTGGCCGGCGTACCATGCCATGGACCATGGTGGGAACGCCGGGAGGACGTCACCCACAGTCATGCCATGTCCAGACGGCTGCGAATGTTGATACATTTGTTGCTGTTGTTGTTGTTGGTGGTGGTGGTGCTGATACTGTAGTTGTAGAGTGGAATGAGACGGGTATGATGAGCGCGGTCTTGGTCCTTGTGAGTGATGTGGAGCTGCAACGGCGAAGATGCCGTCGTTTCGAGTGCGGTGGGTCGAGCTTGCAGATGCGCCTGAAGAGACGGAAGGTGGAGCTACGGATCCGGAGGGATGTGGTTGGGGAGAATACAGGTATTCTGGCATTGCGTACAGATCTTGCGCTTCTTGCTCGCCATAACCATACCCTCCTCCAGGTACTCCTCCACCGCCGTAGCCTCCGCC
The DNA here is from genome assembly GCA_023634365.1 of Tilletia setariae. Lineage (NCBI taxonomy): Eukaryota > Fungi > Basidiomycota > Exobasidiomycetes > Tilletiales > Tilletiaceae > Tilletia > Tilletia setariae. The sequence continues at coordinate 115,918 of JAMJXE010000018.1, forward strand.
TGCAGTCGCCTGGTGATAATCCAGTGGAGGAGGAGATGTTGCGTAGGCGTACGACTGCGGAGGAGGTAGTGACCTCCTTGTCTTGCGCGAGGAGGATGTGACGTCGGAGGAAGGGCCTTGGGCAAATTGCGCTTGAGGGGCCTGCAGTGAGTATGTGCCGATGCCAGGGTGTGGGGAGTGTGACTGTTGCGGGAGCGAGTTGCGAGCTCGAGCTCGAGAGGAGCGTCCACCGTTGCTGCGGCCGTTCGATGAGCCAGCATATGAGGAGGGCGAGGTGATGGTTGGATATGAGGAGCCTTCTAGCATATGAGGTGCTGGAATACTGACTCCCAAGTCGCCTGCGCCTCCGTCCCCACCGTGGTGATGGTCATCCATGCTCCTGCGCGGGCTGTACATGGCAGGTACGGTGGTATAATCGTGAGGTGTGTCGTTACGAGAAGTCGTGAGCTGCGTGAGTTATGGGATTCGTGATGGTTGCGTTAGATGGGCATTAGGGTGCGTAATGCGAAGGTCGTCACTGGCTGGTTGACTGACTAGACGGCGAGGCCAGCTGCTCGTCGTCGTCGATGTCGATGTCGATGTCGATGTCGATGCTGTTGTTGCTGTGGATTGGGGGAAAGGGGCTCGTTGCCCGATCTGACATGTAGCTTACGTAACTCTTATGCAAGCGTTTGCATCGGTACTTTAAAGTGTGGCGTAGATGCGAGTAAACAAACAACATCGCACGCCTTGCAAATGCCGGATGGGCCTCCAATCCTCCGAGGCCTGGGATGAACGATGTGCGCGTGGGATGCCTGGTGGGAAGTGATGGCTGCCATCCAGGACTAGGACAAGGTTTCGCATCGTGCTTGTGGATGCTGATGGGCAAGTGGATGGAATCGATTCAGCAGCAAAAATTGAATCCCTGACTTGTGGAATCAAATCACCCTTAATGGACTTCACGCAGCGTCCCAACCCGGTGAGATTCTTCTGCGATCAGAACATATCGAACTGCAAATACATTCCGCCTCCAGTTGAGCAAGATCTCTACAACAATACACACAGACGCGGGAAGTCCCTGATCGTGTGTGGGGAAAGTCGGCAGTTCCTCATAAGAGAGAGCCATCTTCACGCCGGGCAGCCGCCAGAGTCATAAGCCATCAAACTTTTCCGACTCTTGAGGCGTGCTCGTAGTCGACTCGGGCTGGTGCTGCTGTGTCCTATAGGCGTGAATTTGGCGGTCCCAATACGATAGCCCTCGCTTGCCTCGCATCCTCAAAATCTCGTGCGAAGGACCAGGATGCTGGTGCTGCATTTGATCAGCATCTACGAGTTCGTCCTGGTCTTGCGGATGTGAATCTTCCTGTCCAGGTTCGACGTAGAAGATGGACAGCATCGTCTCTGTCGCAGAGTCGGCTCCAATCCCACTGGGGTCGTGGCGAGCCGGTGTATGCCTCGAAGCTTTGTTCGGAATAAGAGCAGGTGCGCCGTCCAGGGTCTCCGGAGGCTTAACTGTGTAATGCTGCTCAGGTGGACCTGAGGAGCCCGATGAGCTGTTCGGGTTTCTCAGGTACGCCAGCTGTGCCCCTCCGATCGAGGACCATACGGAGCCAAATAGGCCAAAGACGGCGCTGAGTCCGACAGAGATGAAAATGAGCAGCTGGGCGGAGTCTGCGATGACTTTGTTCTGGCTGTGAGTAAGCAATCGGCCGAAGAAGGCGGTCAGGGCAATGTCGATGGGTACGATGCCGACCGATGACATCAGTACACCCTCGACGAGTAGGCGCACAGCTCGACTGGTAGGACCGAGGGGCACGGACGTATCGCGATAGAACTGGTACGCCTGCAGTTGTGAATACAGATTATCTTTTGTCAGCTGGTCGAAAGTGAGCTCGGGAGCAGGTTAGAGCAAACACCCACCTTGCGGATCAGTAGTATCGACGTGACCAGGTTATCAGCAGTTCGAGCGATCACACTTGAGAAATACAGCCTGCGCTCGATCCCCTGCACTCTCAGTGACTGGGCCACGTCCGTAGGGTCCATCTGTTGAAGCCGAAGCGTGAGTGCATAGGCCGCCAGGTCGAACGCAAGGCGAAACTTGGCGAGGAAGGGGACAGCGAGGATGAGGTAGCGCTTCCATTGGTATCGGTCCAAGTTTCGAGGATAGAAATCGAGCAGCTTGAGAAGAAGGATGACGTCCCACATCCACGGCAGTGTCTGTTGCAAGAATCGACGAGCCCTGTGCGTCGATTGAAAGAACGGTCAAGGATGAGTCTGGCGGACAGGATGAATACGTCCTTGGACATCAAACTCACAATTCTGCGCGCATTGCACTCTGAGAAGGATCGGCAAAAACCGCGCTGGTATTGGCATATGTGGCAGTCATCCACACCTGCAGAGTCATTGCGAAGAAGACTACGGTCAAGCTGGCCGACAGAAGCGAGAGCTGGAAGATGAGGGTGTGTCGCAGTTTGCGGGTAGAGAAGATGATGAGCGAGCCGATGAGGGGCAAGAGCAGGGCAAGCGTTGCTGCGCAGAGACAGATGATCTGCAGATCTTCTGCGAACATGATATAGAGGCCGGAGACGTTGAAGCATTTGATGTTGTAAATGATATCGCTGCCCGAGCCTGAGGACGACATTTTGCGCTGATCGTTTAGAATATCGTGAAAGGTGGAGGGTTTGTCATCAAAGTTGAAGAGGGTAGCAAGAAGACGAGGAACGAGCGAGAATGTGAAAGAAAAGGAGGTCCGGAACTTGGATGCTGGATGGTGATGATGATGGTGGTCAGGTCCCAAAGCGCATTGCACTGTCCTGACTGCTGAGGATGACAGGTGGCGAGTGGCCCAGATGACGCTGAAGGTGAGAAGTCGGAAGTCAGATGGGCGTCGAGTGTGGCGTTTTCCGCAGTCCCATCGGTTGTGAGCAAATCTCGCTTAGATTAGAAGAGATTTACCCGCAGATGCAATCTCCCGATCCCGAAGATTCTCCTTAACCCCGGCTTCCAACTTCCGAGTGTGGAGGTGTCCATCCTGCTTGCTTGCCTCCACCTTCCCTTCCATCATCCCTCCACAGAGCCACACGGTGTGTGTGTGAGTGTCTGGCTGCACCTGCGCAGCGCTTTCACAGCGCCAGTGGACAACTTGGGCGGTTTGGCACTTGGGTCAGACTCGTGTTGTATAAAAGGGGCCCCCAACGATCGAGAACGGAGCTGACCTTCTTCTTCTCACAACGTCCATCCTTTCCTTCCCAATCTTTATTCTTCACAGAAGACCCCAGACCTGAAACCATCATGTCCGCTAACAAGACCATCATCCTCATCACCGGAGCGAACAACGGCATCGGCCTCGAAGTTGCCTCTCAGCTCCTCCAGGCCTCTGCTGACAATCACGTCATCTTCACCAGCCGATCGCTGACCAAGGGTGAAGCCGCACTGGCAAAATTGCAACAACAGTACCCTTCAGCACCTGGATCGGCCGAAGTTGTCGAGCTTGACGTTACCAAGCCAGACATCGTCGACAAGGCGGCCAAACAAGTAGAGGCAAAACACGGACGCTTGGACATCCTCGTCAATAATGCCGGCGTCGCCTCCTTCCCACCTGGCACACCCATGCCTCAGATGTTCCGTGAGACATACGAAACCAATGTGATTGGTGTCCAAACCACCAGCGACGCTTTCGTCCCTCTCCTCAAGAAGTCGAGCACGCCTCGGCTTGTCAACATCTCCAGCTCGATGGGCTCGATCACCCAGCGTCTAGACCCGACAGACCCGTGGTACCACGTGCCAGGGGGAGCGCACTACCGTGCCAGCAAATCAGCGCTGAATATGGTGACCGCATGCCTGAACTTTGAGCTGGCTCCTCAAGGAATCAAGATCTTCTCCATCGATCCAGGCTTCACCGTCTCGGATCTGAGCCCCAATAACATTGCTCAGAACGGCGCCCGACCTACGGCGGATGCAGCGGCTTTCATCGTAAAGGTTATCAATGGTGACGAAGATGCCAAGTCGGGAGGCTATCTCACCGAAATGGAGGGGAAGGACGGCCTGCTCCCCTGGTAGATTCGCCCCATGTAATCAGCACCTACTCGGCCTTTACCCCCAATATCGTAGACAATCTGAGCTGGTTTCCATTTCAATGCTCATGTAACACTCACGCTTGAAGTAGGAAGGTGACGCGAGGGCCGACCTCCCTTCGTGGCTCAGTCGGGCAGAGTTCCACGAGATGGCCACTGAACATTGGTAAAAGCACACCAGACCACTCTCGTCCAGGCTCCAGCTTTCCTCGTCCAACGCAGTGAGGATTCGATCGGTGTTTGCAGGTGAAGACTCTCGCGACGGAGTTCTCCTCCACTTGACCTCTCGTGCATGACCATGTGCTGTGCTGCTGGAACTCGGGTGGACAGCAGCACTCACTGTTGGCTCTGTGGTTGTATGGAGTCGGAGCTCTTACGGCCGCACCAGGCCCGGCTTTTGGAGTGAGGACCCTGAGTCATCTTTCATTAGAGCTCGAGATCTTCCCAGCGCCAAGGCCCAGAGATGTCGGTCGTCCTCCAGCAGTTGCTCTGAGTTTCTGACCCGACGCGGGGAACCCCGGCCGCTATGTACCCGCCCCGACCCGGCCGGTTCGGAGCACTGCTGGGGCGAACCCTATGGGTTACCGCGACGCCCAACTCAGCCCGTTGCGCTGGACCGAATCCATGTGCTTATGCCCGGCTCGAGATCAAGTCCGGGTCTGACCTGGATGGTCGCAGCCTCCGACCGCGTGGATTGCATCGATGCTGCGACGAGCGGGTATAAAACCAATGGGTGGTTGCAGCCCCAGTGGTTCCGTTATCGCGTTCAGCTCACCATCTCTTCCCAGTGCTTTCCCCCAGAGATCACCTCCAACACTCACCCTCGCCTCTCTTCTCTTCGTTTCCTAACAAATATACTGATGAACATGGCGACAAAGGTCTTTGACGTAGCCGTCGTGGGTGGTGGTCCCGCAGGTCTGAGTGCGGCCATGTCACTCGCCCGCGTCCACCGACCCACCATCGTCTTCGACTCTCAAAACTATCGCAACGCATCAGCCAAACATGTCCATTCCATGTGGGGCGGCCTCGACGGCGCACTCAACAGCGAGGCCAGACAGAACACGCGCAAACAGCTCGCCAATTACGGCTTCACCCACTTTGTCGATTCCAAAGTGGTCAGCATCGAGCCACAGGGGGAGGAGGACGGCGCGAGTCGGGAGTACGTACTCAGGACAGAAGGCCAGCCGGACCTCTTTCGCGCCAAGCGAGTCGTGCTGGCCACCGGCATCCGAGACATTCTCCCAAACATCCCTGGGCTGCAAGAGGCATGGGATGCAGGAATGGGAATGCACTGCATGTGAGTTTGGGGAAGGCTTGGGTTCTGAATACATCGGCCACCTGTTGCTCACGAGATAGTTGGGGGGAGGCTGATCAAATTTCTGGTTCGGCCCAGGTTCTGCCATGGCCATGAGAATGCCAACAAGCGCTTGGTTCTCGTGACTCCAGATGGCGCAGGCGCTCATGCCGCTTCCGGCACACTCACTCTCACCAGGGACATCACCGTTCTCACAAACCTTCCGACCGGCAAATTCGCGCAGGACGAGCCCAAGCTCGCCGAACGCTTCGCCCAACTGAAGCTTCCGCTCCTGGAGGGCCAGGCGTCCAAGATCAGCCACGATACAGATGGAGTCACCGTCGAGCTCGCCAGCGGAGAGTCGCACCGCTTTGACGGATTCATGGTAGCGCCAGACTCGGAGCCATCGTCGGACTCGGAGCCGCTGTTCCGCCAGCTTGGCGTCGAGGCCAAAGCCAATGTCCATCCTCTCAAGCCCGGGATCAAGCTAGTGCAGGACCTGAACCCGATGGGCCAAACGGCTGCTGATCGAAATGTTTACGTCGCTGGAGATATCATGGCCAAGATCCAGTCCGTACCTCAAGCCACAGTGACTGGTGCAGTGGCAGGGGCGGCGGCCCATTTCTCCTTGCCAGTATCCTGAACATGTACGCATGGAAGACTGGACCAATGTATCAAGTAACAAAACATGGCAGTTCTCACTTTCAGATGTTCTGATCGGCACTGCGATCGAAGCCAGCGTCAAGACTTCGGAACCTCGTCTGATGCGAGCGCGAAGATGAACGGGCGTCCCGCCCTTTGTGGAAGCCAAAAGTTCTGCTATGCAGCGACCGCGTAGCCACGCGCAGAGGCAGTGCAGTGACTCTGGAAATTCAAGTTGAATTTCAGCGAATATCGCTGCTGGGAGGCAAGTAGCAGCAACAGTCTTGGCTCCTGGACTTCAAGGAAGGCGCGATGCGAATTTGGAATTTTGAGAAAACGAGGAGCTTCGGGCTCCTCATACGCGCGTGTTCGATACCACACATAAGGCGTGAACCTGGACGCAGCAAGGCTTCAAGTACAGAGCTTGTGTTACAGAGGGACCGAGTTACGTTCACTGGTCCTCAACAGTGTCCTGCAAGATGGGCGAATGTAGAGGAGGGGCATTGATGAGCTACGGATTGCGCTGCCACACGTACTGGCCAAAAAGATAAAGTCCAAACATACCATGTACGACGCATCTTGTTCCTCTTCCTCGTCTTTGCTTCCGCCGTCCTCGGCAGAGATGCCGGCCTTGCGGATGGCTTCTTCGGAGGAGTAGTCGGTAACCTTGGCAGCAGCAGCGCGGCGCGGGCGCGATGGAAGGATGTTGGATGGGTCTAGTGCGCCTTCGCCGTCAAAGTCCTCGATGGCCTCGTCCTGTGTGGGGGGTTTGACGGGGGTTAGCGCCGGGTCAGCACACAACTCCTGAGAAGGGCTCGGGGTGGGAATGCGTAGGACCTGGCAGCATGCGTACATACCGGATCGTCGTCGTCGTCGTCATCATCATCCTCGTCATCGTCATCTTCGTCGTCCTCGTCGTCATCCTCAGCTGCCGGGAGTGGTTGAGCAAGAGAAGGCGCTGTGAGTTTGTACGCTGGACAATCAGCGCAGTGGCCAAGCAGTGGGCAGACTTACCAGGCTCTACAGCCTTGCCCTTGCCTTTGCCCTCAGAGACAGCGGGCTGAGCAGCAGCAGCAGCAGCAGCAGGTTGGTTGGTGGAGGTGACAGCGGCGCCAGTCTCGTTCTGGACAGGAGCAGCCTTGTTTCTGAGAGCACAGAATGATGAGGAAGATCTGGTCAGTGCAGGCGTCTGCAGGCTCTTGATGTGGGTATGATTCGGACATGCTCACTCGTCAGCCATGATCTGTGTTGTGTTGTGATGTCTGTCGAGCTGAGGTGGTGGAAGATCAGAACTGTTCTCCACTTTCGACAAGGTGGGTTTGGGTTGCGGACAGACGCGACCCTGGACGCGACGCGACGCGACCCTGTTCGATGCGACACGGTGTTGCGAACGCGCGGGATGCTGCCAAGGAAGGTGGCGCACCCAGGAAAACCCGAGATCGCGCGCCCCGAAAATGCAATTTGGGCGATCACCTCCTGGCGCGGCGTTCCCCTTCTTCCCGCTCGTGCCTGTGGTTCATACAAATTGGAACCGGGAGTCGGGCTCACTGCTGGAACGGACGGAATTGGCCGGCGGGGGGAGTTGAGCGGCTTCTGCATCTTCTGCCGGCGAGTGGAACGATCGGGCGAGCAAGCCGACGCGCAGATCCGGGAGATCGGACGGATTCTTATCAATCATCATCCCACTTCCGGACCCCTTCCCTCCTCACCACCTCTCACACCTTCTCGAGCATCCCGGTGCATACACTCCCTCTGTCAAGAAGATGAGCACCCACGGGCTCGGCCTCGAGCTCGCAGCCAGCAGCAGCAGCAGCGGCGCATCTTCCCTCAGCGGCGCCTCCTCGGCCAACGACCAGAAGAACATCTCCCAGCCGCCGCACATCCAGCTCCCACCGCCCTCTGCATTCTCGCAGCACAGACAACAGCAGCCGCAGCCGCAGCCGCAGCCGCAGCCATCCCAACCCTCCCAACACTCGCCCTTGCTCAGCCCATCCGAGTCTGGCAGGAACACCCCGCTCATGGACCTCCACTACCAGCTCGCCTCCGGTCGCGAGACCCCCATCGACTGGACTCCTCCCTCCCCGAGAGCGGGCACACCAGACTCCTCCCTGTCTCCAAGAATGGCCGCCTCCGCATTCGCAGCAGGCAGCAGAAGGTACGGCAGCGGCAGTCTCGCCAGTGGGAGCAACAGCGGCAACACTCCTTCCCTCTCCCATTCGGCATTCTTCCAGCCAAGGAGCGGGCTCTCCCAAAGACATCCCGGTCCAGAGCCCCCTGGCACACCCGAACCCCTTGCCTTCTCCGCCTGGGGCAACGAACAAGAGAAAACGGGCCAATTCTCGGGCATGGAAGACGATGACGCTCTGGTACGTGGCCCCGGCGCGACTCGACTTGCGTTTTTTCCCACCACACCTCCGTTCCCTCGCCCTTGACTGACACCCATTCTCCTCTTCTCCTCAATCCTTAGCATGATCCTCGCGATGCAAATGACCACTCCAAGAAGGTCGGTTTCCGCGGCGTACTCAACATCGCAACCCTGGCCATCATTGCAGCCGGACTGCTCATGCTCTTTGGCGGATATCCGATCGTCTCATACTCCCTCCACCTCCGCGAGATGCGCAACAGCCTCCAGGCCGGCCTCAATCTCGGTGGCACAAACGGCAGCGGGCAGATACCCGACCTTGACATCCGCAAGATCATAGATCCCCAGACCACCTCTGACGCATACACCTTCATCAGCCAGGGTGTCGATCAGACACTCAAGCCCACGAACAAAAAGTACAACCTCGTCTTCTCGGACGAGTTCAATGAGGAAGGCAGAACTTTCTGGCATGGCGACGACCCCTTCTGGGAAGCCGTCGACATCTGGTACGGTGCGACTCAGGATTACGAATGGTACTCACCCGAGGCAATCAACACCACTGGCGGAAACCTCGTCATCGCGCTCGAGGCCATGGAGATTCACAACCTCAACTTCCGCTCCGGCATGCTTCAGAGCTGGAACAAGCTCTGCTACCAAGGTGGATACATCGAGTTTAGCATGCTGCAGCCCGGAGATAGAGAGACTATGGGTTACTGGCCTGCTCTGTGGATGATGGGCAATTTGGGCAGACCGGGCTACCTGGGCTCCACCGAGGGTTTGTGGCCGTATTCTTACGACTCGTGCGACACTGGTATTGTGAGTAATTCTTGTGTCCAAAGCTGCCTGCTCGCTCTCTCCAACGAACCCTCGCGTTCTGACCACTGGCATCTCTCTCTCCACACACCTCTCAAGATGCCCAAACAACTATATTGGAATGAATCAGGACCTGCAGCCACCGTGCACGGGACTGGCCAGTACTCTGAAGCATCACCAGACGACCCCAACGGGCCCAAACGTCTCTCGCATCTGCCCGGAATGCGATTCCCGTCCTGTACCTGCCCAGGCGAAGAACATCCCGGTCCCAACGTCAACGTGGGCCGATCGGCAGCTGAGCTGGATGTGATCGAGTCTCAGATCCAATTCCATCACAACCAGTTCCACTCGTACGCTTCTCAGTCCATGCAGACCGCTCCCTTCGACGCGGGCTACTTCTGGCATAACGACTCAGACGTCAACTACCACATCTACAACGACACCATTTCCTTCATAAACAATTATGTGGGTGGACCTTTGCAAGAATGCACGAGCGGGCTAACCCAGGTGCCCGACGATGGCTTTGAGCTGAACGGAGAGAGGTACATCAAGTACGGGGTCGAATACCAACCCGACTGGGACGGCAACGGCAATGCATTTGTAACTTGGTATCTGGACGGCAAGCCCAGTTGGACCGTGTTCGGCAGTGCACTGGCGCCTCGTCCGCTGCAAGACATCGGTCAGAGACTGGTCCCTGTCGAACCGATGAGCATCATCATGAATTTGGGCATGGCGCCGGGGTTCCAGCCGGTCCGTTTCTCGGGGCAGAATCAAATGAAGATTCCGACGTCGATGAAGGTAGAGTGAGTGATTCCTGCCTGAGCTCATGCCATCATACTCACTCCGGCTGAATGTCTGACCTGACCTGTTCGCTTCTATCTACAGTTACGTTCGGCTGTATCAACCCGATGGACAGGCTTCGCTCATCAGCTGCGACCCGCCGGATCATCCAACTTCAGACGTGAGTTTCGACGGCATCCGTGCGGTAAGCAAAGTTGCTGATTCAGGCTTTCGATCTTTTGTTCCGCATACACACAGTACATCAATAGTCATCAAGACTTGTATCTCAACCACGACTACTTGTCCTTCAACCAGAGCCAGCACAAATGGTCGCGGAACAAGATGACGACAGGCTGCTGATACCTGTGCTTTTGCTTGACCTCAGTTTTTTGGTGCATCTTCGGACTCTCTCGATACTTTGGCTATCACAGCCCGACGGACTTGCGCACACGGATCGTTCATTCTTTCTCTCCTTCAACCTCTTCCGAACCTCGGACACGCATACGGATTGCTCTTTCCTTTTTACTCCCGAAAATACCAACAGAAAACGGACTAATCACAACACATCCACACTTTGCGCTCCCCATCTGTCTCGTCGTACATCTCTTTTCCTCCCACCTTTTTCTCGCCCTCTCCAAGCAGCCCTGTCCTTTGTTCAATCTCGTCGCATCGCAATCTACACTCGGCCGCAAAGGACGAATCCGCTCTCTCTTTGAACCTTTCCTCACAAGACTTGATCCACCGACCCCCAGCCCGACATACAGCGTACAGGTCTCTAATACAGGTCATGCACCCTGGGCACTCTCTTCCCTTCATCGCACCCCTGCTCAGACACCTGGGCCCTCTGCTTCATCGACTCGACATCTACACGGCCATACTGGCAAGACAGATTCGAATGGGTACTCTGCCATGCCGATGTAACCTTCCCGCAGCATCTTCCGCCACACGCCCAACCTCAGGTCTGAAACATAAAAGATCTCCAAGTGGTGGCTCCCTCGAGCCTCGATCCCGAGGATCCACAACCGCTAGATGTCGAACCCTCTTCTCTCCCATTCTCGTTTCCATTAGCGCTCGTAGTACTCTTGCATCCCTGCGAAACCCTCCTCACTTTCCTTTCTTGTTCATCTTCTGATGTCAACTACTCCTCTCTGTAGCAAAGCAGGCCCCGTCTGACTCCAACAACAAAACAAAAAGAATCGCAGCCCATACAGATCCGTGAAGACAGTTTGTGAGTGCGTCACACCATCATGGCCACACGCATGGGCCCTTGGGTATCTGTGCTTCTGATCGTCGGGTGGAAGAAGGTCTCCTGTATCAGACGCTACTCGCAAGATCTGCAGTGAGGTCTACCATCGTCATTCGCGGATCGTTCAGCGTACTGTGGTGTCCACATCGTCCCGGACTTGCTCGTCGTGCCATGGGTCCCGTATCAAAGGGGGGACAGTCCCGCTCAAGACCATCAGATGGGTCATTAGAAGAGCCTGATCGAGGAGTGGGCTGACTGTCCATCGAAGGCCCGCACTCACCTTCCCTACTCACTCCCTCTCCCGATCATTTTTTCCGCCATGATTCGCTTGAACATCTGCAGTGTCTCTTCCTCTCGCCTTACTCCTGGCCAGTGTCGTCAGCTTGTCCAGAGCCGCACCCTCTTCCATCAAACGACGTCAATCTCGATGCAGGCCTCGGTCTCTTCGGCCGGGCTGCTGCTCAACCCCCGGCAAGCACGCTGTTTTTCCCAAATGCAAGACTGGTAGCTGCGGCACTGTCGGCAGTTTGAACCCCCGAACCAGCCGAACGTGGCCGCTGACTGCATCAGCAATGTCTTCTCTCTCAACCAGAAATGTGCCGACCGACAAGGACGTCTCGGAAGAAGCTTGCTACACGGTCAGCTACCTCACCGACCATATAGGTGTGTGTGTGTGGGCCGATTCGATCCCGGTCAAGTCCTTGTCAATCCCGGCGACTGCAGATCACGCATGTACAGTGTTTGCACCAACCGGATCCGCGCCGCTCACAGCACCGTCGGAGTGAGTGTGTTACGTGCCTGCCTCAAACGGGCCTCTTTTTCCTGAGCATCATAGCTGATCAGAAAAAGTTTTGCCTCCTACTGCTGTTCTTCCTTAGGGGCCTTGCCGTGACCGACATCAATGCACCGCTGATCAGACGTGCAACGACAACAGCTCGGGACTACACCTTCTGCCCGACCGGTGGCAGCATCGCCAGCATCTGCACGCCTCAGGGTGGAGTGTGATGGGTCCCAAGAATCTACGCCCCTTTACAACAGCCGCAAACAAGGCAGAACTCAAGATGCGAGGGGACAGCTTGACGACCCAAGATCACGTCTCTGAGTCCACTACTCGCCCACCATGCCTCCGCCTCGCCTCATTTGTTACTCTATAGGATCTGCACGTTCAAGAATATGCATCGCTCATTTGGTGACAGCCATTCTTTCGTTCCTTGGGAGTGTCCTCGAACTTGGATCGCTTATCATACGTCGTGACATTCTTTGTCGAGGAGTATCACGCAAGGTCTGCTCGTCCCTACGTTTCGCGCCCTTTTCTTGTCACCGGGCCATGTTGAGATTCTGGGGCCGGTCAAATACATCATTACAAGATCTCAGCCAGGGCCTCGAGCACCTTGTCTCCGACTTCCTTGGTGGAGGCATTTCCTCCGAGATCCTTCGTCCTTAGTCCAAAGCCATTGGCAGCGACTTCCTGCGTGTCGAGGACGCGTCGGACAGCCCTCTCGATGGCATCGGCGCCGGCTGAACCATGCTGTCCGAGAGAATATCTGAGGAGGAGAGCGGCAGAGAGAATGGTGCCGATGGGGTTTGCAATACCTTGGCCAGCAATATCGGGTGCCTGGAGAGGTGAAGCGAATGATCAGCATGAGTTAGAAGACATGAAGACACGTCTCAGTCAGAGCAGATGCTATGAGGACTCACCGAGCCGTGGATGGGCTCGTACAGACCGAGACATGGCGAGACACCGTCAGGCATGCCGGAGAGAGACGCAGAAGGGAGCAGACCGAGGGAGCCGGGAATGACAGAGGACTCGTCGGAAAGAATATCACCGAACATGTTTTCAGCTGCAGAGGTGATGAGAACTTGTCAACAAAAGAACGAGGCGCAAGATTTGGCGCCTAGACTCACTCAGCAGAACACCGTTGAGCTTGCGAGGGTTGGAAACCATGATCATGGCAGCCGAGTCGACAAGCTGGTGGTCAAACTCGATGCCCTTCCCAGCAAACTCCTTCTCCAGAGTCTCAGTGACGACCCGACGCCAGAGCCGAGAGGTGGCCAAGACGTTGGCCTTGTCGATAGAGTGAATCTTGGCAGGAGGGTTCTGCTTGAGCGCGAGCTGGGCAGCAAGGCGGGTGATGCGCTGCACATCGGCACGATCGTAGACCATCATGTCGGTCGCCTCTCCATCACCGTTAGGGTCGTCCAAGTCGGCCTCCTTGCGATCTCCGAAGTAGAGACCCTTGACCAGCTCACGCACGACAATGATCTCGGTACCCTTGGCAATCTCCGGCTTCAGAGGCGAGTGAGAGAGCAGGGATTCGGAGGGGAAGAGCGCCGGACGGACGTTTGCGTACAGGTCGAGCTGCTTGCGAATGGCGAGAAGACCCTGTTCAGGGCGGACCTTTCCGACTCCCCACTTCGGGCCACCAACGGCACCAAGCAAGATGGCATCGGCCGCCTTGCAGGCCTCGAGGGTGTCTGCGGGCAGAGGCTCTCCAGTTGCATCAATGGCGGCGCCACCGAAGAGCTTGTTCTCGAGCTTGAGAGAGAAGGTGGACGACTTTTCGCTGATCAGTTGCAGGACACGCACGGCCTCGTTGGTGACCTCGGGTCCGATGCCGTCTCCGGCGAGGACAATGATTTTGAATTCCTTTCTGTGCACATGCGAGCAGAAGCGGGGTATACTGTCAGCTGCAATGCCCCACCGCAACAAAGAGCGCCGAGTCACTTACTTGGACATTGTTACCAGAGCTCCTTGTGGACGATGGCAGTGGGCGGTAAGGTCGACATCGAGGGAGAGGGACGATCTTCTCAGTGGAAGCCACGTGAGAGCGGAGTGACTCGGAGGCTTTTCCATGTGGAGGGCCGAGGATTCCCACGCTCAGATCCCAACATGCTCACCTTCTGGACGATTCAGCATGCATGCAGACGCAACAGTGAACGAGCTCACCATCAACCGAGCTCTGTCTACGATGTTGGACCACTTCACTATCCTCGCCCGGAACGGCGTCGTGATCTGGCAACACTCCTTTGCCGCCACCTCCGGAAGCAGCAACTCAAACACAGCAGCCATCAATGCACTCATCTCCTCCGTCTTCCTCGAGCAGCGCACCGGCGAAACACGCTTCGACAAGGACTCATACACCGCACGGTGGTCCTTTGCAAACGATTTCGACGGTCTCACCTTCATCGCAGTCTACCAACGCATTCTGCAGCTGACCTACATCGATCAGCTGCTCGCCTCCGTCCAGGAACAGTTCACCGCTCTCTTCGGGCCGTTGATCAAGACGATCCTCTCGCCAGCCAATGCTGGTGCGATTACTCCCTCGCTTCAGGCTCAATTCGCATCGGCGCTTCAATCGTGGAACCAAATCTTCCTCGCCACCCTCAGATCTCTCGAGCGAGCGCATACACACGGCAAGCGCAACATTACTCCCTCAGCTGCTGCTTCCTCAGCCGCAGCTGCAGCGAGCGCGGCTGCCCTTCCACCTCCATCACCCGGCGGCACCCGTCAGGGCAAGTCGACTGATCCAGTCGATATAGCCAAGAACGTAGAAGCGCTCAAGGCGCGGCTCAAAAATACTGACCTAGGCGGAGGAACGGGGAAGAAGAGTAAGGGAGGGAAGGGCAAAGGAGGAGGAGGCGGCGCGGGCTCAGACAAGAGCGGCACTAGCACCCCCGGCGGCGCAGACTCGCCCTCTGTGGGCGGTGCCGGAGGTAAGAAGAAGGGCAAAGAGATGCGCAAGTGGGCAGAGGACGGGAGCGCAGTGACTGTCTCGCAAGCGGCGGACCTCGACTTCAGTACGGCTGCGGGCGATAGGGATGCGGTTGCCTCTGACAGTGTCGCATCTAGATGGGTGGACCAGCGCAGCTTGGGAGTCAAAGGCTCAGACGGAACGTACGAGCTTGCTGATGTGGAAGGAGATGGGGAAGCGGGCGACGATGACGAGGAGGACGAAGCTGAGGAGGAAGATGAAAGCGCGGGGGCGAACGGACTTCAGAATGGCAGTAGTAGCAAAACCGGCTTCTTCTCCAGACTTGCAGCTGCATCCACGGGAACGTCTTCTGGTCTGTTCTCTCGCCTCACAGGGTCTTCCTCGCGGCCGCTGACGGAGGCCGACTTACAGCCGATCCTCGACAAGATGTCGTCTCACCTCCAATCCAAGAATGTCGCGACGGAAGTAGCCTCCCAGCTCTGTCTCTCTGTCAAGCAAGGACTTGTCGGTCGTCAGTTGGGCACATTTGCCTCCACGAAGAACGAAGTGAAGCGCGCGTTGGAGGGTGCGATTGAGCAGATCCTTACACCGAAGACCAGCACGGACGTCTTGCGCGAGATTTCTGCCAAACGTCTGGCTGCGAGGGCAGCGGCCATGGCCTCAGCAGCTGCCTCAGCTTCTGGTGCTACGAGAAGCGGAACCAACGCAGACTCATTGTCAACGACGACAGACCCATACAGCATCTGCTTTGTGGGAGTGAACGGGGTCGGAAAGTCGACCAACCTCGCCAAAGTCTGTTTCTGGCTACTCCAGAACGATCTTCGCGTGCTCATTGCGGCCTGTGACACTTTCCGAGCTGGCGCGGTGGAACAGCTTCGCACACATGTGCGCAATCTCGGCGCGCTCCGCGTAGGCTCGCGTCGCGTCGATGGTCGGAACGACGATGGCTCCGAATCAACTGAGGGTCTGAAGAGCAACATCGAACTCTTCGAACAAGGCTACGGCAAGGACGCAGCTGGGATCGCCTCTCTCGCTCTCTCGCACGCGCGCAAGAACAGCTTTGACATCGTCCTCATCGACACTGCCGGCCGGATGCAGGACAACGAGCCGCTGATGCGCGCGTTGGCAAAGCTGGTCAGCGTGAACAAGCCGGACAAGATTGTGTTTGTGGGCGAGGCGCTGGTGGGCAATGAGGCGGTCATGCAGCTCAGAGGATTCGATCGGGCATTGAAGGACTTTAGTGGGGTCAGCAATCCGAGAGGTCTGGATGGTATGCTTCTGACCAAGTTTGACACCAGTGAGTTCAAATCCCAGTCCAAAGATAGGGATCATGAGCGATCGCATGGTGTCTCTGACCACCACTGGTTCTGTGCGCATCAACAGTCGACGACAAGGTGGGGACAAGTCTGACTGCAACTGCGGTCACGGGCTTGCCAATCTTCTTCGTCGGAGTAGGGCAGAGCTACACCGACCTGAGAACTTTGCGTACGTGCTTCCGCCAACATTTGTCTGGGTGAATTAAATCATGTGTGCTGATCTTTCTCGCTTCTAATCTGGCTGACACAGGCGTGAGACACATCGTGGATGCTCTGATGCGGGATTGAAGACGATCCAGACCTGCTCGCTGCTCTTACCAATCATGTACATACAGATCAGAGGCGCTCAACCGCTCGCTCTTAGATAATGCTCGATTGCCAGCCTCCTGAGAGGCACTGTGCTACCTTTTTTTAGTGTCCAGGACCGGCTCCTGATGTGTGTCCGACCGGCTCGAGGAACCATTTATGATTTGTCGCGAGAGTAGGATGTCATCCTCGTGCCATGTTGGATAGCGGCTTCCCGTCAAAGAGGATGAGAGGGCTGTCGATGCTGCCGGGTAAGGGCTCCTCGCCTTCTTCCTCCACCTCTCCTGCTTTTTGCTTCCTCCGCCTGATCCGTCGCGTAGCTCGGAATTCCAATCTTCCATCCAACATACCTGCCGCGGACAGGAGTGCAAGATTAGGCAAGGCTGCAAAAGGAGGAGACGAAACCGTCTTGTTTTTTGACGTTCCTGATTTGCCGGTGGATGCCTGCTCGTCCACCGATGTGAAAGCTTCCAGGTCGGGACGGATGTTGAGCAAGAGGAGCGGGAAGGGGGAAGCCTGGGCGTATCTGGCACATGCACTTGAAAACCCAGTTGAGCTCGCAAGTATGCCGAGGAGAGGAACGCGGTAGATGGCAGAAGGTGGATGATCGGCTCCGTCTTGCTCGATTGAGGAAGAAGGACGGTCTGTGTCTGACGAGATCTGGACAAGATGTTTGTCGTGGCCACCATGCGATGAGCCGCGCACGAGTCGCGCTTCAAAGGCTTTTCGATAGAGTGTACCTTCAAGTTCCCTGAGGTGTACAGGCCCTAGACTGCCTTTGCTAGGGGATTGATACTTGCACTGGACCATGACCCGGATCCTGCGTCTTGATGCACCCGCAGCCGATGCTGAATCTGGCGGCTGCTTTTCTTTCGATACTGGTCCGGAGGGGTACCACCACCAACCGGTGAGATCGACCCCTCTGTCGCCCGACCCGCCACTCCGTTCCAGTGCATGCATGGCGAACGCAGTACGAAGAAGATGAAGTGTGATCATTTCGAAGGCCGTCCCTTTGGCTACTGAAGAGAGAATAATCGACGAGACGTCCGTGGCTTCTTTGAACTTGCTGGTCATTGCTCTGCCTTTGCCCTTGTCATTTTTGGCAGCCGTCTCCTGTGTTGACTGGCTAGAAGTTATGGTTTCATCGTCAGAAGCCCTCGCCCGTCCGGCCTTGTCGGTGGGATTGAGTGCGATTGTGAATGCCTCGTTTGATGTCGAGTTCTTGCGTGGGCGTCCACGAGGTCGTTTGAGGGGCTGTTCCTCGTCCCTCAGGTTGCACGAGCTCCAGATCTGACGAGTCAGATCTCGGCCTTTGAATGGCTTTTGAAGAGACAAGAATGTCCTCGATCCCATCCGACAGCTCACGCACGCCATCTCTGCCCTTGCGCTTCCTGGGTCCGACGGGGGGTAAAGGTGGGTAGGAAAGGAAGGAAAGTTACTCAGTACTCGTACTTGAGCCGGGAAATCAGTGACCTCCCTTTGTCTCGGCGTGGGAAAGATCGGCAAGATTGGCGGAGCGGTTGCGATAGGGGGGCTCGCGGTTTGGGCGGTATCAGCGGTCGACCACCAACCCACGACTGGCTGAAGCAGTCCGCATCGTCGCTCAGGCTGCTTGTGGCAGTCAGCCAACCAATATGGACGAGCAGGCAGCGGTCACTCCAGCGTCTGTGCTCCGGAGATTCCTTTCCATCGTGGAGCCGGCCTTGGTGTGCCATCTCCCGGCGGAGGACCAAAGCTGTGGGAGCCCAAACCAGAAGACAGACACGGTGGAATCGACACAGCATTCCGATCTTGCCCTCAGCGAATGGGAGCTTCTCTATGCATCACACCCAGCAATTGCCTCCTTCCAACCTGCCGACCTCGCACACAGCACGGAACACATCATCGTAGTGCGCACACATCCTGATCCGGCAAAGCCACTGTTCTCCATTCAGGCCTACTTGCCCAACCTCTCCGCTCGACAATTCTGGACCCTAATGGCTGAGAGTGAAAACAGAAAACTGTGGGACGGTTCAATCCAGACTGTCGAGATCACCCCTCTCGAACAGGATCGGCTGACTGCCACTTGCGGGAGCAATGCGCGGCTCGAGGTTCTGTCGTTTGGTGCCATCTTCATGGTCACCGCAAAGAGAGATATGGTCCTCATCAGCGTTGATGCCCAGCTACCGCCACGAGCATATTCAGATCAAGCTAGCGAATCACGAAGGGAAACACCACTCCGGCTGATGTCTGCCTCACAGTCGGTCGTTCACCCTGCCTTCCCGCCTCGCAAGAAATTCTCACGGTTCGACCTGGGGATTGGCGGCTTTCTAGTCGAAGACCTGTCTCGATCCGATGGCTCAGGGAATGGCATCATGATCACTCAAATCTCCGATCTGGGTCCAGCTGCGACTTGGCTGCCAGCCTCGATCATCAAGATGGTGGCCAGCACGATGGTGCCGAGGTCGATTGTCAAGATTGCGGAGCGAGCTCGGCAAACCATCGTGCCGCCGGAGCTGTGTGCGGAAAAGGGCGCATCTAGAGGCAATAGCAGTCCCGATCTCGATGACAACAGTGCTCGACACATGCGACCGATAGGACCTTATGGTGAAGTCTGGGAACTCGGACGGAGACTGCCCGCCCTGATAGTCGATCCCCAACGTGTCAATGCGCGTCCCGTCCGATCGTCTTCGGTGGCGCATATCAAGAGTGACAGTTCAGACGTCACGCCAGTCAGTTCAACCCCAAAACATCCTTCCGCCGCAATGTCTTGGGTGGAGGAGTCAGCACCGGTTTGGCTAGAAGCGGACACTAGTGCTGTTGGAAAAAATCCAACCTCACAACTCCGAGCATCAAGGCATTCCGTCGGAACAGCAAGAAGCACGAGAAGAAGTCCCTCCTCACACAGAATCTCCATCGTCGATTGCAAGAGACCGGCCTCGCAGCTCCTTTGTTCCAACGAGACCATTCAAGAGGACACCTTAATACCAGAAAGCGGCTCGCCTGCAGACGAGAAAGAGGACGAGGTCTCGATTCGGTTGGCGGATGCACTCTCCGACGAGCTCGACCGAATCATTCTCGAGACAGTCAAGACGATGCGAATGAACTCTGATCTGAAACGCTCGACGGCGAACACGGCATCGACTTTGCGTTCGTCCGCTTTTTACACAGCTTCCAGTCTGCCCACCGGTCTGCCCAACGAAGTCGAATTTGCTTCCCAGACGAGCACTCTCGAGCCTCGCCTTCCGTCGGGAAGCGCAGAGGCGGGCGATCGAAGAAGTCGACGGGCCGCATCGCGCAAGCTTTTGGACGCTTCGGATGTATGTTCGATGCTCCTTGCTCCCGCTGCATATGACACACCGACCAGCACGAGGCCAGACGAAAATCACGACCGTGATCTTGCTCAAGAGACAGTGACAGCGGAGAGCTTGAAGCGACAGAGTCTTATTCTCGACGCGTGCCATGCGGAGGCCGCGGACCTAGTCCGTGCCACAGGACTTGTGGAGGATGAGAAAGCTGACGATGCGAAGAAACCCGAATCGTCCGTGGCAGCTGGATCGTACTGGTCGTCTTGGTGGCCGTCATTTGGACTGCTGCGGGGCGTGTTCCCCGTCATCTCATGGGAGTCGCATTGACTTGACATAGTGCACAAGATACATCCTTCTTCGCGCACAAACACACTCTGCGAGACTTTTCCCCCTCTCTTTAATCATATCCCACATCCACATGCCGGAAGGACTACACGCGCTCTTGAGGCCCGATGAGATTGTGGAAACAGCGCAAACAATAATTCAGGACCAATTTAGATGCTGTCTTCAGATTGCATGCCGATGCAAAGCGAAGTGCATTCTGTGGATCTACCAGGGGAGGATACCGTCCTTTCCCCCCTCATCGGTGAGAAAGCCCCCTGCCTTTGCATCTTCTTCACCATCGATGATCCGCACAATGAATCTTGCCGCTTCCGCCGTAGGTCGTGCGCCTTGCTCGGCCGTGTTCATCGGGCTCAATTCGGACACGGTGAAACCGGGATGGACAGTGAAGATCTTGACTCCGTGGGGAGCGAGCTCGAAGTTCAGACACGCCGAGACCATGTTGAGCGCGGCTTTGCTGGCCCGATAATGCGGCGCAGCCAGCGTGTAGAAGGGGTCCGTCGGGTCGAGGCGAAGAGAGATGGAGCCGCCTGCGCTAGAGATATTGAGCAGACGAGGAGTACTGCTGGATTTCTTGAGGAGGCCACTGAATGCGTCGCTGGTGCTCTGGACCCCAATCACGTTTGTCTCGTACGTCTCGCGGAACATGTGAGACAGTGGCGTCTCGGGTGAGAACCAGCCGATACCAGCGTTGTTGACGAGGACGTCCAAGCGGCCGTGGGTGGCTTCCACGTGTCTGGCAGCCTTCTCGATGATATCTGGTTTGGTGACATCGAGCTCGACGACTTCGGCGGATCCAGGTGCTGAAGGAACTCTCTTGCGTAACTCGGCCAAAGCAGCTTCGCCCTTGGCGACAGACCGACTGGTCAAGATGACGTGGTTGTTTGCGGAGGCTTGGAGGAGCTGAGAGGTCACTTCGAGCCCTATGCCGCTGTTGCCTCCGGTGACGAGGATGATGAGCTTCTCGTCTGAAGACATGGCGGATGCGACTCAAAAAGATTGTGACTGGATGGGGAACAGATAGTCTGTGAGACTGGAAGAGAGAAGAGGCGAGCTGCGTGAAAGGGAGGTCGAAAGCGCGGCCTTTTTATAGCCTGCGCTGTCGAGATATCTGCCAGAGGAGTCTTTCGTTCCCGCGCAACATAACACTCTGTGACATGCTCGAGAGCGTCGTGGACCGGCCCGAGTGGTGCTGGCGTTGAAGAAACGCCCAGTTGCGGGAAGTCAGCAAGGTCTAAGCTGCTGTTGTGCGGTCATCTTGTACCTCCACAGCAAGGGGCACCGCGGAGGTGGAGTGCAAGAAGGTGGAGGGCGCGATTGAGATGACGGGAGCGACCACCCGAGCGCAGTAGCATATGGTCATGCACGAGAGGTCAAGTGGAGGAGAAGCCCGTCGCAAGAGTCTTTACCTGCAATTACTGATCGCATTCTCCCTGCGTTGGACGAGGAAAGCTGGAGCCTGGACGAGAGTGATCTGGTGTCCTTTTACCAAGATCAGCGACATGCAAGGCACGAGTGTTCTCGTAGCCACCTCGCGGAACTCTGCCCGACTGAATCCCGAAGGGAGGTCGGCCCTCGCGTCACTTTCCTACTTCAAGCGTGAGTGTTACATGATGAGCATTGAATTGAACCACCGCTCAGGATGTCCAGGTTGTGAGAGGTACAGATCTGAACGCTGCTCATTACATGAGCCGTATCTACCAAGGGAGCAGGCCGACCTTTCCCTCTCTTTCGGTGAGATAGCCTCCCGACTTGGCATCTTCGTCACCATTGATAACCTTTACGATAAAAGCCGCTGCATCCGCTGTAGGTCGGGCGCCGTTCTGAGCAATGTTCATGGGGCTCAGATTCGAGACGGTGAAGCCTGGATCGATGGAAAAGATCTTGACTCCGTGAGGAGCCAGCTCAAAGTTCAGGCATGCGGTCACCATATTCAGCGCTGATTTGCTGGCACGGTAGTACGCTCCACCTGCCATGTTGTAGGACGGGTGGGTCGGGTCTAGACGCTGGGTGATCGAGCCAACCGAGCTGGAGATGTTGAGAAGCCGAGGCGTGCTCGACTTCTTGAGGAGAGGGACGAAAGCGTCGCTGGTGGTTTGGACACCAATCACATTGGTTTCGTATGTCTCACGGAACATCTGAGGCATGGGTGTGCCAGGTGGGAAGGAGGCGACGCCGGCATTATTGACGAGGATGTCCAAGCGTCCGTGCTTTGCCTCTACTTGTTTGGCCGCCTTGTCGACGATGTCTGGCTTGGTAACGTCAAGCTCGACAACTTCGGCCGATCCAGGTGCTGAAGGGTACTGTTGTTGCAGGTTTGCCAGTGCGGCTTCGCCTTTGGTCAGCGATCGGCTGGTGAAGATGACGTGATTGTCAGCAGAGGCCTGGAGGAGCTGAGAGGCAACTTCGAGACCGATGCCGTTGTTCGCTCCGGTGATGAGGATGATGGTCTTGTTGGCGGACATGATGGTTTCAGGTCTGGGGTCCTCTGTGAAGAATAAAGATTGGGAAGGAAAGGATGGACCCTGTGAGAAGAAGAAGATCAGCTCGGTGCGACTGTTCGCGATCGTTGGGGACTCCTTTTATACAGCACGAGTCTGGCCCAGTCCACTGGCGCTGTGAGAGTGCTGCGCAGGCGCAACCAGACGCTCACACCTCCGCAATCCGCAGCTCTGTTGAGGGAGGGTGGAGGAAAGTAAGTAGCAGGGACTCCAACACACTCGGAAGTGGGAAGCCGGGGTGGAGGAATCGGAAAATGCATCTTCTCGACAGATTCGTACGGGAGCAGTGCTCCGAATCGGCCGGGCGGGGGCGGACTGGGGTCTTCCAGATTCTGACCGGCTAGAGCAGCCAGACCATCCCAACCCACCCGGTCTGTCTGAGTGGGAAGTTGAAAGTCGGGAGCTCGGATCGCAGTGCCTCGTGGGGAGCGAGAGAGAGAGAGTGACCACGTGATGATTACAGCCGGCATGTATTGGGCAGCACGCGTACTGTAGCTTGCCAATCTTCCTGTCGGTCTCGTCGATCATCCTTGCTCATGGGTTCCCAAGATCTTGCTCGCGAGACTGTTTTGTTCCCGCCCACCTCCCCGGAGACAGCCTGCCCTTGCAGCGCATAACGGCGCACCCATGCTGGAAGGAGTATGTACACGCCTGTCAATTCCCTCCACATCGGAGAGTAAGCCGCCCTTGCCTTTGCATCTTCTTCACCATTGATGCTGTCACATCTTGTCGGGACTGCCATGACCACAGCCACGGCACGTTGAACAGCTGCGGCTCCGTGTCGCCGACGGACTTGCGTGGTGTGTACAGTACGAGGATGGATGGACTGGAGGTGTAAGGCGGTGAGTGGAAGATCATCCGGCGGTACCTTTCGCCCCCTTCGGACTTGCGGCAACAACGTGTACTGTACCTTGTTCCTGGCTCATTCATCAGCCTCAGCCTGAGCACTGAGCAGAGGCCGACTGCGGAAGCGGATGCTCTGAACAGCGTGCCAGAGTCCAGCAGAACAGCAAAGGTATAAAAGCTGACCCATCCTCTGCATGCCCCAACTCAGACACCCCATCTGCTCACCCACCTCGTCTCCCATTCTCTGTGCTCTAGTCCTGTGCTCCTTCGTCTCCGTCTCTGCTCTCGGCCTCAGCCCCCTTCTATCAAGAATGCACGCTTCCATCGTCCTCACTGGCCTTGCCGCCTTGCTAGCCACTGCCACCGCCGCCCCTCTGGACACCCGCCAGAATCTCAACTCGATCACCTGCACCGGTCAAGTCATCACCGGCACCCTCGTCGTCCGCAACCCGGACCAGAGCACCCACACCGCCTCCTTCGTCCAGGGCGACGCCGACTCTCAGGGCCGACTCAAGCTCACGACCAAATTCAACGGTACCCCCGCCCCGGCTTCCCAGAAGTGGCAATTCTCAGTCTGCAACAGCGACGAGTACATCATCGGGAGCAGGGCGTACGAGGAGAAGAAGGAAAGAAGCCAGCCGCAGAGCACACAGTACTCCGGCTTCCTCTCTCCCATCAACCACCCCAACAAGGCGCTCGCAGTAGGCAATGTCGCACACAAGGGCAGTGACTCGTTCGGCGGCGCCACCTTTGACCTCGTGAGCGATGTCAAAGCCTCGACCAAGTTCACACAGACCAGTCTGTCCGAGTGGTTCAATCTGTACAACAACGGAACCTTCTACACGCTCGCCTATGGCGGTCGGGAGGGAGGTCTGACGGCTGGCTTCGGCTACTCTCCCATCTCCGTCCACTCGGGCGATTCGATCTTTGTCCAGATGAAGTACGTCGAGACTGGCCAGCTGGCTCTGTTCGCCAACTACTACGGATACGCACTGGAGCTCCACCCTTGAGAGGCTCTCGGCGCGCGCTGTATTCAAGCTGATACTTAGAGAAACCAGTCTGTTCTTCCGCTGTTGATGCTTTCGTTCATATCGTTTAACCAAATATCACACAGACAATCGTAGTTCGCCATGCTTGCTGCATAGCTGCCTCCAGAGAGAGTGGTGTTCCAACCACGGGCTTCCCTTTGTGTGGAACGCTCCGAGGCAGTAGTCGAGTCTAATTTGGCCGTGGAGGGGGCCACACTTCAGTCTGATGAACCAGCCAGAATGTGGTTGGCTAACCAGCCACGCTCACCTTCACTACTCACCGGTTGTATCCAAACACCTGCAACACCAGACACAACACAAAGCAGTCAGCAATGGGCAGATTCTCCTCGCGAACGGCTTCTACTCGCAGGGCAACCGCTGCGCCCGTCAAATCAGGTGAGTAGCAAGTCTAGTCTGGTGCATCTGAAGGCAGCGGGTGAGCAGCTGACTTCTTCTGATATGTCCCTCAGCACCCAGATGCCGCAACGGTTGCTTGGACCCGCAAGACCCTACCCTCCGCGCTCTCAAGGCTACGTGCGCTTGCCCTCGGTCTAGACCTACCTTGTCCAATGGTGGGTATCTCGCTGCTGTGGTTGTGGTTGTGGTTGTCGTTGTGGTTCTGGTCAACTGATGGTCATGTATGCTTGCTTGCTTGATCAATCTGGCTCAGAACTCACTCAAATCACGGACGATGCTCCCCCTGGCCCACCGGTGTCGTCGGAACAGACTGCTGTGTCGCTTGAGGTGGTGTTGGCTGCGGCCCAGGCTGCCATTACTATGGCAGATCATACCGAGTTGGACGAGGCAAACAGACAACAGCACCCCGATCCTGGTCCGCCCCCGCCACTACCGCAATTCATGTCCATGCTTCAAGCTCAATCTCAGGGTCCCATGCGCGTGAATGACTCTAGCTCCCAGGTTACGGTTCGTGATGGCCAAGATTCCGATGAAGGCAGTCAAGAGGAGAGCCTCCCACCCACACCCCGAGCCAGTCGAATCATCGCCGCAGCGATGGCCGCTCGTGCACGCAATACAATCAATGACACAATACCTGAGACAGATTCCGAAGCGGAGCACGATGATGATGTGGTGGAGGAACAAATCAATGCCGAAGAGTCCAGCATGCTGCGTGAGTCTCCACGACGCTTCCCTTTCCGCACAACATTGGGACTTCACTGACCTACTTCATTGCATTACATCACCTCATTGTATTGACATAACAGATGATGCAGGCACGAGCAAGGTCTCCAAATCAAAAGTGGCAATGACAGATGCGGAAGGAGCGAGCTTGTGGTGTGAGTCGCTGAAGGCAGATCGTACGTTGCATTGCTTTCATGGTACTTAAATCATCGTGGTTTTCCTCTGCGGCTCTGCATTCAATCGTTTGGACTATGCAGTAGACCTAGGACACGCGCATCGACACCTGAAGGACAATGTCAAGTTCGAGAGGAATGTGGAAGAAAGGAATCGCATAATCAGGCGCAACCTTTGGAGGATCACGCGATCGGTCAGTTTCAGTGTTTCACTCGCGCTTCCCCTCGCAGATGTCATTGACATCACAAATCTAGTTCATTCAGATTGCTGAGTTTGGAGCTCGCACTGGGACCGCAGTGTTCTTTGCATGGGCCAATCTCGAACCAGGCAAACACAAGAGGCAAGAGATGGTTTATGCTGACCCCATACTCTGCGATTCATCTCGCCCGTCCCTTCACAAAATGGCCCACACCATGTTCAAGCTTTGGCAGACTGAGACGGATATCTATCGCGAAAGTCAGCGTGTATCTGCGATGAAGCAGCTGCAGGAACGACAACAATGGCAACAGAAAGAACTAGAGATGCAGACAAGGATCTCGCAGCTTGAAGCACAACTACAAATGCAACAACACGGAGCTGCAACATCACAAGGACTATGGTCGGAGACGACCTAGGTGAGCCGAATGTCTGACATTGCGGGTCAGAACTACCCTTGCGGTTCAGGGCTAAGATCGTCTGCACTGCGCTGCCTATTCCAGATCATCAAGAAGTGTCGGACCAGCGCAAGAGCATGCTCTTGAGAGCAATACGAGACGGATCTCTTGAGTCTGCCTAGACCTGCGTTGCCAGATTCGGCCGCGGAACTGTTGAGGTTATGTAGTGACTTGTTTGTGCCCATATACGTAGAGAGGAATGAAGCTGCTCCACACTTGACATGACCATGCTGGTGCATCTGATCCACAACGAAGAGCGTGTTCTTGAAGAAGTCTGGCTCTCTGCTCAGCGCGTAAGGAGCCAGTTGACACGCGAAATCGTAGACGATGACCTTGGGGGCGACTGGCCAGTAACAAAAGATTGCTGAAAAAACATCGTTGCGCCCTTCGGCTCGTGGTATGACATGGAAACCAAGGCAGATCAGGTGCGGACACCAGAGCGCCATGAGTCCTCCTGTACGTCGTGCCTGGACATATTCGGAATAGTACTTTCGACACTGAGATCCAAAGGTTCCGTCTCTGCGCTGTTGTGCCTCGTCGGCAGTGTCTCCTGCAGGCTTTTCGCCCATTCGCGGATACAACGGTCGATCCCGGATCTTTGCTGAGCCGTAGTGAACGCCTGATTGGTAGAAGGGGGCAGTGATGGAACGTCCTGCGGCGGAAAGGGCCACAGGCGATGATGCTGATCCGATATTGAGAGCGTGAGGCTGAAGGAGACTGAGTTGGTGTGAGACAATGGCCATAAGATCTCTTAGAAGAAACCGCAACAAGGACAGATCAACACCAGAAGGGATGGTCAACCGCGAGACTGCTGCAAAGTCATGGTAGGCCAACATCAGGAGGCCAAGGCTAGGGCATTGCTGAGACAGACTGGTTGCGTGTCGCGAAAAATCTTGAGAGTCCACAGCTGTCGAGTCGTGCGCCAACACCTGTAAGAACTCAAAACACAAAGGTCTGCAGAGCTGCAGAACACCTTCCTCCGCGGCCAAATGCTGAAGAAACAACTGCCAACGAGCACCAATCTCTGAAGAGATTGAACAGTCAGAGCAAATGGAATCCAGCGCACGACCAAATGACCGAAGGAAGCTGAATTGAGACTCGTGCACCTCATTTTGTTTGACAGAAGCAAGCACCGTAAGAAGCTGAGCCTTGGCTGTGTACCGGGCTGGGACTGGTGGCATGATGGTGGACGCAAACTGGCGCACCTGTTCTCGTAGGTAGGATAGATGGAAAAAAGGTATGATCCGACCAAGGCGAGCGTGATGGTTGATGTCAGAGCCGGGTGTAGTAGGAGGAGATAAATGCTTGTGTTGAAGGCGCGAGTTGTGGGCGAGAACAATGCCATCCGCAATGACAATGGAAGGGCAAGGACCGCAACGCAAACACGAAAACGGCACATCCTGTTGTTGAAGTTTCAGAAAGGCAAAGAAGATCTTGTTGAAGGTTGACCGCGTCACGAAAGGTTCAATGCACCCATGTTCAACGTATGCATGCGAGATGTTTGTGTGAAAGGCCGAGAGAGGAGTTGAGGAGGAACACATCTGGGAGCTGTATGAATGAAGAAGCTCATGAGTGAAGATGATGTGAGAGTTCCAATTGAACAACCCCAGTGTGCCAAGATCTGGTCCTCTTGATGTACGAGACCCAACGCGACCACAAGTGCACGACTGGACTTCGATCGAAGCGGAAAGGACTCCTTGACTGTGGTAGATTTTGCACGACTGAGCAAATGATGGTTGAGTTGGATCGTAGAGCGCACCACAGTCTGTTCCGCATCGCCCTCGGCCAGCAAAAGGTAGCAGAGCTGGTAACGTTGTAACTGGTGTGGCAATCGGATTTTGCAGACGTTCCAATCGTGTTTGCGCGAACCTGGGCAAAGCTACAGGCATGTATGAGCATGCTTGCTTTTGATAGTGAGCTCGAACGTTGCTCTGGAGTACTAAGGGCAACGAAAACAAGAGATCTGCTCAGCTCATGCCGCGCAATGACAAGGTCAGAGCTGACCTACCAGACAGGTCCTCTTCGTCTACTTCTTCCTCGTCCAAGACATTGAATCCGAGCGCGACCTCTAAAAAGACCCTTGCTCTCCCTCGGTGTATACAGGTGCTTGAAGGGAGTGACCGCTGACTGCAACTTCGGGCAGAACATGTCCATCGATCGGGGCCAGCTAGAGCCACAATACACCGCTTGTAGTCATGCTGAAGCAGTTGAGCACCACTTGTGCTGTTGGAAGCAAGCACGGAGACCCAAGACGATCGTCCGTGGAGGCTACCTGCAATCTCAATTGCAGTAGGAGATCCTGAAAAAGGCCAAGACCACATGAGCGATCCGCATGAGCGCAACCTACATGCTTGGGCTTGCATACTCACTGACGGATGATATAGGATCCAGTTCTTTGAACTGAGACTGACTACTAGCAAAGAGCTGCACATGAATGCACTCTCGATGCTGTCTTCCTGCACCGCAGTCGCATGTGAAGCTCGACCCGTCGAGGTCCTCGAACAGAACAAGGTGACACCAACGGCCAGGCTGTAACAGAAACATAGAGAGAGCAAAGGTGCACAGCAGCAACAACTCGTCAGCGTCAGCCAACTCGAATGGAATGATAGTCACATCAACTACAACGTTGACTCACGCATGGATACCCCTGCTCCACACTCTCAACCACCCACGTCCGCACATCAATCCGGACTAAAAGACATAACCTTTCTTCGAACACCAGACGCTTATACTCTTGAATAGGAAGTGTAACTGCAGACAAGTTCAGATCGCGGCTATCCTCCCCCATGTCCATTATTTCCGTATTTCCGTTGTTGCTATCAAAGTCCGAAAGCAAAAGTGGATCTTCATCGATGAGCGCCTCGTTTTGAAACCGCAGCGATAAAAATGGATCTTGAACATCGAAAGAAGGGCTCTGAAGAGCCGATGTGGAAAGTGGATGCGGAAGACTCGAGGGCGCCATCACATGCGTCTGCCGATGGACTGGCTGTCGTCGTGTTTGTTGCTGCCTTTGATCAATTCGCTGCTGAGAAGTGGCAGATATCTCCAAAGGGACTGTATGAAGAGGATGGCCAGCTAGTTGCGTGTATCGGCCTGTAGCAGGAGACGCGGAGTTGGTCCAGAGACTAGATGTTCTGCCAGTCGCCGCAAAATATTCATACAGACTGCTGTCAACCGATCCGGATGGCAGCTCTGGAGACGTTTCGAGCGGGTGGCGAGGCTGCTGACCGGGCATCTGTGCTACGTCAAAATCGTTTCTACGCAACAACTAGGGAGCGAGAGGCGTACAGGTCAAGGGCCGGACAAGTAGCAGTGATTGACCGTTGCATTCCCACGGTTCAGCACAACCCTCTTGCTCACTGCAAAACGTGTGGCCGGTTGTTGAGCCAAAATCTGGCTGGTTGACCAGCCACAATTTGGCCGGGTGTTCACATATCAAAGTGGTTGGACCCACAGCCAAATTCTGCCCGCAGTCTATCCGGAAGGAGGTCGATGACGATGAGCAACTGCTTCAAGCATGGGGCAACTACGAGTACATCCTTCCAGACCAAGATGCTGAGCGGCTTTGATATCGCAGCAGACAAGGCACCGCAGCAGCAGCAGCAGCGGCAGCATGTCTGGTCGTCAGCAGCAACAGCATACGAGGCCCTCGCTCTCGTCCGGGCTGCACTCACACACCCCTCGTCCTCGTCCTCGTCCTCGACCTCGGCACTCACAAGATCCAGCTTTGCTTCTCTCCATGCCACCCTGCATTCCGCAGCCGAGGCATATCTGTCACATCTCGTGCCCTCAACGTCATCAAGACACCAAAGACTGATCCATGAGCGCTCTCGGTTCCATGTCAGCCGCACCCAGATCGCCAACACCCTCGCCCAGGGATTCCATATACCACTCCAGGGAAACAACGGCCTCGGCCCATCACCTCCAGCGATCGCTTCTGCTGCTGCTGCTGCTGCTATACCTCAAAGCGCATCAAGAAGTCGCGACCAGCTTGCGATTCCAACAGCACTGTCCCAGCAGCTGTACTCGGCTTTGCATCAATTACATCCGTCCAGACCGGCACAGCCACCCGATCCTGGCCGTCCAGCCTCGATGCCAGCAACGACAGCGACAGAAGCACCTACAGCAGACACCAAACCATCTGCAGCACCTCCCAATCTTTCCCTTCCCCTTCAACCAATCCCACAAGCTCCCTCTCCGCGAACATCCGCCGCACTCGCTACCCTCGCGCTCACCTCCCTCTCCAACATCCTCACCTCGCCCGCCCGCTCCCTCTTCGCCTTTGAAGTCTTTGCCGAGCACTTCGACCTCGACCGCGCCAGTGCGGGTGGTGGTGGTGGTGGGACCGAGGGACCAGCGGGAACAGCACCGTCGCCTGCAGGTGGAGTGACCAGTCCCTCTGTCGCCGTCAGTCCTGCCGTCTTGCCCCCGGAGACGGCCGACGGAGGGCGGGCGGTGAGTGTGATCATGATTGGTGGTACCGTGCTCGTCGTAGACATCGAGGTCGGAATCAGACCTGTTCATCATCAGACGGGAGCAGCAGCAGCAGCATCAGATTCGGCTTCGGCTTCGAAGAGTGGCTCGGTGCAGGATGAAAGTGCTCGGCTACCAGCTTGGGCGAAGGAGAAGGGTCAACTCTCTTGGTTGCCCAGTGTACATGTCAAGATCACCTTTGCGACGGATACGTCGTCATCGAGCGCGGCAAACGGGCAGGCTATCAACGAGCATTTGGAGTCTGAGCTCCAAGCAGGTCCGACGACGGATCCAGCAGCGCTCGCGGAGCTATTGAAACGACACGTCGAAGTGCTGGCTCAGCTCTTGCTCCTTGGCTTTCCTCTCAGTCTCGAGCTAGGCCAGGATCAGAACGGAGATGCACCCCCCGATGAGGACGTGGTCATGTCAGAAGCCGCCGACACACTGCAGCAGCCAAATCCCGATTCAAAGCCTGGGTCAACATCGAGTCCGTCTCGGCACGAGAAATCGGCACATCTTCTGCACATTGCTTTACACAGCGATGCGAGCTCTCGCGCCTCGGATCCTCAAGGACTGGATCCATCACTAACGAAGACCCACGTAGGACTATACGGCGAAGAGTACTACCTGCTTGCGCACTATCATCTGCAAGCATTCATCTTGCTTCTCGGGAGACTCGCACGCCTTGACAAGGAGCGGGCTGCAGCTGGGCCCACGGTGGCTTCGAGAGCGTGATGCCGCAGCCAGTGAACAACATGCACGCGACTCTCACCTCATTCAATCGTGTGATACAGATTTCAGAACTGATCTCAATACACTCGATACTTGCGCACCACCATGTGGACAACACATATGTACGTATGAGACGGCAAGAACGGGCTCATGAGGTTGAACCCACTCTCTCTGAGGAAGACGGACCGAGCTCCCTGTTTGAGGGCATCCTGAGAGCGTCATGAACGAATGGGGCTGCCATCTTTGTGCTCGTGCCTGCCAGCGCACAGAGTTCCGAAATGAGAAGCTCGGTCAAGATTCGGCGGACCAGACAGTGGGAAATATGCTGACCCATGCGAGATTCCGCACAAACGGTTTATTCAACAGGGACCAGCATGGTTCTGTCACTCCGTCGCTGCAGCGCCTGTCTGTAGCTTGAGCACAGCCCCAGATGATTCAGGCACGGGGATCATGTTCATAAAGTCGGATGGTCTACGGTCCACGAAGCAGTCGCGGTTGCCACGAAAATGCTCGAGAACAGCAAGTTTCTCATTGACCAAAACACATTCGTGCTGGAGGGGGCGGCACAGATGAACCATGTAGGAGGCCAAAACCTGGCGTCCGGGACAAGGACGGCACAGACCTGGCGCGCGATAATAGCCGACGTGCTCAAAGACGCTGCCACACACCTCCGCACCATCTACCAGCTTACCGACAGCTTTCTCCAGCAACTGCGACCTCTGTGTCAATCAGCTCAAGGTCGATTTTCGAAACCCAGGGCGCTCTTCGAATCTTCGACAAGCGCAACTCGATCGACTTATCAGCTGCTCGATCTGGTCCAGCAGCTCGAGCAGAGCATGATCGTGCTTGAAGAACACGCTCGGAGCTTCGTGGTTGTCCTGTCCGGATTCAGCGATGCGGTTCTCGGCTTCTGAGGCGGCGCTCTGAATGCTCTGTATGTCGGCCTCATTGTTGCGGAAGTATGGCGCTTCGAACATCACTCACAAACGCAGCCTCTCACTCACCCTGCAGGTCGTTGTTGAATGAGCTGTGTCGGCTGGATGGCAAACGCAAACCGCTGCTGTCAAGTCACGCTTTGATACCAGCCACAGAACACTTCACGGCCCCACATCTTCGGTAACCGGCCGAATCCTGCACTTTGAACCCGAGAATACTTTCATGAAAACCAGATTGCCGAGATGAGGTCGGCTTTCAGATGAGGGTGACAAGGTGAAGAATTGCGGTGACGACTGGGCTCCACATTACTGGAAGCAAGGTATATAAGACAGGAGGCTGTTGTGATTGCAGCGGCAGCGTACTTCCCTCCTCTTGTTTTGTCTGCGCTGCACCTATCGTTCCACATCATGAAGCTTGCCTCACTTCTTACCATCTTTGCCCTTTCTAGCACTGCCGTGCTGGCGTTCGTGAGTATTCCGCTGTACGGTTGCTGAGCTTTGGGACCTTCTGTGGCCCAGTCCTGAATCTAATCTATGCTTTACCTATGTCAAGGACTGCGATTCGCTGTGCGACCCCGGACCTGATTGCTACGATTGCGAATCGCGAGTGAGGTCGTGCTTGAACAAGTGCAACAACTGCAAGAACTGGGACTGTCCACGATATCTTGATGTGCAGCACACGCAAGTCAGTGTTGTCTGGACCCGAGTCTATCTGCATTCCACATCAGCTGAAAATTCACAGTCTTCCCACCGTCCTGCTGTCACTTCCACAGAGCTGTGACGTTTTCAAGAATCCTGCCGAGAAGGCTCACTGCCTGGGCTGCCGCAATCAGTGCTGCGTCGGTGAAGGACTTGGTCGAAGCTGCTGCCCGCTCGATTCATATCGCTGCTGGTGGTGATCTGCTCTTTCAACCACAAAAGCGGCCCGTTGCTGTGGATGTTGAAG
Organism: Tilletia setariae; assembly: GCA_023634365.1. Taxonomy (NCBI): domain Eukaryota; kingdom Fungi; phylum Basidiomycota; class Exobasidiomycetes; order Tilletiales; family Tilletiaceae; genus Tilletia; species Tilletia setariae. Next base: position 149,499 of record JAMJXE010000018.1, read on the forward strand.
GTGTCGTATCCGTCTTTTCTCAGGCGAAGCGATCAACGAGCTTTGTATACCTTTCTTTGCTCCACCATCAAGCCGTGGGAAATGATCATCAGTGCAGGCTGGTCCGCGAAGGACTCGAGTGTGACCGGCAAAATATTAGAGCCGCCTGCGCTGTCGAGAATCGAATCGAACTGTTTCATGTTGACCATTCACACCTCCATCTCCGTCTGATGCTACGCTACCTCCGATTCTCCCGCCTCCCGCAATTGTATCTTCTCACGAGCATCAAGATGGCCAAGGCTAAGAAGAAGCCGTCCGCGAATCCACCCGATGCGAACGTCACAGCAGACAAGACAGATGCATCCGGCTCGATACCAAACAAGGCAGATGGGTCAAAACCAGCCTCCACAAAGGTCCAGGAGCCGATCGATACAGCAGCCTGTCCAGCTGATGCTCTCCGTGCTCACCTCTCGCAGATATTCGCGGCCATCAAACGTGATCCGAAGGCTATGGAACGGGTCTCGCTAGACGTGTCGCACATTGTTCGAGACACGCACGACCAAATCGCTGCCGAACTCAACTTTGCAGTGAAGGCGATCAATCTTTGCGCGCAGCTCGAGCTCAAGCGAGCGCAAGACGATGTCAAGAGGATCCTCGCCGTCTGTCAACGCCAGATCGAAACTCAATTCACGTCTGTGCTACATGAATCCGGCAAGCCAAACATCGTCACACCGTTCTCGCCCATCGCTCGTACGATTTTGAAAGACGCTGCGACACAGGTCCAGGCGTCACTGAAGTCGGCCACGACCATCCTCGAGAAGCGCACCGATTTCGAGCTCAGGCAAGCGTACGACAAGATCCAGGCGCGACTCACAGCAGGCCAGCACCAGATCGACCCTCACCTGATCTCCATCGTTCGTAGTCAGTCTGGGAAGCTGGACATGTCGAAACAAGCGGCGGAACAAATCGCAAAAGTGCTGCGTCAAGATCGAGAAGACACGGCAGCTGCCCGGGCTGCGGCATCGTCGAAGAAGGCGTCGAGCGATGCATCGGACCGGCCCCTGGATGGATGTTCAGAGGAGTCGATGGCGCAAAAGCCGAAAGAGTCCGTGGAGGCAGCACCCAAGAAGCACTCGCACGACAAAGCATGGATTGATGCATCGTGAGTCGAGACACGATTGCAACTGTATGCGCGTACTTGATCGGCTGACACATGCTGTCCTTGTTTTTCCAACCACTAGATTGAAGACACTCGAGACTGTCAGCGCAATGGCCCAAGGCTTTACCGCGGCTACCAAGCCTCCTCCGAAGCTGCCATGGGCTGAGTCTGCTCAAGCAGCGCAGCAGAAGGTCGCAGCCGTCCCTGCTCAAACTGAATAACTCCGATCGCATTTCAAAAACGTCCAAGCTCAGCCAGAATGAACCTCTCCCACGCCAGAATGTCGCCACCACACATGTACAGTACATTTGGCCAGAATGAAGACCACCGAAAATGAGCTCTCATGAAACCTAGAATCTCCGAGATGAGCTCAGGATCCAGATGAGGGTAACAGCGTGCAGATACTCAGTGGCGGCTGGGCGTCGCCGGATAGAGCAAAGGTACTTAAGCAAAAGGCCGTTCAGCTACAACTGCAGCGTGTCCTCCATCATCTGCGCTGAGTGAAGCATTACACATCATGAAGCTTACCTCACTTTTGCTGCTACTTGCCCTTTCTGGTACTGCTACACTGGCTGTTGTGAGTATCACCCTGCAAGGCTGCTGAGCGCTGTCCAGTAGTGAATTTGCGAAACTTGTCTGTGCTCTAAACTGGATCAAGGACTGCGATGCGATCTGCGATGCGCTTCCTTGTTACGACTGCGAAGATCGAATCAAGTCGTGCATGGCAAAATGCAGCAACTGCGTAAGCTGGGACTGTCCCCGATATCTTGATGTGCAGCGAACGAAAGTAAGTATTGTTCGGAGTTGGAGTGCCTGTCTTCCCCAGCTGACACACAGGCTTTCCATCGTCTCGCTCTCCACTGTCAACAGAGCTGTGACGTTTTCACGAATCGTGCTGAGCGGGCACACTGCCTGGGTTGCCGTAATCAATGCTGCTCCGGTGAAGGACTTGGTCGAAGCTGCTGTCCGCTCGATGACTCTCGCTGCTGATGGTGACGCTCAACTTGTTTCCGCCCTCGAGGCGAGTTTGTTACCGCAGGCGTCTCAGAATTCCTGTCAGCCAGTGTTCAGCCTATATCATGAACGCATTTTGCATGCGTATTGTTTGTCCAAGCATCGAGCGTGGGAATATTCGGGCCTTTGATGGGGTGGGCATTATCCATCAAATTTGAGACATCTGACTGGTTCGAATTGCACTTCAAACGTGTCCTCCGCAGGCATTGATCTTGACGCTCGGTGAGGATCAAGCGGTCACGGAGCGTGTCTGCTCATATGTAAGCAGAGTGCGATCGTGTCAGTCCATAGCTTCAGAGTAGGAAGCAGGGCAGCAGACGGTCGCAGTCATCCCTGCTCGAGGTGATCAATTGGAGCTCGCAGACATCCAGACTCAGCCAAAATGCACTACTTTCAAGCCAGGATCGCTCATCACTCATCCACTTTGTCCACGGTGACAACAGCCGACAGATCCCTCATGAGGTCCAGACTTTTCGCGCTGAAATGGGATCCCAGATGAAGGTGATAGTGTGAAGGGTTCAAGTTGCGACGAGTCGCTACCAGAGTAGAAGCAAGTACTTAAGCAGCAGGCTGTCATGTTGCAACAGCGGAATCCCTGCCCCTGCCCCGCTCCCCTTTTCACCTCTTTGCTTTCGTCTGCGCTACGCCTACCTATCTACGCCATGAAGTTTCTCCCCCTTCTCACCATTTTTGCCCTTTCTAGCACTGTCGTAATGGCGTTTGTGAGTGGTTCCGCTGTACGGTTGCTGAGCTTTGGATCTTCCTGTGGCTTATTGCTAAACTTGTCTGTGCTTCACCTGATTCAAGAGCTGCCATGCGATCTGCGATTCACTTGGTTGTCACGATTGCGAAGATGTAGTCAAGTCGTGCATGGCGAAGTGCAACAACTGCACGAACTGGGACTGCCCACGCTACCTTGATGTGCAGCACACGCAAGTGAGTATGGTGTGGGGCTGATCTATCTTCCGCGTTTCCCCATCAGCTCATGCTTTATCTTCCCATCGTCCTACTGTCACTTCTACAGAGCTGTGATGTTTTCACGAATCCTGCTGAGCGGGCACACTGCCTGGGTTGCCGCAATCAGTGCTGCTCCGGTGAAGGACTTGGTCGAAGCTGCTGTCCGTTCGATGGTTCTCGCTGCTGGTCGTGAAACACGATCTGTTTGTCACCACGGACGTTCAAAGAGAATGGGTGAACGGTCTTTGCATGGCTTTATTTGTTCAGGCATCGAGCGTGGGAATGCGCCGGACCTTCACTCGAGATGGGATTCGATCAAGGTTGATATGTGTGTCTGGTTCTCATTGTACTTCAGCAAATTCGGAGCCTTGCTCAGGCTTTGGCATCACACTCAGATCCAATCGAGACCACATGACTGCCACTAAGGTGTCGACCCGCTGCTGGCTAGGACAATGATGCATGTGAATAGCTTCAGGTACATCATCCACACCCGGTCTCAAACATGGTTGAGCCGTCGGCGAATACAGATCTGTCAGATCTTCTCCAAGACCCTGTTGAATCCACCTTTCCTGTTGTTGACGAAAGCCGTCATGGCGAGGGCAAGCGCATACAATGTAAGTCAGCAGAGAGTTGGCCAAATGGAGAAAAAACTATCCTCTTAGATCAGCACATTCACGCACCTATTCATGTACTGTCTCCATGTGCGCTCCTTCTTGACATTGGATCCACCTGCCTCATTGCCGTTAACTTTCTTCCCCTTTCGCAAGAGTGATGCAGAAATAAGTCAGCCGGGCTGCCATTTTCAAGCACGACCTTCGATCAGAAACATCAGAAGCTTACCTTCGTTGTTACAAATCCACCGAACCCTAGCGCAGCCATCATAGCTTGGTCGGGGTCGTCCTCTTCAAGCTCGCCATCTTCATCCGCATTTGCTGCCTTTGTTGATCTCCCGGCCGATGCGGAATCCTTCGCCTGAGCTCTGCCGTCTTCGTTGGTCCGCCCGACGCGTGTGCCCGATGGGCGCGCGTCACTGTCGTCTTCTTTTCTTGACGATGACGAAGTGGTCACTTCTCGCGCTCGTCTCGGCGGCGGTGAGCCTTCACGATTTCTGTCGTATGCTCCCCGGTCTCTCTCTCTCGCCCGCTCGAGGGCATGTGATGATCGAGGTGGAGAAGAGTTGCGCTCGTACCGGTGGTGTCTGGGAGGCGACCGCGAGCGATCACGGTGGCCGTGTCTGGAGGCAGACGAAGAGTAATCCCGATTGTGTCTGTCGGAAGGAGGTGGATGAGATCTGGTGTCGTTGTAGTCTCTGTAATCTCTTCGTTCCCGTGGATCTCTGCCCGAGTTTGAAGCTGAGGAAGCAGTAGTCCGTGCGTGGTCTGGAGGATTAGGATCTCGAGGAGGTCGGTTCCAGTCTCGGTCGCGGTCGCGGTCTCGGTCTCGATAAGAGCTTGAGCCTGAGCCGGAAGGCCCTCCGTGACTGCCGCGTGCGGGCGGATGGCGGCTGCTCATGCGTGTTGAGTATGGGAATGCTGTGCAGATGATGGTGATGGTGGTGCTTTGCTGAGGGAGATAGAAAGTGTTGGGAAGACGAAAGACGAGCGTCTTGGTTTCCTGTTCTTCTTGACCTTCTTCCACCATCCTCTCACTCACCTCACACAACCCAGAGCCTCAGCGATGGAGTCCGTCATACCTCCGAAACCGGCCAAGAGGCTGGGGATGCCCAAGCTATCTATCCCATCCCGTCCCAGCTCTTCCTCAGGCAATCAGCCTCTGCACAGCTTTGGCGAAGACGCAGGTCAGGTCCCACCGGTGCCCACCCCTCCCTCCCAGTTTGGTCGGCCGCAACCTCCGACCTCTGGCCACAGCTCCAGCGGCAGCATCCACTCTGTCGGCACTGGCTCGAACGCAAGCTCGCCCTCTCATGACTGGCACCCTGGAGGATCCGGCATGCTCCACATTCCTTCTCAACAAGGACAGCAACAACCTCCAGGAGGATACAGCTCAACCTATTCTACCAATGCGACTGTCCGTGCTTCTCAGCTCACAGGAGCCGCAGGTGGTCTCGGCGCACACGGTTACAGCGGCTATGAGCAACAACGGTACACATCAAGCATGTATCCAGACACTGTTCCTCGTGTCGGAGGTGACTATGCTGACCCGGCAGCGATGACGAACGACCTTCGACGAGCGATCAGCGGTCTCAGCCTGAGCAACAGCATGGGAAGTCGTGGAAGCGTCGAGTTTGGCGACGAGGACCTTAGCGGACCTCTTGCAGACTCCAGAAGGAGCGAGCACGCCGGGCCCGAGGACAGCCGGCTTTCGGCTTCTTCTTCCCTCAACAGTGCCTCGCTGGGGGCGGCATCTCCTCCTGTGCCCGCACCGTTACCACACACGAGCAGTAATAGCAGCAGTAGTAACTCTCACCTGGCTGATTTTCAACGGAGCGCTTCTTCTCAAGGCGACCCACGGCGACCGTCAAACCCGAGGTCGCACTCTGCAGGCGGGGTTCAAGGTGACACGGCGGTCGGGGGATCAAGCTCGCATAGCTCTACCGCAGCGGGCACGCCCGAGGTGTCAGAGGCCGAAGATGAAATCGTCCTGGAGGGCAACTTGGAGATCTTGTGCCGCCTGGGCGAAGGCTCGAGCGGTGAAGTCCAAAAGGCACTTCACAAACCTACCGGCTTGCTCATGGCGAAGAAGGTAAGTTTGTTGTGCTCTGCTGGCTCCTCGAGACAGAGGTTCCTGTTTACTGAACCAGAATTCGGTCTCCTCATCGGTGGTTTGAACAGTCCATCTCGACTTCGCCAAATCCGGACATTCATCGGCAAATCCTGCGAGAGCTGTCCTTCCTCCGCACTTGCCACAGTCCGTACATCGTCAAGTATTACGGCGCCTTTCTGGAGGAGGAAGATACGCAGATTGCGATCTGTATGGAATTCTGCGAAGGCGGCAGTCTGGACGCAATCTACAAGAGGGTCATGGCGCGGAACGGCCGAACGGGGGAGAAGGTGTTGGCCAAGGTGGCTGAGTGCGTGCTGATGGGATTGGAGTATCTGCATGAGCGGAACATCATTCACAGAGGTGAGTTGGCTTCCCCCTTTCCGATGCCGAATCGGAATGTGCCCCTGTGCTGATAGTGGTGTGGATCCGACAACGAAGATATCAAGCCTTCGAACATTGTCCTCACGCGCAAAGGCGAGATCAAGCTGTGCGACCTGGGTGTGGCCGGCGAGCTGGTTGACAGTGTTGCGGGCACTTTTACTGGAACAAGCTACTACATGGCTGTGAGTTGATCTGATCGCTTGCTCGGCCAGAAATTGCACACACGCTCATGGCAACATGTGCGGTCCTTCTACAGCCGGAGCGCATCCAAGGTCTGCCAAACTACAAGATTAATTCTGATGTCTGGTCGCTGGGCCTGACCCTGCTAGAAGTCGCGTCAAATCGGTTCCCCTTCCCACCCGAAGGCGAACCACCTCTGGGACCGTTTGACCTGATCACGTACGTGATCGCGATGGAGATTCCCCAGCTCAAGGACGACGAAAGTGGTGCGGGAGGAGTGAAGTGGAGCAAGTCGATGCGCGACTTTATCTCGAGAACGTTGGAGAAGGACCCGGCCAAACGACACGGACCCGGGCGAATGCTGCAGCATCCGTGGATCATCAAGAGTCGGGAGCGTGTGCCGCAGCCGGACATTGGCAAGTTTGTCAGTGAGGTGTGGGGGTGGAGCCATGGCAACGGCGATGCTGCTCCTGCGTTGGGAACCGGGAAGGGAAATGCCACGCCGCTGAGCCCGTTGCCGCCCACATCCTCGTCGTCATCGTGAACAGTCGAGCCTTCTTGGGACTTTACTGTCGTAAGTGTACGTGACGACGCCCTGCGGGAAGGCGGATGCGTTCCTCTATTCTTCTGTGTTCCCCTCCAACTACATGTGTGATACCCTTGCCTTCCCTCATCCTCATCCAAAAGCTCACTCCATTCGTTGTGTCGCTCCCTCATTCCATCGCGAATGTATGCGCTTGCCCGATGGCCTGCCTTTTACCATGGAAATCAATTGATGATTTAAATCGAGCACTCTGGTGGCCGATTGCCAGTTCGTGCATGTATCTGACCTAACGCGTTGCATTTCCTGACCCAAGGACGCGTGGGATTATGGGGCAGGGGGAGGATGAGGTGGTGGTGGTGGTGGTGGTGGTGGTGGTGATTGTGGTGCGGCGAAGAGCGTGAGTGTGCTCGATGGCTGTCTGTCTGTTGCTCTCGACTGGCAAAGGTGGATTTGGTTCGCGTGTTACCCGAGGTTGTTGAGTGAGCGAGCAGTGGGTGTAAACTGTAAGCCGAGCATGCAATACGGGGACAGCACATAGTCTTAAATCAGGGCGGAGGCTGTTCAGCGGAAGGGCAAGAGGAGACAGCGCGCGGGCGCCAGAGAGAGAGAGCGCGCGAAGAGAGAGAGAGACGACTCAGATCGCGCGCACGTTACCAGGTGGCTTGGCTGTGATTCTCAGAATGATTTGGGCCGAGAGACAGGCCAGAGGGGGCCAGCAACCCCAACCCACGCTCATCTCCCTCTCTCCCCCTTCTTCCCGACCACCACCATCACCATCACCACTCCTCCACCTCAACGCCCTCTCACCCACCACCTTCCTGACCCTGAGCCTCATCCCAAGCTCAACAGGAGAAGGGACCGAACAACTGAGTCAGACTCACCAGTGAGCACGGCCGCCGTGTCGGTCCAACACGTGAACGTGAGTACTCCAACTTCCATCACCCTTCCCGCTGTCGTTCCCTCCTATCATCCTCCTCCTATTCTTCCCCACTGACGGACCACTTTCACGGCACCACAGACGGAACCCCTACTTGGTCACTTGGATTCTTCCTTGACTCCACGATCGCGTTCTCTCGGTTCAGCGAACCGACGCGTTTCCCGCCCGTAGGCCTGTCGCGCGACGTCACTCTCGATCATCGATCGCGCTTACAAGTCAACATCAAAGGATCCAGCCTTTGGCCGGCCCTCCTCAAGCATTCATCCGCTCCCATCGCGCCAACTGTCCAATACCCGCGTGAAGCGTCACCGCGCGCTTGACCGGGTGCCTTTTTTTTTATTCTCGCCGCGCACATCTTTCCCCCGTCTCACACGTCCAAGATCCCAGCATCACCTGACTCGTACACGGCTACCGGGACTCGACGCGACGGTGACGCCGATCGAAACGCGTCATGTCACCGCACGACTTATCCCACGATGATGATGTGCTCTCCGACATTCTTGTCGAGTAAGTCTCACCCATTCTGTCAATCAGACGCATGGTCCCGTCCTGATCTCTCTTCATCCTCTTATCGGTGTCTTTCAGCAATCTCGGCTATGAATGCTCGATCTCGACGCACAAGATGAACCCGTCCTACCGGGTTCTTCGCGTACATGCGTCCCTCCTTCGCGATCTGGTGTGGAACAGGGTCATCGTCGAACAGAGCCTCACCGAAGCCGTCAGCGATCTGTGCAAGTGAGTGACCACGCTGTTGTATGCGTTGTCATCCGCGATTCCCGCAATGATTCTGAGATCTGACATTTCCTACCCGTTTCGATCTGTGGACTCCTCCGTTAGCATGGGTGTCGTCAAGAAATATATCGCCGACAAGGACTTGCGCCAAGATAAAGCTTTCAAGATGTAAGTAGAGCCCGCTGCCGTCCCTTTGCCCGCGCTCAGGTCCCACCAGCGTGCTCAACGCATGTAATTTTTTTTTGGCGTCTTTCCCACCCACTGCGGATTTCCGATCGCCCTTGTTGCGTTTTTACAGGCACGCGAGAAAATACTTCGAGGCGTATCATCCTGATAGCGGCGTTGAATTCGTGACTTCGACACGCTATCAGCGCGCATCGTCACTGCTCAAACGGGCTGCCGCAGCTGGGTGCGCGGTTGGTCTCCGACAAGGGGTCGTCGGGCCGGCCTCAACAGCTGCAGCATCCACATCCGTTCAATCTGCCGGTCCAACTGCCCAGTCTTTGGAACCCTCCTCATCTTCCACGAATGCATCCATCACACCAGCTGTCACCGCCTCCGACGCGTTATTGGGCTCTCTAGGTCAGCCAAGCGAGGGCCTCATCCCTTCCTCTTCGGTGCCCCTAGGCTCGGACGAGAACCTGACTATCGGCGCGGGTGGCTCAGCATCAGCCAGTCCTGCACCAGTGTCAATCAAAGCTGAAAACACGAGTGACGGGACTGGAGGTACCATTGGCCAAGGGTCAAGTGTTGACAGTCACCTTCCGTCAGCTTCCTCCGCAATCGAGCAGCACGTACCAGACGTCAAGCAGGCTACAGTCAATGAGCCTACTGTTGAACAAGTGTCCAACGTCCCAGCATCAGGCTCCCACGCTGCATCACAAGAAGTTGTGGACACGGTCATGAGCGACGCGTCGCAGCACTCGGCATCATCCTCAGTCCTGCTCCCTCCTTCTCAGGACGCGTTGTTAGTCAACGGAAACACTCCAGGCACATTGAATGGCAGCCGACCACCCCTATCCCCGCCCGCTGACGCGCAAACCCAGAATGGTGATGCCGAGGCCATGGCCCTGGACACAACCCCCACAGCTGCACCAGCGCAGAGCGCGGTCAGTAAAGGCAAGCGGCGAGCGGTGGCGGACTCTGCAGCAACACCGACTGGGTATGTAAAATGCTCCGGATCTCTGCCGCTGAGCTAGCTGCTGACCACCACCCGTCCCACCTTCTTTCTTCCTAATAGCGGCAGCAAGTCAAAAAGCACCGGCAACGGCAACAGCATCACGGCTCAGTTGAGCTCTTTCTACACTGATCCGTTCAGCACACACGAGAAAGCGGACATGGCTGTAATCGCGATCAAGCCGTACAAAGAAGGAGAGCTGATCGATGGTCTGCGAGGCGGTCTCAAGGATCTCAGCAAAGAAGAGGACGAGGCTATGAAGATGGAAGCTGCTCAAGCTCGGGAACGGCTACGACCCGGACAGATTGCGGCGACGGCGGCGCCGGCACGCGACTTTAGCGTGATACGGAGCGCACAGAAGGGGTGCAGTCAGCTGCTGCTGGGGCCGGCGCGCTTCGTGAATGTAAGTTCAGCCGATCTGACGGGTGTTCTGACGCGTTCAGATCCGCTCATCGCTCTTTCCGCCTACCGGCCAAACATCTACTTACTCCAACTTCTACGCGTTTCGTCCATTTACAGCATGACTGCAATCCCAACGCTGAATTCTACCGGACGGGCACATCGATATCCTTCCGCGTTCTGAGACCCATCGCCCCCAAGGAGGAGATTACATGCTTTTACGGTGCCAACTATTTCGAATGGGAGAATGCTGAATGTCTATGCGAGACATGCGAGCTAGAAGGGAAGGGCGCATTCAAAGCCCTCGTCGGCACCCCCTTCTCCACCCTCTCCGGCGCGCAGCACCAGGATCTGCAACAGTTGCAGGAATTGCAGCAGCAAAATGCGGCCATGTTCAGCTCACCTGATCCCGGTGGCTCTGGAGGCGCGTTGGATAGCGGTCAGCTGCACGAGCGCTCGTCTCCAAATCCTGATGGTGTCGCCGCGTCGGCGGGAGGAGCTGTCGGGGTTGCGTCATCACCACAAGCGTCGTTGGGAAGCGGCAACGGAAGTGATTCAAGTACACATGGCGGCGCGACTGGAGGGATCAGACAGGGCAAACCATCGAGCGGGGTCCCAGCAAATGGTTTGCGTCGATCTTCGGCGCGTGTTGCAACCGCGCTCTCCGCCGCGGCCGCTGCAGCCAGCCGATCGAGGAGAACCATGACACCCAGCGGGATGCCGTTGCCGTCTTTGTCGGCGTCTTCATCTTCAAGCTCGAGTCGGAGACCATCTCCGTCCATGGGTGATCTGGGCGCCGGGGCGGAGGCGCGGAGCAGTGCGGAAGTTGAAGGCGGGATCGGGTTGGGTATGACGCCGGACGCGTTTGGCTACCATGCTGTCAGTGGTGGGGGCGCGTATATGAAAAGCGGCAGTAGTGCCAGCCAAGGCAGCAACGGCAGCGGAAACAAGGTTCTGTCTCTCGTCTGCCAGATATGCCAAGACCGTTACGACGTCCATACGACATGGTACGCGCCTCAGCATTATTGCTCTCGATGCCAACGTCACGAGAAGATCTATCGGGCACTATGGCCCGTTCGAATGGGCCAAGTCGCATACGATGCGCGGCAGGACTTCTTGGAGAAGAAGCAAGCGAAAAAGGAACACAAGGCGGCGAAGAAAATACGCAGCAGTAGTCAAGGTGCTGGGACAGAGGAACGAGCCAGCAAGAAACAAAAGCTCTCTGGCTCTACATCGAAGAAAAACTCATCCGCTGCAAAGAAGAGCAACGGAAAAGGCAAGGAGAAGGCCAGCGGAACCGCAAAGGCTTCACCTGCTCCGTCCAACTCGAACGCTTCTGCATCGGCGTCCACCACGGAATCCATCGACTCCGACAGTGATTCGGATCTCACTGACCTCAGTTCGGACGAGGAGGAGGCTCATGTACATTTTCGCTCGAGCAGTGCTGCCGTCCAGCCTCCTTCCTCATCGAACGCGAAGACGATCGTTGAGCCAATGGCGAACGGCACGAATCCTGCTGCAAGCTCAACTGTTAACATGACGACACAATCCGCTGGGTCGGATTTTCACAACATTGCTGATGGCGTAAGCGCAGCTGCAGCGGGCAGCATACCTGGCGGAAACGTCTCCGTCGAGGATGCCGCCAAAGCTGCAGTGCTGTCTTCGTCAAGAGAAGAGGGTCTTGGGGCACGCGGGGCGGTCAAGCTGGAATCTCTTTCTGATGTGACCAACACGCCAGGTTCAAGACAGGTAACAGAAACAATAGGTACGACGGCGGTGCCCGCACCAGCATCCTTGTTCACAAACTACGCAAGCCGGTATGGTCCGACAGGCAAAGCACCTCGCGAGATGCTGGATTTTCAGGCGCGCCGAAGGGAGAAGCCGGAACCTCCCTTGACGAAGGCGGATGATGAGGAAACCCGGAGAAGGAGCTCGAGGAGACGTAGAAAGACATCGACTAGGACGACAACGCTGACTAGTAGGAAATCCACTGGCAGCTCGTCGAAGAAGGTTGGCGGCAGTAGTCGGCGTGACAGAGAGCAGGGCGCATCGCGAACTGGTGCGCCTTCGTCGACATCAGGCCAAACTAGCACGAAGCGCCGAAAACGACAAGATTCGCTCACGTCGTTGGACTCCTCGCGAGGTTCTTCTTCGTCTCGCGACTCGAGTCCGGCAGGTCCACCGGTGCTAGGCAAGGACGCGAATCTCCAGAACTTGGCTGGTTTCTGGGGAGCAACGGACGGAGAAAGACGGGTTCGTAGACCTGTGCTGACGGGAGGCGTGACCAGCCTGCTGGATCGACAACGGGTCGAATCTTCGGGTACCAGTAAGAAGGTGCTCAGAGCAGCCGCAGGAGCAGCTGTGGCCATGGCACCGGCCTCCAGGAGGAGGCGTAGCGAAAGCGTCCTGACAAAGATGGAGAGGCAACCTGGCGACATCAAGCCACCTTCTCGGACAAGCGTAGGCAAGAGCGCAGCCGGCAGGCGCTCCCTGGACTCAGTTGCTCTTACGAACACCAAGGTGCTGGCTGGCAAGTCGAAGCAGGCGGTAGATGGCGGACTCCAACCGCTACGAAGCTCGAATCGTCAAGCCTTGAGACGCGACAAGATGCTTGCAGCTGAAGAGGATGACGATGGTGATCAGGAGATGGGCGATGAAGATGAGGAAGAAGAGGATGACTCTGACGGCTCTGACGAGGAGTTTGATGAAGATTCCGAGATCAGCTCTGTCAGCAGCGGCGTAGAGACGGGTCTTTCTGAAGAGGCTGTGGCCGAGGCAACAGCCAGCGTGCCTCTTTTGAAGAGTAGCAGCGCCAAGAATCCGCGCGGAGGACGGTCTATCGCTATCCTGTCCTCCTCGGATGAAAACAGCAGTGACGAAGAAATGGCGGATGCGGACGACAGTACTGAGCGACCGTCTTCATCGCGATCGAAGAAGAAGCGCTTCGTGTTTTCGAGATCGTCCTCACCCGTTCCGGTCATTCCCGGTCTTGCGACCAAAGGACCCGAGCGGACCTCGAATGCGAATCTGGCGCTGGCTTGGAGTGCAGGTATAGGTGAGGGCTCGAAGCGTACCCGAAAGCCCGTACAGAGAGACTCGCCCTTGATGCCCGGTGGGCGAACCTCTGGTGCCAGTGGCACAGCTGCGGAAGCGGCACGAAAGGGTTCGCCCAGTGTCAGTCTGGGAAGGGGCCGCTCTAGTGAGACTCCGAAGCCGACTGCATCGTCCAGCAGCCGCTCAACGCGACTACGCAGTGCCTCAATCGCTGGCGAGGATGACACGCTGGCGGACCGGAAGAGGCGTAGCCGCGACAGTCCGGCAGCCTCGAGCTCCAAGCACGCCGGTGCCACAGGCAGGCAATCCTTACCTGGGGCGTCGGCGGCTGATGGACGTCAGATGCGACCTTCACCGCATGTATCGGGTGGAGTGATGAGATCGGTTTCTACCACTGCGGTTGCGACTGGGCGAGGTACACCGACGAGTGGACCATCAGTAGCTGGAAAGTTGCCGCCTCTCGGCGGACCAAGGTATGACCCTACGTTGCGGCGGTACTCTTCTTCATCGAACTCTCAAGGTCCGGAATCTCCGGTGCCCACGTTGAAGCCGTTGCCTTCGCCTGCGAATCCACCGGTACCCGGCTTCCGGCGACCTGCGTCTCCTGCTGCCTCGACCTTGTCGCTTCCTGCAGGTGTGCCCGGCCATGCTGGAAGCAGTTCGCTGGCTGGAAGTGGGGGAGGAATCGGGGTTGTCAATGCTGGAGCACGGCCGGGAGGGCCTCCGAGGAAGAATCTGCGTTGGGGATCGGGCAAAGTGTCGCACTCGCGTCCCTCGCCGCACCTGGTGGGGGGACCTCTACCCGCTCTTGCGACAGGTTCAGGCGCGCCTGCCAACAGCAACAGCACCACCACCACCACCATGAAGGGATCGACGAGTCCGATTGGGGCAGCAATGACGCCTGCTTCGTTCACGGCTCCGGCGAGGACGTCGACGATACCGTTCCCTGTTCGAGAGGCGAAGGCGACCTCACCCTCGGTGCCTGGGTCTGTGTCAGTGGTCAAGGACGTGGGCCCTCCTGCGGATTCAGCTCTGGCGGCTGGGTCAGTAAGCGGAGGAAAGCCCTTGGGACCTACTCCGCCGCATCTGCCCGCGACGTCAGAATCGATGTTACCAGCATCAGCAGGCGCTGACCCGACAATCACGCCCAAGGTGGAGCCGCTCGCGATTGAGACGGCACCTCCGGATGAGACGAATCTGACGAAGATGGGGGCTGTGGACCTAGGCACCCAGGCGCAACCAAGCTGATCGCTATATCGTGCCTGATTCCTCACGATCTTGATTGACGAACGACAACCTGATCCTTCTCCATAAATCCTCACTAACACACCTCTTCAACTGTCAAACTGTTCACCTGGCTCAATTCAAACCTCGATGGTTTCACCTTTACTGAACCGATACCACATCTCAATCATTGGACAAACAACATCGATGGACCCGCTTCTCCCACTCTCTCTCCCTCCCTCTCTCACAATGACATCCCCTGGACCTGGTCAGCTCTGACGAGGACCGACACCGACACCAGAGACCGGAGCGGGTTTCTCGGAAATGGAATCCGCAACACCAAAATACATTCACCAAAGAGAACTGCCAAGGGTCAGAGGAGGAGCGTCAAGGACAAAGGCAAGGGTCGGTGGTCAGACACAGAACCAAAGCCACCCAACTTGCATGTAATCTTGTCCTGCCTCCATACACAACACGTACACGCGCACACGCGAATCACTTCTTGGAACTTTTTGCAACGTGAGCCCTTCCTAGGGTGTCTGGGAGTCGAGCTCGTCCGCCCATCAGCCAAGGCCCACGTGGGCTCCTGGCTGGAAGCAAGGCAGGGTTCTGGGGGGTTTCCTTTTTGTTTCTCCGTCCGTGCGTCGTCTGCAAAGAGACAAAGGGTTGCTGGGAACAGGCTTGTCGGACTGGAGAGACTCTCAGTCTGATTGGCCGCCGAAGAATGACCGGGCCTTTGTTGCAGACAAACTGGAGCTGATTCATGGAAAGTGCTTGCTTCAGGAACGAGACCTGCGCGATGAGTGGAAAGGAGTGTCAGCGTTGATAAGCCTGCGAAAATATGTGACCACGTCGCCCGTCCTGGGGTCGAGACCTTGGACAGGGCCGCAGAGACTCCGAACAATAGTCTTGCGTTCTATGACGTTGTACGGCAGAAGAGGGGACTGAGACTTCACGTCTAAGACTTATTGAGACGCAGCCGGGAATCGCAGCCTCCAGCCAGCCAGCCAGCCAGGCGCTCAGGGCCGGGCGCGAGGGCTGTCGGTCATCACGTAGCCGTGTGTGTGTGAGAAGGCCTGGGAGAGAGAGACGTCTCAGTACTCTGGACTCTGACAGCTCATCGACGGAGGCAAGGCGCTTCCATCAGACGGCAACCATCCACGATCTCTCCATCGGCCAGCAGCCTTGGTTCAATCACCTTGCCCACCTCCATCATCAGCATCGTTCATCTGCGTCCACTCTTCTTCTCCAGCAGGCCCCCCGCGGCGCAACTCGGTGCGTGATTCTCCATTCCAACCGGGCGTGTACAGCAGTCTGCTGTCCAAAGCACAGCCAAGATGACGACGGAGGAGACAAACCTGCCTGCCACTCTCCAGGCCGACGCTCCGCCCCAGCTCTCTCTCGAGGCTGGTCAAAAAGAGGCAGCAGTCACCGCCGCAACCAACATGCCACCCCCGTCGATACCTCCTGCTCACAGCACCCACGATTCACCAAGAACAGCAGCCAACCCTCCCGCATCCTCTGCAGTCCCGTCAGCGACCTCTGGTACTGGAGCTCATCATCACCATCATCAACATGCTAACGGATCCTCTCACAGAAGCGAGCGTGATCCAAGAGAGCACCGCGATCGAGACAGAGAACAGCGCGAGCGAAGATCGAGGAGGACGCTGGGTGACTATGCGCTAGGAAAAACGCTAGGAGCTGGCTCCATGGGAAAAGTCAAGCTGGCGGTCCGGATGGGAGGTGCCGAAAAGGTAGCCATCAAAATCATCCCCCGTAACACCTCCGTACTGCAAGCTCAGAGCCAAGCCAAAGCAGCAGCAGCAGCCCATGCTCAGGCCGTCGCAAACGGCGAAGTTCCTCCCGAATTTCCCATCAGTCCCGAGGGCAAACCGATCATCCCCGGACGCATTCCCTCGGCCGAGCTTGCCCGTCTCGCCGCCAAGGATGCGGCCAAGGAGGTACGCACCATCCGCGAGGGATCCCTACAGCTCCTCTTGCACCATCCGTACGTCTGCGGCATGCGCGAGATGATGATTCATACCAACCATTACTACATGGTATTTGAATTCGTCAACGGCGGACAGATGCTCGACTACATCATATCCCATGGCCGATTACGCGAACGAGCAGCTCGCAAGTTTGCAAGACAGATTGGTAGCGCGCTCGAATACTGCCATCGCAACTCGATAGTCCACAGAGGTGCGTCTCGCTCTTCTGACCCAGCCGCGACATGAGCTACTTATTGACATCATGTTCCAAATCCCAACCCCTTTTTGATTTCTCTCTGCCAGATCTAAAAATTGAGAATATTCTCATCTCGGGCTCAGGCAACATCAAGATCATCGACTTTGGTCTTTCCAACCTCTTCTCCCCGCACTCACATCTTTCCACCTTTTGTGGATCCCTATACTTCGCTGCACCAGAGCTGCTGCAAGCCAAGGTCTACACCGGGCCCGAGGTCGATGTCTGGAGTTTTGGTATAGTCCTCTACGTGCTCGTCAACGGCAAGGTGCCGTTTGACGACCAGAGCATGCCTGCACTCCATGCCAAGATAAAACGCGGTCAGGTCGAGTACCCTGCATGGCTGACGCCAGGTGAGTGTAACTCCGCACGTGCATGCAACTGTTCGGCGTCGGGATGATGAACAGTGACGAACTCATCTTATTATTATTTTCATTTTCAGAATGCAAGCACATCCTTTCGCGGATGCTCAACACCAATCCTGCTCAGCGTGCAACCCTACCCGAGGTTCTCTCGCATCCTTGGATGGTCAAGGGCTACGACGGCCCCCCAGACCCGCACCTTCAGCCCCGCCAGCCTCTCCGCCCAGATATGCTGGACCCCGAAGTCATCAAGGGCATGACTGGCTTCGAGTTCGGAACTGCAGAGGACATTCAAACGCGGATGCTTGAAATCCTCACCAGCGACACCTATCTCAATGTGCTCCGTGCCTGGGAATCGCGCAACAGTGCCGGCGTCAACAGCAACAGCCTGGCAGTCTCGCCAAACGCGTCTTCGACAGCAGTGGGCAGCCAATCTTACATTGGTAAGGACGGCAGCAGCGTCGCATTTGCAGACTCCCACAACCTCAACCGTCAAAGCACGCGTTCCAGCATGGAGTCCGGCACGACATCAAGCAAGGTCAAGAACGCGACGAAACGTTTCTCTGGCATAGATTTTTATCGCAAGAAGATCGCCGGCAACGGGTTGTTTGGAGGCGGAGGCGGCAACAATGGTTCTGGAGGAGGCAGTGGCCGAGAGTCGGAGGACCGGAACGGGTCTAACGGGTCCGGGCCCGGCATGAATGGGGCTGGTGGGCCTACTGGAGGACAGTGGTCAGGACCAGGTGTTAAGGAACCACTCGACCCTACCCGAGGCTATCACCCCCTTCTGAGCATATACTACCTGGTTTCGGAGAAGATGGAGCGCGAGCGAGTCTACGGCTCCAACTTTTTCGCGAGCTCGAACGTTTCCGTCGTGGGCCCACCGGTACCGCCGAAGCCATCTTCGAACAGCAGCCCCGGACCACTCAGCGTCAACACTGGCATGGCCTCGCCCTCGATCGGAGGCTCCATGCCTACGCCTGCGGACATCCCTCAAGCACAGGATGCATTGAGAGTACCCGAAGCGACGCGAGTTTCGAAGCGGGGCAAGGATGCCATCCCTTCGAACAAGTCGGGCACGGGACCATCTTCGGTTGCACCTGCAATTGCCCACAGTCACGACAATCAAAACGCTGGCGCCTCTCCGACACCCATCTTCGACTCGAGACAAAAGTCGCAACCAATGCCCAACATGGCAGGCCCTCCTCGCGCCAGAGCTATGGGCGACGAGGTCGAGGCGGCACTGAGACGGAGCGGGAGCGGTCACGCAAACCAATCGCATGCGCACCCTCACCATCGCCATTCAGTTGTGTTGGGCTCCCCTCAGTCTGTCACCACTTCTCCGCCCTCAGCAGCGGGCGCTGCCGCAGCTTTGGCCTGGCAACAGCAGCAGCAGCAGTACAATTACCACAGCACCGGTGTTCCGTCGTCGGCGCGCTCGGAGGCACATGGCACCGTTGATGCAGTACTGCCACCTCTGCCAGCATCAGCCGGAGCTTCCAGCAGTCACAAGCGCAGCTTAAGTCTGAACATGCGCAATCAACATGGACCTCCCAAATCTGACACGCAGGCGATGGGCGCGAATGCCTCTGGTATCCCGGCGTCTTCATCAGCAGGCAGCGCGGGCAATGGAAGCGCCGGAGGTCTTGCTGGAACACTCCCACTGCTGGCCAAACCCATGGCACGCCTTGCTCGCGGCGGCGGTGGAGGTAGCAATGCCGAGAACCGCCGTAGCGTGCACATCATGATGTCGCCGAGGAACACCCCCACTACTGAGAATGCAGCGCCAAGAGCCGGAGCAGCGACGGAGGGCGAAGCCATGGAGACGATGGATTCTCCTGGGGCAGGCAGTGGATTCGGATTCGGAAACACCCTGAGCCGTCGCATTGGCTCTCTGATCGGCCGGTCGCCCTCGACGCCGTTGGACTCGGACTCGAGAGAAAAACGGCGACTCGCCCGCATGAGCACTGGCGGCATGTTTGGCGCCGGCGGCCAATTGGGTGCCGGCGCGGTTGGACCTGGTTCACCAGGTCAAGCCGCCCCGTCTTCCTCCTCGGCAGCGGCCGCCGCTCAAGGCTCTGGCAACGCATACCGGCGAGGCAGTCTGCACATCGGCACCGCACTTGGCCGGACAGACGAGGAGGTGCCCCGGGTGGAGCTGAACGGCGAGGGCGAGGAGTACGATCACTTTGGGGTCGGAGGCACAGGCGGTGCGCAGGACATGAAGCGGTCAGGCACGACGGGAGCCATGACCCCATCAACAAGCAGCGGTCTGGCGCCGGAGACGCCTGCGAAGGGAGGTGTGCTAGCCTCCATGGGTCGGGCGGCTGGGAGCAAGTTTCTCTCGTCTTCGGCGAGTGCATCCGACCACAACAGGAGACCATTGACAGCAGGCGCTCTGATAGGCTCGCCCAGCGGACGCGCTGGCGAAGCCAACGCGAACTCTACGACTCCTGCCACCGCTGGTCCTGGTCCGGATGACGTGTTTGGTGGAGATGCATCCGACTGGCATCATCAAAGCGTCGGTGACGGGGATGGTGACGATCCAGTCACTCCAAGCGCCGCTTCACCGTCCAAGCGTGGTGGTACTGGTGGGATCGATAAGTCGTACGCTGCGGGCGAGTTGGCGATGATGTCCAAGCCAGTCGTCTTCAAAGGTCTCTTTAGCGTTTCGACCACTACCACTCGGCCGCGCGAACAGGTGCTGAAAGACCTCGTCAAGGTGTTGGATCGAATCGGACTTCAATTTTTCGAGATCGCGGGTGGGTACCGGTGCACATACATGCCTTCGTTGGACTTCAGCGGGGCCGCCGAGGCTGGAAAGGGAAACATCCGGCTCGAGCAGACCGGGCCTGCCATCGCGTATCAGGCTGATGGCCTCGGTGCCACATCAAGTGGTGGCACGGAGACTCTGGCCGATCTGCGAAGCCCCGGCCGTGAAGCAGGCGGAATGGAAGCAGGCAGCAACCAGGGCGACACCAGCAATGCGGATGCGTCCTCTGCGCGAGGTCCGAAGAGACGGACAAGTCGGATGTCGTTTGCGTCGAGCAAGAAGGACCGTCGAAACACGAACACCATTGACGATGTTTCGATTACGATCGGAGGAGTAGACAGCACGTCTTCTGTGGGCGCGTCGACCGCGGTTCACAAGACCATTGGTGAGCCCACCACCCCGGGCACCCCTACACCTGCCGCTTTAGTGCCCCGCAGCCGAGCTAGCTCGATCACTGCCGACTTCTCCACGGAGAATGACTCTGCGGTGGGCGCTGGCCGGGAGTCTGCCCTGGCTACGGCTGGGGCTGCCAATACCGGCGATGTGGCCGTCGAGCCTTCGCCGAACACGAGTGCGAATCTGTTCAGTCCCTCAACGGGCACACCGTCCGTCCCAGCCTCGCCCTCACCCGCAGTCCAATCTCAAGGCTCCGCCTCGACTGCGATTGCCCAGTCTGCATCCCGAACCGCACCTTTTGCGCCGGCGACAAACTCTGCGGCGACGGCGGCGGCGGCCTCGAGCTTGAAAGTGGTGTTCGAGGTCTTTGTGGTCAAAGTGCCGCTGTTGATGTACATGAACGGCATTCGATTCAACAGGGTGTCGGGCAACGCGTGGCAATACCAAACCCTCGCAAAGCGCGTGTTGCAGGAGCTCAAGGTGAGTACCATCAGGAATTTTCTTGCCTGCCCCCACCCTGCTGCGAATTGACACTGAATGAGTTGCATCACTGGGTTTTCCATCAGTTGTAATCCGTTCTGCGCTGGTGTCCTGCAAAATGATCCGCCTCCTACCATACAGCTCCCTCAGACGCGTTCGGGTCGAATTTGGATCGCCGCTGTTCGCACGATTAAAAGCATGCCTGTGCCTATTCTACTTCAAGATCGCCCATCTTGCCGATACTTTGTGCTGGGATGGAGTTTGCCCAGTGCGCCCAACCTCTTCTGATTCGTTTTGCAGTCCTCTGTTGCGGCCAGCTGACGAAGAACATCGGCTCTCACTGGTCTTGACGAGGTGGCTCTCGGGCGGAAGGTCACGATCCCAAATTGAACCTGGACTATCGGTCTCGCCTCTTTCACGTTCGCCTTTCTTCCTCCGAGAAACCAAAAAATTGACGGTTCCCGCCATGCAGTTCTTTCCTTCTTTTTCGTCTTCCGTTGTTGTTATACTCTCGTTCCGAACTCCCTTTTCCTTCCTCTGGGTCCCCGGGAACCTCAGACGCCTTCACCGCCAATGCGACAAAATGATCTTCGACACAGGCACGGCCGCAAACGGGACGGGGAGAACGTTTCTTGCGACTGCCGCCGCACAATCACACTTGCCTCGACCGCTTTCTTACACACTCATTCGCTCTCCGCGCTCTCCTTCCAAAGTTCTTGGGGCTCCTCTTCAATTTCAAGGCTTCTTCGGTCTCCTCGTCCATAACCTTCACCTCTCCAATTGATCTCTGTGTCTTTCCCCCAAAAACGCTGATGAAGTTTCCCCGCCTCTCCATCTCCTTCTTCGCCTTGATGACTCCCTCTCTTTATCCGTCTCTTCTAAATCTTCTGCCTTGTGTATGAAGCTTTTTCCCCTGAACAAACTTGCCAGCGATGAATTGATCATCATCACCTGAAAGGCCACCCAACTCCTGGTTTCGGCGTCCTTCACTTGATCTTTTGAAGCTTCCTCGAGAACTTGATCAAGTAATTGAGCATGCGTCTTGTTGCTTGAGATGCGACTTGGATTGACTTGCAACAGAAGGTGTCGAGGGGGTGGTTGTACAAAAGTTGGATGAATGCGGTATCTGGCTTTTCTTGAGACAGGTTCAGATGACCTTGCTTGAGAGGGCTATGAGTTTTGCCCAGCCCGTTCTCCTGAGTTCGGCGGCTACGACACCATTGATACGGGTTCCGAGCGGCTCCTTGCGGTTGTTGAGCAGCACACAAGCATTGTCGTCGAAGCGCACGACTCTACCATCGGGTCTGACGGTCTCCTTCTTCGTTCTGACAATGACCGCGTGCCGGACGTCTCCCCTCCTGATCTGGGACCGCTGTGAGGCCGAGACGGAGCCGGCGAGGGCGGCAGAGACGGGTGGGATTGGCTTTGCTTTCTTGATGACGACGACGATCTCGTCACCTATCCTTCCGAGTCCGACGGAGCTCTTGTGTTTGAGGACGTTTACGCATTCGGCGACGAGTGCGCCAGAGTTGTCGATCACCTGCGTTTTTAGTCGGCGTCAGGTCGGGGTGAGAGAAGGGAGCAGGCCATTGATCAGCGTGGACAGGCACAGCATGCAGCAGCTCAGGCGTGCACTCACCGACATGGTTGCCTTGAGGCCGAGCATGGTCGCAGGATGATGCTGGAAGGCAATAGATGATGACGATACTTGCTGCTGCTGTTGCTACTGTGTTCCTTCCAGGGCTGGGACGAGGTCGGAGGAAGCTGGATCGCATACAGTCACGTGATGCTTGAGCTGTGCCACGTGGCGTCCTTGCGCCACAGATGGAAGGATCGGCGGGCGAAGCCCTCCAATTGTGGCACAAATGGATCGGTTCGGAACGGAGCGCGGCGTTCTTCCCGCTCGCGTTCCAAGGCGAAGGAGCGAGGCAAGCAAGGCATCCCGCCGTGCCCCTCCCCAGGTTCGCACTGCAATGCTGACACCTCAGGGGAGGGTGGAACGCCTTGGAAAGGGGGGAGAGGGAGGCAGCATGTATCCAAAAGGAGGACAGAGACAAGGAACGGGAAGATGCTAAAAAGCGTGTGTGGGGGGGGAAGAGAGGAAGAATGCTGTCAGGAAGAAAGGGAAGAATGCATCTGCCGTCGCAAAACAATGAAAAGTGTGTGCCGGCCAGGAGCAGACTTCTCTGCTCCCGCTGCATCAGAATGCGGGGGGGGAGAAAGACAGACAAAGAAGGCAGAGGGTGTGTGTGACTCCGCGCGCGCGTGTGTGTGTGCGCGCGCGAGAGTGGAGAGAGCTGTGTGGGTCGTTCGTTCGAAAAGGGTTCAGGGGAATCTGTGACAGATCCATCATCACGACATCCATCACCGTCTCGTCACCCTCCTCCTTCCTCCCCTCTTTCCCCCCTGTCTCCCTTCATTTCCTCCCTTCGACACCCCGATGTCGTATGTGCTGCCCTCGTTCGTGCGCCCGCTGCATTGTGACAATGCCGGCAGCAGCAGCAGCTCTTCCACAAGCTCTTCTCCCTTATTAGACACAGCCACCGCCGTCTCGCATCTGCCAGGTGAAGGCCGCTTCAACATCACTGCCCGCATCTACGCCCGTCCGAACCCATCACCAGCGTTCCAACGGCACCTCGCCCGCTTCCAACATGCTGTCACCCTCTCCTCCCCCGGAATGCTCTCTTACAGCGCACGCGTCGTTCAGTCCAAGGGCGAACAAGCCTCCAACCTGATCGAACATTCCTTCTTCATCCAGGACGACCTTGATCGTCATCCCGGCGGAAAGTCATCAGATGACGACGGTGCAGATGAGCAGGACGGTGACTCAGAGCAAGGCGCAGGCTCGTCACTAAAGAAGAAGAAGGGCTCAGCGCTCCACGACGTTGCCGTCTCAGCTTACAACTTTGCCCTCGGAGGCATTGCTGGCGCGACTGGTGCTACCATGGTCTACCCCATCGACCTCGTCAAGACCAGAATGCAGAACCAACGGTCTTCCGTTGTTGGCGAGCCGCTCATGTACAAGAACTCCATAGACTGTGTCAAGCAAGTCTTCCGTAACGAAGGTTTCGTCGGTTTCTACTCGGGCCTGGGCCCACAGCTCCTCGTACGTGTTCTGCCGCCCTCGCCTTCAGTATCCAACGCATTCACGCCTTTTTTCTGACCCCGGCCCTAATCATTCTCTTCTTTGTAACTACACAGGGTGTCGCACCAGAAAAGGCTATCAAGCTCACTGTCAACGATCTCGTCCGCGGAAAGGCAAAGGACCCCGTCACTGGTGACATTACCCTCCCATGGGAGCTCATCGCCGGTGGCACTGCTGGTGGTTGTCAAGTTGTAAGTGTCAACCTTTGCCCTTGTACGACAGTTGCAGAACATGCGCTTTTTTTCCCCGCTAAAGCGACGCGTGCTGGATGAGGGGTCGGTGCTCACACATGCATTGAATGCGCTCTCTAGGTTTTCACCAACCCGCTAGAAATTGTCAAAATCCGTCTCCAAGTAGCAGGAGAGCTCGCCAAGGCGGAAGGCTCGGATGCCGTCGCTCGCGGAGCCGTCCACATTGTTCGTCAGCTCGGTCTCGTGGGCCTCTACCGCGGCGCGTCCGCCTGTCTGTGCCGAGACATCCCCTTCTCGGCGATCTACTTCCCCGCGTACGCCCACCTGAAGAAGGACACCTTCCACGAGGGCAAGAATGGCAAGAAGCTCAGCTTTGGCGAGATGCTGGCCAGCGCTAGTATCGCGGGTATGCCGGCCGCCTTCCTTACTACCCCAGCCGATGTCGTCAAGACGCGTCTCCAGGTCGAGGCTCGAAAAGGCCAGAGCTCTTACAAGGGCATCGTCGACTGTGCGGCGACCATTTTCAGAGAAGAGGGCTTCCGTGCCTTCTACAAGGGTTCGATGGCGCGTGTCCTGCGTAGCAGTCCCCAGTTCGGAGCCACGCTTGTCGCGTACGAATACCTCCAGGTTAGTTTCCAACTCTTGTCTTGGCAACGATTGTTGATCCAAAAAAAAAAAGAAAGAAAAGACGCGTCGTTCTTTCATGATGATGATCATTTACTGACTGTATGCTGCAACAACCTCCTCAGGCCCTCCTGCCTTACCCCTTCGGCGGCAAGTCTGGGGACTCGGCCACCATCCGACACGGGGACGCGCGACCTTGGGAGGACCCGGCTCGCCAACACGCCCGTACTGCCCTGCACCTGCTCTCCGCCATGCATGAGGACTTTGGCAACCCGACCGCCCCCGCCGGCTGGACCAACGGAGGCGGCTCTGCACAGGCCGCCGTGTCCGGCGCGGTCAAGGACGCTGTTGGAAGCGTCAAGGGTGCAGTCAGCAGTGTTGCAGACAAGGTCACAAAGTAAGGACGCGAGATGAGTCAAGGTCGCGAAGAGGTGGTTCCCTTCTCCAGGCAGGAGCCGCATGAGGTGGGCGCCCAAGGTGTGAGGAGAGGACGCTCTCATACTTTCGCGTCCTGCACGAGGTTCCCCCTCCCCGTCGCCACAGGAACGAGAGCTCGATGCAAAGAGAGTGCCACGTCCCAGCCCGTCGCGCTCAGGGAACAGCCTCTGTTTCCTTTCTTCTCCCTCTTGACACTTCTTCTTCGTCGTCATTTCTATCACATTCTATTCTTTGTGCACTGTCAAAATACTAAAATGAACATATTCCACAAACGTAGCTGGGATCACCCCTGCGACCTGGGGTGATGAGGGATATCGAAGTGTAGAGTTACTCGCCTCTAGATCGCTCCACCGCAGCAGGCGGCCGGATGAATGACAAAGAGCGCCCAAATCCACGCGGTGCTGTTGTCCTATGGGCGTGAGGTGAGGATGGGAGAAAACAGAAAGTAGCCGGTCGATCAGAATGGGACCAAAAATCCATGCGGTCCACAACGTACTCGTACTTCCCCAGCTGCAGCCGGCAGCCGTCGCTCCTTCAAAAGTAGCCGACAGGGTGTCGCCTTGAAGGGGCATATAAAGACGACCTGCAGCTCACCTTCTCCCCCATCTTGATTTATGGCTGGATAGTTCTCAAAGTCAGAATTCTACCGCTACCGATACGGTTGACGATCATGCGCTCCACACTGTCTATCGCTGCCCTGTCCGCCCTGGCCACGACCATCGCTGCAGGCTCCGTCTCTCAGCGCGCCAGCTGCCCCGCGAGCAAGCAGATTCACTGCAGTGGTCTCAGCGTCGGCAACCTCTACGTCCGCACCCCTGACCATCAGCTCCATATTGCCGGCTTCACCTCCGACACCGGAATCAGCCCGTACCCATTCCTGACCACCAAGTACCACAACGTGTCGACCCCTTACACCCACGAGTTTGCATTCCAGTACTGCACCACCAACAATACCGCCAACAACAGTGACGCGCCTGTCAGAACTGGGTTCCTGCTCCCGAACGGCCACCGCTACAAGGCGTTGAGCGTCCAGAGCCGAGCTCGACAGTTGGACACCCTAATCAGCCCTTGATCTCGTTGCCCAAGCATGACTCGTGCTTTGACGACACCACGCTGCAACAGTGGTGGCATCTGAATTCGAACTCGGTGAGACAGAGTCCCTGCCACCCCACAACCCGTTCGTTTCATCGCAATGTTCCCATGCAAGAAAGTTGACTGTTCTTTGAATTTTGTTCCTCCTTTTGGGTATTGAATCTTTTCATCGCAGAGCCTCGCCTTCACTGGGACGCGCTCTGGGCCTACACCTGGCGGCGGCTATGGCGTCGAGACTACGACGACGAACAGCAACGGCAGCAACGTCTTCGTCGGCCTCCAATTCACCAACAAGGTCGGATCCAGCCCTGACGGAACTTTCAATGCCTACGGCTACACTCTCGAATGGCAACCCACCGAGAGCTAGAGCAGCAGCACTGGAATCTGTGTACTTTGCTTGGATGTTGCTCCTCGACTTCAGTCTTGATTGTCTACCTGTCGCTTTCCGCTTTCCTGATTTCAATTCACATCAGCGGTTTCCGTGTCCACGATGATTGTCCTGAGCTGTGGTCTGGACCACGCCTTGACGCGCACTTTGGAAAGCTCTCTCAGGATCAGGCCATGTCCACGTTGATCTCACAGACGTCTCTCTCTCTCACACGACAAACCTCGTATGTAGGTAGGTCAGGGCAAGCTTGCACCTGATTTCGTGGCTGTTGGCAGTGGTCGTTGTTCCTTGTTGGACGTCGGAGATGCGCGGGCTTCTCGCCCGGCTAATGTCGAATCATGACGCAGAAACGAACAGACGAACGAATGATCCATCACCACACACACACACACACACAAGTATGAGTCAGGAAGATGTCGCCGCTTGCTGCATTCTGGTCGGCTTCGCACTCTACTGCGCCGCCCAATGACTGCGTGCTGACTGTGTGGTCTGTGGAGGCGCATCGGAGTTGATGCGTCCGGGCAAAAGGAGGAACAGCTGCCTGCAACTGACGTATATTATAACAGAGCCCAGACACAGCACTCTCGAGGATCTGGTCTCCTCACTCACCTCTGCTCGTACTCACACCGCGTCCTCTCATCCAGCCTCTTCTTTTGAATCCTCTGCAGCCTCCCTCCTCTGCCTTTGTTCGTTTTCTTCCACAATGCGCGCCTCTCTTTCCATCGCCGCTCTCGCCGCCTTTGTCGCCGGCTCCAGTGCAGCTGCTCTCCCCGAGCGTGCCAGCTGCTCTTCATACGACCAGATCTCATGCACTGGCGAGTACATCGTCGGCAAGCTCTATGTCCGCAACCCTGACAACAGCCTCCACCTCGCCGCCTTCGCTGGCCCCGGCAAGAAGCTTGCCACCAAGTACAACGGCACTCCCGTCAATAGCAACGCTCAATTCGCACTCAAGGTCTGCACCAACAATGCCATCAACCGTCGCGACCTTGACGAGCGTCAGCAGCAACAAAAGATGACTAGCGGCTTCATCGTACCCAATGGTCACCGAAACGAGGCCCTCACCCTCACCAGCAGGTCTACTGTCAAGTACCCCATCGAGGTGTACCCCCTCTACGCGGACAAGCTCGATGTCAGCTGCTCCACCAGCTTGAATACGCTCCAATACTTTGACGTGTATGTCAACCAGACCTCGTCCGGCCCCATCTACGTACGTCATTCTTCCATGGCCTGTTCTCAGCTTACAGCTTGATCGTTTGCTGAC
Organism: Tilletia setariae; assembly: GCA_023634365.1. NCBI lineage: Eukaryota > Fungi > Basidiomycota > Exobasidiomycetes > Tilletiales > Tilletiaceae > Tilletia > Tilletia setariae. The sequence continues at coordinate 177,357 of JAMJXE010000018.1, forward strand.
GGCTCCCCCCCCCCCCCGCTTGTTTGTCCATTTTTCAGAGCCTTGCATACAGCGGTATCGAGGTCGGTGCTACCCCCGGCGGCGGCTATGGTCCCGTCCACTCCTCGGACAGCAATGGCGACAACATCTTCATCAGCGAGAACTACACCCAATATGGATTCAATCTGGATGGCTTTGTCAACCCCTTCGGCTACGCTCTTGAGCTGCACCCCTGAGCGCGCGCGTCTCTGATCTCCGTCGGATCCCCCTACCCGCATCCACTATCTACCTCTCGGACTATTGTTTATAATCACCTTGACTGTAAGCTGCCATCAGCATTGAGAAATAGAAGGACAATCCACATTGGAACTTGAGAACGAATGCCCAGCGTGCATACCTTCGTTTGAGCTTGCTGTGAACCGCGCCGCGCCGCGCCGCGTCCAATAAATTCTGGCAGAGCCTTACCTTCGCTTGCAGGCGCAGGACCCACGCTTGACCCGCATGTTTGATGCTTAGTCGAAACCATGCTACATATGCCAGGACCAATCTCACACTGCGATGCCATCCCGGTTCATACCGTCTGGCGGGCGATCATGGACGACGTGCAAAATTATGCTCCCTCTTGTCATGGGAGCCATGGTGGACGCTGTCTGTCTGTACGGGAGCCCTGTCTGTCGTCTGTCGCCTGTCCAGCTCGCCCGCATCGGAGTTGGACGTCCGTCGGGTAAATTTCGTGATGCAGGAACGAGGAGATCAAGC